>JAEAOA010000768.1:7030000-7617500 GCA_016746295.1 Potamilus streckersoni | reverse complement strand
CAGGACTCCTAATATGGTAAAAATAGGAGTCCCACTAGCAAAAGTTGCAATCTTACCAGCAAAAGTTGCAGTCCCTACTAAGCCTGAAATCACGTACTTTCTTACACTTGGCTACGGTCGCATCTGAACTATCAGTTATAGCAACATTAGCACAGTTCTGAATCTCATTGAAATCTTCATCATTTTTCTGTTTAACAACAAAAAACTTGTCTAAATTTTCCAATGGCATTTAGTCCAAGTCTCTTGATTTCAAGTTTGCAGGCAATATTTATATGGCAATAACCAGAAATGAAATCAGCAGTGATTGTGCTGGGCTTCACCAACATCGCAAATTGCATTTATGTTTTACATATTGGCGACAAAATAGACTATCAGGCCATATTTTTGGCTACAACATATTTGGCTGATAAAAACCGTATATACAGTCTTGTGTTTGGAGGAGAGAAATTCAAGGGCACTATGACATGAAGCCTCAAACATAGATATAAAAATACACTGGAATCAATTGTTATATAAACAAATCCTTATTTCATATGGACAAACCACCCTAACAGTTAATTGTTATGTCATAATCTGCTTATGCTGATACCTGGCCTTGATAATGTATGCTGTAATATAATCAAACTAGCCATGCAATTAACTAGCTACAATCAACCGCCTTTGAGGGTGGAAATGTGAAATGTCCACAGTCTAAACTTGCAAACGGCATTTTGTTTTGGTCTCTTGTTATTAAATTTGCAATATTTATACAGCTACAATCAGACATGAAATTAAAAAGTGATTGCTCAGATCTTTGCCAATGTTTCAAATTGTGATTTTGTTTTCCTTATTAATGAGAAAATATACCATCTGACAATAATTTTGGCCGATGAAAATTATATACAGTATTGGGGATGGAGTTGAGAAATTCAAAGGCAGCATGACAGGAAACCACAAACATTGATGTAAAAATGCACTGGAATCTATTGTTATATAAACACATCCTTGTTTCATGCTGACAAACAACCCTAACAGTGTACTGTTTTATCATAATCTGCTTATGCTGACATATGGTCTTGGTAATGTATGCTGTAATATAATTAAAATAGACATACAACTGACTATAGCTACAATCGACCAACTCCGAGGGCAGGAATGTGAAATGACTATACTTTCGCTGCAACTTCAATGAACACTGATTACCTCTGAAGCAACGCAATATACTCAGGGTTTTTTTTAAAAAATTGTCTCACTCTTCTACAATTATTTGATGTTGCCACAGCAATAACAAAAGGGATAATTGTTTGGTTCGAAGGTGGCCTTTAGCGGCGCCTTCAATGACATGTGCACCTTCATCAAAACAAGTTGGTGACCTTTGATGAAAGACATCAGCAATAAACTAAAATAAAAGCGTTGCTTCAGTTTTCATAGTGATTAGAACATATTTATTCTGCCACAAAACTTTCGTCTTTGCAAAAGAAATGTGCATACGGAGGACTCCTGTGTCTGCAATTTTATGCATCCCTAATAAAAATTTGTGTCCAAATATGTGTAATTAAGCGTTTCCGAGATTCCTGCCTATAAATACTGTCTAATCTGGCCATATACAGAGGTCTCACTAGGATTTTAAAATTCTAATAGGAGTCCCACCAGAAAAATTTGCAGTCCCCTCCTAGAAGCATGTTGAAGTGGCTAAATGTCCAATAAAATGCCAGGAATAAACAGACACAAAATTTTGTTTTATTTATTTGTAATTATTTTTTATTCTGTAAAAATTATGTATTAAACTTGATATGTAAAGATATCATATTCTTTAACTATAATATTGTTCACTTTTGTCTATGTCACATTTCACAATTTTTTTTACTTTGGTTCGTATTCCTACACATTAAGTCCCACTTTTGACTCACATCATTTGTGTCAGGGTCTCATGTTTTATTCTGGACCTTTCCTTAGTCTTAAGTTTGTTCTGCTCACTGAAGTCTCACTTGCATGTCATGGATGTCACTGGTGACACCAACACAATTGCAGCTAGGACTGCAAAGTCTGGAAATCTCTGCTCCTGAAATAGAGTTGTACAGGTTTCTGTCAGTGTGGAGTTCAATGATTTTATGGCAATCTAGCAAGTAGGTGGTCTCAAGATGTCTCATGCCCAGAAAATGTGGAACTGTGCAGATTAGAAAAACCAGTAGTTGCCACTGAGTTTAATTTTCCACATCCTTTACACCACTGGCATATAGTTGTTGTTCATCAGTCAGAATGAATTTTGTAAATCCAAGGAAAGTTTGTATTCCAAACACTATGCCAAGCATCACACACTTCTTACACTTGGCTGCTGTCCCATCCAAAATTTTCAGTTCTAACAACTTTAGCACAGTTCTGGATCTCATTAAAATCTTCATCAGTTTTCTGTTTAACTCCAAAATACATATCCAAATTTGAACTCTGCATTTTGTTCAAATCTCAACTTGTCTTAATTTTGAGGTCCCATGCAATATATTTATATGGGTACAATCAGAAATGAACACAACAACAGGTTTCCAAATTAGCAACAAAATATATCATCTGGAGATATTTTTGGTGGTTAAAAAATGTATATACAGTCTTGGTTTTGGAGTGGAGAAATTCAAAGGCAACATGACAAGTAACTTTAACAATTTTTCAGTCATATTGCTATGATGTCTATTGTATGGCAGTTTATAGTGATGTCTAGCAGTGAGGCATCATGCTGCAGACATGTTGCAAGATGTCCCGCTAAGTCACATTATCTTGACACCAGGCTGACCAGTCTTAACACTAATCTCTTAATGCTGAGTGCCAATAAGTACCACTTTTATAATAAGAAAAAGAAGGAGAAGAAGAATAACAACAACAACAATCAAACCTAATCCAGACTAAGATGTTAATCTGGGTTTGTCCCTGGGCTTTAACTAGGTCATGTTTCCAGCAGGCCAGTATGATCCCTGAATATTTTGTAAAAGGTCCAAGGAATGAAGTAGTAGATGAGCACTTTAGACCACTTGGCCACATTTTTCCACTGAACTTGGAATAAATTGAAGTGACTGATTGAGCAATCTCCTCCATTATGAAATCCAACTACAAACATGTCATTTTGATTGGTCAGAATAGTTTTGAGTAACTCAAGTTTCATGAGGGTGGGGCCAGAGTTTTGGCTACTTGTTAATATGTTTAACCTTATTGTCCTATCATCTCTATCTGGATGTCATTGATATAAAGTTTGTGGGCAAAATATTAAAAGAATTAGATATGCAGTAAAGTTTGCTTGTCAAAGATTGTTTTTTTTAATCTATATTGAAAATTTTAGCTTTGATTCTTTTGTTTAGAGTCATACATCACTGGTTTGCATATAATAGTTTCTTTTTCTGTCCATAGCAATGTAACCAAGTCAAGTTACACTTCATCTGAATGGAAGTTGTACTGTTGTTTGTTTTTCACCTAGTCAGCAATCACTAATCAAGTAATTGATCATAAATAATTATTTCAGATTATAGAAAAAGTATACTAAATGTGTTAGTTTTATATATTGATGGGTTTAATATGAATGCTTGAGGCCTGTTCCAGTAAACATACATCAGTACCAGGGAAGGCACTTTCAGTGTGGAGAAGTCATGCATAGATGCAGTTGAGAATTATTTTACCATCTTCATATGACTTCAGAGTTTTCAGAGTACCTTGACATGCATTTTTGAAAAAAGTGTCTTCCTTGGGTACCATGTATGTTTAAATGGAACAGCCCTGATCAAACTTGTAATATGATAGCATAGTTGTAATAAGTCATAGTATGTATTAACAGGGACATTAGTTGATATAAATTCTATTGTCAAAATTTGATGATATCAGACCAGACCTAATAGTTGTAATCTTACCTGCAAACATCATAGACACATTTCAGCCACTATATAATGTGATGGCAAATCAAGGTCTATGTTTGTCCTACTGATTACTACTAACAGTCTGTGTAAGCTGAAATCTGCCAGTGCATTATGCAAGGACAAATCTGGGTATGTGCAGTTTGCAGTTGGCTTGATTTAGAAGCCAGTATATATTTGGGCCAAATTTGTTAAGTCCCTTGGCCAACTGGTTAAAGAAGATCACTGTCAGTTTATTAGCTTGTTACAGCACATAATGTTTGTACTTTCATCTTCCTTTTCTTCAGCCTGAAGGACTTCATTGTGGATGATGATGAGGAAATAAGTAGTATGTCAGATGAAGAAGATGAATTGTTTTACATCAGTACAACAAGGGCATTGGAGACACCTCGTACAGAAAGGTATAGCTATAACAGTTCCCCCCACCCCAAAACCCCCAAAATGGGAATTTCTTTCATGGAAGAACCTTTCTGTCTGCCTTGAAACACTTTCTTTCCAAATTGTAACCAGTAAATATCTTGACAAATTATCCATTAATTTTGTTAAGGGTTTCAATAATAAATAAAGTAGTGGGAAATTTTGGAGAAGTATCATATGGGGGTGGGGATGGAGGCCTGCATCTCATGTTTTGTTTATGTTATCCTTGTTGATAGGTTTTTGTATAAAATTCCTATTGATAAATCATATCTTGGGAATTATTTTTACCAACAATTCTATATGCTCAATTGTATTAAAAAGGAATATTATCATGAGGTGTCATCAGGTTCATTCAATCTGATTAAAATCTTATCACCATGGAGGTCTGATGTTTTGCTGACTGTTTCATTCACTAACCAAATCACAAATTAAGATGATGGGTCGTGGTATGGTATACTGTAGACCTATCTTATTTTACTGTATATGTGCTGAAAATGTTAAAAATTATAAATAAATTACAAATTTGTTTCAAAGTTATAGATTTGTTTCTCAAAGAATTGTAGGCTGTAGATAAACTTTCAGTGTTTAATATATGTAACAAGGTGTTGCATTCATGCTGTCCTTTATGTTCGTTGTGTGGTTTTATCAGTAGCATGTCAAACTTTGCAAGATGTTTGGCTTATCATTTGTTACTTGCCTATCTTAATATGTCACTGTTTCATACCATTCCCACTATACTGCATAATTTAAATAAGTCTAATTTGTTGCAACAAACTTTTCTATACTTTTTATTATTCAGCCAAAAGTCGAATGTGTACCCTCCTTGCTGACAAAGGTCAATTGGGCATGAAAGGAAAGATTATTAATATTTTTGACATGGATTGATTCGTGTGTCAAACAAGCACTTCTTTCATTGGAGACAAATTGGAAAACGCGAGTGTCTTCATGGCTTAGACTTATATGTATCGACTGTAAAGAAGAATCATCAAACAATTGTTTTGTGTTGAGCTCATTAAATCTCACTCATAGCTGGAAATCTGAAAGTATTTTGTTCTGAATAAGTAAATCTTATCGTAAGTTATCTTTTTGGCATCGTTGTATAACAGTGTCTCATTTTGGTGAATTGTAAAGAGAACATAAACTTTGGGTTCATTTTTTCATCATTGAAGAGCAAAAATCAAGTGAAATAAATAAAAAAATTGATACAAATCAAACCAATTTAATAAAATCTATTCCCAACCAGTATTATTTGGAGGGTGGAATTTTATTGAGGGTTTTTATGATGTGTAACTACATTGCATTCAAGAAAAGGGATGAGTTGATGTTCATGTTAATATTAATTTCTTCATATGTTCATGTGCTTATTGATAATACAGGTAACACATACATGCCAACAATTATGCTTTTGGCTTAATCATTATGCTTTTTTTTCACTAAATTATGCCTTGCACGGAAATGTATTTGGATTACACTTTTTCGGTATATCCCCATCTAAAAAAAATTAATAATTTGTTTTCTCATTTTTATTAACATCCCACTAATTGCACAGAACATATTTAAGAAAAGGCGGCTTCTGTGTAACTATGAAATAAAAGAATACTTGTCTGAAGACTAGCGTGACTTTCCTAAGTGTTATGTTCTATTTATGGCAGCAGCCCTATTTCCAAAAAGATCTTTGTTTCTAGTTATAGCAGCTGTCTAGCTTACGACAGAACAGACTGGTTTTCTAATTTTTAATCTTTGCTCACATATTCTTTGTTACAAATAATGTGAGGTACTAAACCATTCTGTAGGAATTTGGCAGTAAAAGCCATCCTATTTGTTCTAGTTGACACGCGTATGTTACAGCAAAGATGTTTCTCAAATGATTTCACAGATGGATTAGAAAGAAAAATAACGGGAAAAAAACAACTTGGAGATGAATACATAAATAACACAATTGTGTTCCATTCTAGTGTAGCTTCATGCCCATTGCAGGCTGTGTGGAAAGGATTTTAATATTGGTCATGATGATAAAACAAAGATGCCTTGAATTAGATCGTTTTGCTAACTCCAGTACTAAGGTGACTTCTTTTTTACAGCAGAACTAAATTGTGGACATGAATTTTATAAATGCTGGTGCGTTATTTACCGAGTTCTTAATAGAACATGGACTACAACTAGTAGAATATAACTTTGGTCCTTTGTTCAAACAGATGCTTCCTGATGCCAAAATTGCGGAAAATATACCTATGTTTTGTACATATGCACATTGAATTTTATTATGTTATATGTGGATTACGCTTTTTCTGCTCATATTACTCCTTTTATTCACTTGGATTATGCTTTTTCCTCGCCAGGGGTTGGCATGTATGGTAAAAAAAAAAGAAAGTGGCAAATTTAAACAAGAAAAGAATCACAACTTATCCAGTTATAAATCATTTTGTTTTATACTTTTTGAACATGATATTAAGGTAATTTTTTAATTTAATTTTTACAGAATAAACTCAAAGATGACCAGTTACCCATCAACAACATCTGATGGAAGTGATGGTGATTTTAGTTCATGTGAGTGAATTATATTAGTCAGCACCATTTTTCAGAACAAAGGGGTCCATGATCACCCATTAAATATGGGTGGGTTTTTTTCTGGATTCACTAGTTTCCTCCACTACAAATTAATTTTCTTTCACTTGGAGTCAAGGTAACAGTCTTAGGCACATTTTGTTTTCTTTCATCATCTTATATTTCCTAAACTATTTGGATGGATGTTTATTTAAGTTTGGGGGGTTGTTGTTGTTGTTGTTGTTTATATTGAATTGATCATTATGAAGCTAAAAAGTTTTTTCTACATAAGCTTGCTTGTCCCTTTGACATTTGGGTCATGGTCACATTTTACAGCATTGCTTCATGGGATTGATGTGCATGACCAGGCGTTTTTTTTTTTAAATTCAGTCTATAGAAAAGTTGCCTTGTACAGCATTATATTATCTAGTAGTTTTGTATGTGCTTTGTATTGTAATGGTAAACAGTTTCACTTTGTATCCTGGAATATCTTTTCACTTCACATAATAGATCTACAGTTTTTTGTATTTTAATTGTTTGGTACTTCATATGTCATGGATGCCAGTTGTTACAGATTTTGCAGTTTTTATTATTTGTCAGTGTAAATTCCACATTAGAAATTATGTTGTCAAATTTCCAATAAATAGTCGTCTTATGGAATGGAGTTTTGAATCTATACAAGGTTTTCTGTGGACATCAATTGGGAACAAGTAGTGAAGCATTGATTCTCACAGTTGAAATACTTATGCTCTTGTGTTTCAAATTACATAGATATAGTATGTTCTAAAATGTCCAAATGGAAAGGCTGGTATACAGAATGCAGTTTAGAAAAAAAACACCACTGCTTTAGAGAAGAAACCAGTCAATAAGAATATAGATGAAAAATGGCAACAAAATTAAAGAGGAAAGAAGAATGGAGAACAGTTTTGTAGAAGGAAGCAGTGGTTATTTATTTGACTTACATTGTTAAAGATGCTTAGGGCTGTTCAAGTAAAACATATATATACATACATACATACATACATACATACATACATACATACATACATACATACATACATACATACATACATACATACATACATACATACATACATACATACACACACACACACACACACACACATACATACATACATACATACATACATACATACATACATACATATATATATAGACACACCCACACCCAAGGACAGCACTTCAAAAAAACTTATGTAGAAGGTTGTGTTACAGACTATTTTGATTCTGACAGTGGTAGGTTGATTAGGAAAATCACTTCTGTTGTGAATTGTGTTAACAAAATGAGAAATCACTGGTGGGGTTGTCAGAAAAAAAACCCAACAAATATTTATTTAAAATTGTATCTTATCCCCCCTAGATGTAACGGTCTAACGTGAATAAAACATTGGATCTGAAAATGATCCATGTATACGTGAGTGCACCTAATTTGTATAAATTCGCATACTTTTAAATCAGTGATATGCATTCCGTAAATTATGTCAAAACATGCTTTGTGCAGTAAGCAATTTTTATTCAACATTAAACATTTTGTGACATAATTCACACTGCCAGAAGCATTATCGCAGCATCCAGATTTAGGAAGGCAAACATTAAATTAGGTGGATACTTCGGATCAACATGAATGGTTGTTAAACTAAATTTGATTGGTTTGTTGGTCCCTGGAACAGAATTTTATGGGAGTTTTAACCTTACTTTCATCATGAAGATTTACACATGTGTGTTTCAAATAAGGACTATACAGGAAACCAAAATGGCTGAATCACAACAGGGTTTGTCATCCGACGACATTTTCGGTCAGTAAATATTGGCTGGTGATAGCTATGATGATCAGTCTGATGGACACTGGAAAAATATAACTGGAAATACCAGTGTGCGATTTTGAGCCCAAAATTGATGTCTGATGTACGTGTTGGATGGACAGGATACCAGTTATATTTATTCAAGACACCTATGTCTAAACAAGCAGACTATGGGAATGTTGGACTTGAAACCCTAATACAGCATTATGGAAGAGAAAAAAAATCTGGCATAAGAGGCAGCAAAGCACTGATTCAAGGAAGAGAATCTTTCGCAGAGTTTGTGTTAGTGAAAACTTTTTTTCTGGAACAGAGATATCAAAGAGAAGATACCCATGGGGCCATACGTGTGAGATGTTGAAAATTGCACAACTGTAAAGAACAGGAATTTGTTCAAGCTAGTTATACATATGCATTTCAGACAGCAGGCAATAAAAGGAGTTCGCAGCACAGAATATTTGTTCACAGAGAAGGAGGATCATATTAAATTCAGAAACAATCAACAGATTAATGCTCTTAGGGAACATCAGGGAATCTCCATACAACATAATTGTGTAGATCTCTAGTTGGCAGAACCTTTATGGCAACAAAAGAATAACAAGACTAATTTTCATATCATGCAGATGTATTGCCTAATGAAGTTACTGCTCTTTATATGCAAATATTGAATGACATTAAACATAAGAAACTGACTGAAATGTGTAAACTCAAAACAAGATGGGTAAAATTTGTCCTGTATGTGTTTCGTTATTCTTAGGTATAATTTGAGGATGTCGATATTTTCTGTAGACCTTTTGGCGCTTAGTTCCAAGCAATCATTTGGTATTTGTATTACGGATTGGATTAATGTTATCTAGACTATTATCTAGTACACATTATTTTGAAACAGTGTCATTGCCTAATGATGAAATTAATGCAATAATACTTGAGTTCATTTTGATTAATGGATTCTTTACTGCACTACTAATCTTTTCATCCTTATTCTTTTTTACCATTTCCTTTAGTTTTACTGATACTAATACTTTAAATAAAATTGTAAATTCTGTTCTCTTACAATCTAAATATTTGTGATCATGTATTATTGTCAAAAGGTAAAATGTTCTTAGTTTTGTTGTAAAATCCAATTTGCATTTGACTAAAGTAAAAGGTGGCATCTTCATGTGTGCAAAAATTATTGCCATATTACAGAGTTGTTAGAAATAACAGAATAGTTGTACAAGATGTATTTTGTTAAGTTAAAGAATTGGCACTCTTACTGCAACCACATATTCCATTTAAATAGTCCTATCAGTTTTTCCCAAGTGGTATTAAGATTCCTGATCTGATTTTGTTTGTTTCTTGTGCAATTTTTGCACATCAAGAATTCTCAATATCATTAAAGAAAACAATGTAATCTGCACCAGATGGAGTTGTTTGAGAAGAAATTTATTTTTTAACCCAAAAGGCATTGAAGCTCTGAGCTCTGGCAATGAATTCTTACATTAAAAAACATTTAAAGTAGCAGTGATAGTAATTTAGGATGCAACTGTTCTGCTTTCACCTTTGGTATATTAAAGTCTTGAATGTGATGGAGGAACATTGCTCCAAAAGAAACTGATCAATTTTAAAACCTGTTCATTGAATCAAGTATATAGTCCGAGTCCAACTGAATTGTTAGAAAAATTTCAATTCTTTTGAGAATATCATAATTAGCTGTCAAAAATAAATTAAGCATTTGGTTTTTCTGCCATCCCAACCAAGACCCCACCACAATCACGTGATAATGTTCATTGACATCACAGTAATAATTGAATTACAACTAGAGATGACATCTCTTTGAGTATTTTGATTTCAGTAGAGCATTAACAGAGTGGAACAGTAAGAGTGACAGATATTTAAGTGTTAGGGAGATATTTAACAATGGCTATTCCTCCCACCACCACTTCCTCATTGGAGATCACACACACAAAACTTAGATTAAACCCTGAAATCATGGTGTTTGCACAAGTTTTTAATGGGAACTAAATTAGTACAGTGAATTTTGAACTCTCAAGTTTTGTGCAGAAACATGGATCCAAGTAGAATACATCCAGAAATGTAGAAGATTTCTATCTTGGATTTAGTCTCCCTATTGCATTTCACATTGATATGCATATTCACAAACAATTAGAATAGTAGTAGGAAAAGTGACAAATATAGATATGTATCATAAACATGACAAACAGTATGTGGGGGGGACAAGATCATAATATCAGGCTGGAATGGAGAAGTATAACAACAATAATGAGTAGAAGTGTGCCTCTTTTATGATGTGTGCAACATAATTTTCACAGCTTCAGTAAGAAATTACATCAAAAGGGAAGACATTAAAGGATGTACAGTTAACTTAACCATGTGAAGTTGGCTACTCAAGTTGATTTTAATGTTCTGGTTATATCTGTTTTGGTCTATTTCTGTCCATTCTGGTGATTATGTCCACTGAATGAGTATGGTTGAAAACAATTTGGCAAATTTAAAGATTGAAAAATCTTTTGGGAGATTATAATTATACACTGTACTTCTGCCTGACAGATGTGAATAATTTTATTTCGTGGTTTGTTGATTCTGGTTGTTGTTCAGTTCAAATGATGCATTTGAACTGAACAACAACCAGAATCAACAAATTGAAAAACATTGATGTGCTCTTATACTCCAGATATCAGTAAGTATAGCTTGAGTAAGTTATAAGTTTTTGTGGAACAATGCATATTGTTAGAGAAACTTTAAAAGAGCTGAAATGTAAACTTTTCGGCATTATGATGCAAGATTGCTCAAGACCTCTTCATCTCATATGCTCACCATGAAAAATCCATTTGTATCAACTGATGATGATTTTTAGGTAAGAGTCAGAAAGGCATAATTGACAATATTCAAAGTTCTACAAAAGTTACTGGAGTCAAAATTTTTAAATTCACACAGCTATGACAAATATGATGAACTTGTACCTTTGATGCTGTTACCATAATTAATTAGTTGGTTGATTTAGTTTGTTTTGGGTTTTTGTGTGTGGTGTTTTAACAGTATATTAGGTGGAGGAAGAAACCTGAAAGACCACCAACCCAAATTGGTTGATCTGTGACAGAAACTCACTCTGTGAGATGTGCAAGTTATCTGTAAAAGCAAACACCTTAGTAAACTAGGGAACATGAAGCCTCTATTGATTTTGATGTTTATCTCCAATAGCCAAAGTCATGTAGATTTCTGATTTCAGTAGATCATTATGACTTTTACACCATTTTTAGATGAAGAGAATCTATATACATTATGGAAGCCAGTTTTACTGCTGAAGAAAATCCAAGTAATTTTGAGACACCAAACACCACTAATGTAGAAGTTCTGACTTTCCACAATTAACTGGCAATGTTCTCTTTTACACGTTGGAGGCAAGCAGTCACATGACAAGCATCTTGTACCACTCTGCCTTGGAAACCCATCAGATCTGTATCACTAGACAAGCATCTTATACTCTGCCATGAAAGTCTCTCAGACCATAGGTACAAGTCTTGTATGAAAGACTAGAATTGGGAGATAGAACCTGTGACAACTGAATTAAAAGTGCAGAATGTTACTGCTAGACCATCAGTGATGATGATATTGTTGCCAATACAGTTAACTGCATTGATATTGATTTTACAAGTACTCTGGGAAAAAATTATTCCTTGATTTTCATCCATTTTTAAAAATATAATTTGACATGAAAATGTTTGGCTTGCTATATTTCTGTAACTGAAATATCTGATCTTACAAGAAATGATATAGTGTAAAAGTAGGCAAAAATAATGCTTTCAGAGGCATTAATGATTTTTTTTAGTCAAGACATATAAGTTTACCAAAACATTCATTGAAAAATATAATAACAAGGGAATAACAGCATCGGACCACACATTTAAAGCAATACATTTAACTAGTATTCTAATCAAAAGCAGCATGTCTGAGAACAAAGTAAAATAGCAAAACATAGTGATCACTTTAGTAATCAGAGTTTAGTAAGGACACAAATTTATGATTTCTGTATTAGAATAGAAATCCCTAATATTAAATGAATATTCATGGACATTAAATTAGTAGGTATTAAGGGGCTGATCAACTGATCAATGACATCTACAAATAATAAGCTACCAAGAAAATTTGTGATTTCACAGTATCAGAGACATACATGGCTGAAAGACAAACAAACAAAAGGACAAAAGGTTGATTATAATGAATTAATATAAATAAAAATATACAGCAGATTATATGATTATATGATCTGTAAGAATCCAGTAGATTACTTCCAGCCAGCTGTCATTTAAATTGCTTCTATCCCAACCCAATATTAAAATCACTTCTACCACCCACTAACTCCGCAGTTTACCTGATGAATTCATCTTGGTCACAAAGGACATCACTAATGTACCTAGTCACAAATGATTACCATCAGTGGCCAGAACTTTGGCTATATTTAAGCCCAAATATTGCCTCTCATATCAAAACATATTAGCTCTTTTAAACCAGGTAATACACTGCAATAACCCACCTTCAGTGACTCCCATTACCTACAATTGGGTGGCACTGCCATGGCAACCAAAGTATATCTTTTTTTTGTTGTCAATATCTTTATGAGCCATCTAGAATAGAAGCTGCTGAACTCTGCATCTTTTATTTATTGAAGGTTTATGCATGGTATTTTTATGATGTGGAACAGAACAGAGTTGGAATGAAATAAATTCCCCTGTACTGCGACAGCTATCATGGTACCAATAAGTTTAAAATGGAATATTCAAAGAAAAGAAGCATGTTCCTTGACAGCACAGGTCTGGAAAATAATAAAATATTTGCTCTATACTGTCAATCTACAGATAAACATTGTTATCCATATTACGATTTCTACCACCCCTTCTACTGCATAAAGTCAGGTCATCGAGTCAGTTATTATATATTCGACATATCTGTACTTAAGAGCTGGACTTTAAGAAACACACATTTGATCTCATTGATTTTTTTTAAAGATATAGACTACTTGACTTGAAGTATGGCTGAAGCTTTGTTATTGAGGTTTTGGGTTTAACACCATTTTTCATCACATGATAGTATAGATGGTGGTCAGCATGTATAGTGGAGGAAGAATGCAAGACTGAAGCTTTACATAGAGTGAGACATAAAAACTCTTCAGATTTACTCTAACCAATCCTGAAGATTGATAAATCGGGGGGGGGGGTATATACCAGCTATCTTTTCATATGCTTCAAGGCATTTGAAAAAGTCCTTTTGATGTTAGGTAAAGGAGTGCATGATCCATGAGGTGTGGCCATTGCTGTGTAGTTTCTTAAATGATCTATTCAGTTGTTTTGTTAAGCCAAATGATATTTTGAATTGTACTGTGGAGAAGATCAGTTTCAGAGATCGACAGGAACAAAAGGATTATAAAAACCTCTTAATTGGAGGAAAAGCAAGAAATTTTCTGGACAAAGCAGAAGAAAATCATCTATGAAAGAGCAGAATAACAACCTTTTATTCCTCGCTGAGGACTTACTTTGAAGCCATCTGCACCTAATTTGAAGCTATCCGCTTCAACACATTTGTGTTGTGGATCCAAAGAACCAAGTAACAGCTAAATCTTTAAACTTGCAATGCTTTCAGAAAAGTTTTCCATACTTGCTACCACCAAGCACAACTGCTGATACTCCATCATGGAGTATTTTTGCCGGAACCAATCAATGGACATTTCAATGTGTTTGAAAGACAGAACAGATGAATTTTGGATTGTTGTTTCTACCAAGGAACCTGATCTCCAGTCTTTGTGTAATGTCAAGCTGTGCTTACTCATAGCACTGCTTGTGAACGCCTTTTCAGCTGTGTTAGGAAAAATGTTACAGATCAGAGGTCCTCACTAGCCAATCTGACATTGAGGCTCTAATGGTACTGAAGTCAAAACCAAATATTTTTCTAGATCTATCCCTTTGTGGACAGATGACCAGCTGGATAGGATGAAGGGTGCCTATTATATTGCCATTAAAAACCCATAGAAAAAGCCTTCATTAAAATATCAATTCCATGTGGATCAGTTTAATATTGTTGACAAACTTGGTACAAATTAATATATGAAGCTAATTTCCATTCTAGTAAATGTTGACAAGCTGATACTAGATGTTATCAAATAAATAAGATTGTCTTCACCTATCTAGATGAAGTTATTATTTTTTGAGTGGATGGGTGGTAACAATATTTATCATAATGTTTTATATCAAGTCTCCCTTATCCATGTAAAATGTAGAGAACTGGTTTGATTTAAAATGTTTTTCAAGTAAATACCTTAGTTTTACAGGTAAAAATCATTCTCAGTTAAAATACAAGATTGCAATACCATGAAATGCACCTTTTGTACAAAAATGGATAAATCTGAAATCTTGAGAAGTATTTATAAAAGTCTCTAATGTACTTCCAAGTTAAGAGTCATTGTGCTGTAAATAATGTTATTTATTTTCTTATGTGCCACACCTTTGGTTTACAATATCTAGGTGAGAATACAAGAACACCTTAGGGATATCAACCATAAGAAGGATACCCCAGTCTCTAACACTTTGACCAGTAAGAACACACAAAAGACTGCATTAAGTATCAGATAACAGAAATGATACAATCTGATTTCTAGTAGCGACATTAAATGGAATTGAGAAACCAATAACATGCTATATATTCCATAGGAAAAAAACATCTGTTTAAATGGAAGTTAAGGCATTTTAATTTTAAACAAGAATTATAAAGAAATAACATTATTTATTTAATATGATTCAGATGCATAAGTAGATAATCTAATTCCTGCATTTTTAAGTGTTTTACATTCTTAAGGGGTTGGGTACCTTATACTGTTTGGTCTTCAATGAACATACATGTTCTGCAAACACAAATTTACATTTTTTTTTTACAGCTGTTTATCCCATGAGTGTTACAAAGCACAAAAGAAAGAATGTAACTAAAGCTTCAAAGTCTACAAAATCAGCAACCAGACGGAAAAAAACTAACTTGTCTTCAAGTAGTAATGATTCCTGTTTTGATACTGATGACTCCAAGCATCCTAGATCCTCTGTGAAGTCTAGCCTTGATATATCAGATGTTGAATATTCAGATGAAAATTTCACTGAAGAAACACTCAACAAATTAAAAGAAAACAATGCAGCAGACTCTAAATCTTCCAGTCTTCCAGATGCTGTCCTCAAATCCAGAGTAATTAATACCTTTGTCACTCCTAAATCAAAGCCACCCAAAACTGCAGGTGTCAAAAATTTTAAAACTCCCTCACTTTCGACCCCAAAAGTTCCTTCATGCAGTGATTTCACAGCAAAGAAAACATCTGCAGCTGGTAGTACCTTGAATTTCCTGCAGTCCCTGTCAAGTGATGCAGATGACTACAGGAGACACAGTGATGCTGTCAGGTGAGATTTTGGATCACAAGTAATGTGTGTTATGCCAATAACTCTAGCAGGTTTGACATGTGTTGGCTTGTAACATGTCAGTTTCATAATGCTGTGCATGAGCAAGATTGCACCATGTATTAAATGATAATTGCCTGTACCAGGTGTCAAAATTAAGAGAAATTACAACTCTACCTTGTAACAGATTGTCTAGTACTTCTCTGATAGGGTGATAAATAATGTAAGAATATTAGTGGCAAGGAGTTTACCATAGTCAAACAATTTGTTGGAAATGGCAGTAAAGACTTTCAAACACAGGTTTAGCTTACAGTTAAAACTCTGCCTAATATATGAATGGAGCAAAGTTTGAATGATCCCAATCAAGGGTTGAAAATTAATTCACCCCACTCAGAATTGTGAGTGAAAACTTAAAGCATTGGATTCTAAGCTGACCAGTTTTTCTCTCTAATGAAAAGGATGCTCTGTTGCAATATTAAAAGTGAATAACTTCTACTAGAACTTTGCTCTTACTTTTCAGTACTGTTAAATGCTTATCATAATCATGTTTCAATGTGTAATTAATAACTCTTACATTTTGCTATATTACCTGTTGGAATAACATTTTAGTCAGGGTGACTAAAATTTTAATAGTAGCCCAAATGGGTGAGTGGATTTTAAAAGTTTTTCTAAACCCTACCTGTATTTACTTAAGTCATTTGTAGTATTTTGGAAAGACCAGATGGGTCAAGGTTGTTAGTGGATTGAATTTTGTGGAAATAGTATACACTATCACTGTATTAAAACCAAATGTTTGTTAGCAAGTGCCCTTGTGACTATAAATAGCCAATGGATATGTATAAAAGAAACTACATGTACTATTTTTTATTATTACCTGTAGTTGTAGACACAGCAGTTATACCTTTTCTTGAAGACATTATATTTAAATAAATGTACTGTATGTGCTCACTTATACAACTGCAAACAATCTGATGTGCTATTGCATTATAAACTGGCAGTCAATTGTTCTACTGATTTCTCCTGACAAACTCGAAGCACCTAGATCTGCAGATGCAGCAGCAGATTTGGTCTGTAGTCTGCTTTTTGTTGATTATATATGTTAATGAACAAATGACAATTCAAAAAATTATCATGAAATGTAATAATACAAGTTAGCATTTTGTAAGGATGAATCGATTCAGTTTAATTGCCTGGTTATTTTACTGGTATTGGAAAACAGTGCTTTGTGTGCTAATTAACACATTCTACAAACAGATAATGATAAATTCTCCATACTTTGTACACATATTCATAGTAAATTCTCTGACCTGAAGGTCTATAACATAATGCTTAATTTATTATTATTATTATTATTATTATTATTATTATTATTATTATTATCATCATCATCATTATTATTATTATTATTATTATTATTGTTATTATTATTATTATTATTATTATATGCTGCTTTTATGAATTTTGATAAATATCAGGCATTAAATACTGTTCAGCAATGCATTTGTTTGTTAATTTTGACTTCAAATTTAGGGATTAAAGTTAGAGGCTGTTTGTAGCTTGGTTCTAAAGATAAAGAATTTTCAATTGCTATCTGGGGTCAGGGCAAGGGATGGTTGATGTAAGAGTCTGATTTAGAAATGAACTAAAAAGATTTCCAATAAAGGTATGATTTAACAAAGCCGTAAATGTAGGACTTGAAAATATAATGTGCATTTCGTGGATTTTTCATCATGATTTTAGCTCACATGGTCTGAAGAGAGGTTAAAGTATGTCTGTCCATCTGTCTTTACAATCTTGTGAACAGGAAATTTTGTTTTCAGTCAGATTGTCACAAAAGCATCTATCATCAAGACCTAGGATAAGTTTGGTTATGAACAGCATCCACACATGGAAGATGATCTTGCTTCTAATTGGCAATATTTCTAACAGATTTTAGGCTGATTTAGTGTGTAAGCTTATATCATTGAGATGTTGGATTATCTGTATTTAAGCTTATATCCTCAAGATCAGTTAGATTTTTGATTATGAGTGCCATCCACACATATTAGTAGCTAATGTTGACTGGTTGTTTGAGTTTCTGAATATTCTGTAGGCCATATTTCTGACCAGATTGTGATTAGATTTGGCATGTAAGTTTGTATCATCATTACCTCATATGAGTTCAATTATGAATGAGATCCTTATACACTAATCAGGATGTACACTGATCAGAATTTGGGAATTGAACCCACAACTTTCTGGTCAGGAGTCCAATGCCTTAAGCTTCGAGCCACCACAGGGATCTCAACAATTTTCAGGTTATGACTCCAAAGCAGGACTCAGAGGGGTAAGGTCAGAGCCAGTAATTTATGCTGATTGCACATATTAACTCCTTGTAAATCCAAGTAAGTATATGTACATGTACTATGAAAGGGTTATGTTTCTTGTTTATGAATTGGAAAGTGGAATAAATTTGGGGAAGAATGTTGGTTGTATCAACGACTTTTCATTTTTATGCAGAAATAGTGATCCTATATAAAATCTGGTCAGGTAAAAAAGATAAATGGCACCAACATCAAGTATGTGCTCCAAAATTTTCAGCAATATCAAACCCAGTTGGTTTCTTGTTTAGAAATTGGGGATGAATACTACATTGATGCATCCTAGTCCATGGCTTTTGACTGGTCACAAAATAGAAAAAGGATGAAAAGTTACAAAGAGAAATGCTACTCGCTGCAAATTCTAGTTTATTTACTATTCCTTGCATGTGTAATTTGTAATGTGTATCCTTGTTACAATTTCAGATTTATCACTTCCTTTAAGAAATACAAAGAGGACCTGTCTAGTAAGCTGTTCAGAATTTTCAACGAAACTGTCTTTGATGGTCAGGTAAAAAATTTATACATAAATTACTGATTTAAATTTACTATTGCAGAGAGAGATCTAACTTTAATTACCAAAAATTTGTAAATGTAAATGTCTTAACCTTTATTCATACATTCAGTTTTTTTTTTTTTAAGTTCAAACATTTGTTTTCAGAACTTTTACAGATGGTAATATAGAGTTGACTTCACTTAAGTTAGGCCTGACTGTAGTACTTTTAATAATTTTTATTAGGAGGAGACTTAAATTAGCCAAACTACAGTAATTTTAATTGTAACCTCCGTCTTTGTGTCATGTTACATGATAAAAATCATGTGGTTATCCAAAATAACACAAAAGTGCATCATCAACCTGATAAGTATTTCTTTCCTTTAAGGTTTCCACATTTTACATGTACATTATAAATAAATGTAGAAATTTATATTGTTTTCACATATTTAAGAGTTTTCTGCATGGAAAAGAACTCAATAAAACTTAAAAATGTTTAGTACAGTATATTGTATATATTCACTTATAAGTTGAGTCCAACTGCATGCAAGATAGACCCTATTTTGGTCTTATATAATACACCAGCAGATCTTGGTTTGTGTTTTATTGATTAGTCTTTACTAACAACATGGACCCAATTTGGCATTTTTCAGTTGGATTCAGCTTAAAAGGGAATATATACATTACTTGACAAATACACAGGGCTGCAGTTTGCAGTTGGATTCAATTTGAAAGTGAATATATACAGAATTTGACCAACAGTCTGGGCTGAGATAGCCATGTCTGCTTGTCAGCATACCATTTTCTTTTAAGTTGTTTGACACTGAATGTTTAGTGTTATATAGTGCAATTTTCCCAGGTGTCTAACCATTAGGGCAGGCAAAGGTTTTCTTAACCAGAAAAGCTAAGCACAGAATTCAAAAATGGCTGGAGATCTTTTGGAATTTCAAATAAGCAACATTAACTGACAGGTGGAATTTGAGATTAATCCATAACTTTTTTTAATTAAATTGTTGTTGAGGATCATAATTTTTTGTGTTACTGTCTATATCCAATTAATTTACCTTTTCCAGTTGTCCAGTGATTTACCTGTGATCTGGAACAAGAGACTGCTGCGGACAGCAGGATATTGTGCCTATAAGTACAGTGCATCCAGCTCTCAGGCACAGAGATCAGCCAGGATTGAGCTCTCCACAAAAGTTTGTGACTCTGCAGGTACCATATATGTCAATGCTAAGCAAAACCAATTGCCTGACAACCAGGACAAGCACAGTTCATGATCATGCTAAAGAAACATTCTAAGCAGCTTGCCTGGGACAAGTCAGTTTTATTAAAATGACAGGAACCTGCAAATATCTTAGTCTTTTTCACAGATGGTATGTTAAATAATATCTTACTGATATATCAGTTGATTTTGCAACTAAATTAGTGTTAAGCCTTTTTGTCCCCAGTCCTCACATGATTTGAGTTGAGTTTTTTTTTCTTTTGCAAATTTTCAACAGGTTTTTCACCTTTCTCAGAAGTCAGTGCTTCTGTTCATTGCTAATTCCTAAGCAACCTGTGATTGGGTAAGTAATACCTACCCTTCTCTAGTTTCAGTTTATCTTGTTTTGGGGTTGTTTTTTTTTTTTATTTTTTTTTTTTAACCTTTGAGACATTATTGTCTTATATAGTAAGTTTGGGCACAAGAAGACCCTTTGAGATACACACAATATCTGCCTGTCATGCACTCGTTGTACACTCACAAACAGAATAAATGTGGAGTTGGCATTAAGAAAGTAGCTACATCTCCAGAAGGAGGAGAAAAGGAACACACTTCCACCTTGCCTTCACTGGACAATGTCCTTTATTCCAAGGATGGGTCTAGATCTGTTCAATTGTTGGTAAGACTATTGCCCCAGTGGGGTAGAAATTCAATACAAACTGCGTTGTTCAGAGGTCACACAAGGACAAAGGATCATGGACACTCGTTGTTATACCATCAATGCCATTGAGGGATTTGACTTTGGAGCCTCCCCTCCCCAAACAAAGAGAGGAAAAACACCTAAGAGTCATGGCTCCAATTGGGGATGTGCAACAGCCTCTTAAATCAGTGTCCCAATGACAATGGTTAGTAAATCATGCTTTCCTGAGAAGAAAAAGCAGCTATTGAGATCAGATAAATCTGATCAGGGCTTGTCCATTAGATTTTCATCACGAGCAGTCGCTAGTCTTTTGATCAGCAAGCTTCAGACTGTAGTCATGGGGTTTTGATTATCAGTTTTGCGATGTACTGGTTCAATACCATCCCTCCTGCAGCCTCTTTCATGATGTTTGGGTCCAATCTGCTTTAACCCTTTCATCACGGCAGACCGCTTAACCGTTCCAGGGTAACTACATACATCTGTCAACACTATGGACCGACTTTTCAGTCTGGGGCAGTGTTCTTCTTTAACATTATAGTACCTGACTAAATATCTTTTGGGGTACCTCTAATAACTTCCATCTGGTAATGTAGATGTTATATTTCGATGATCTCGTGAGTTTAGCTTGTATACAACTAGAAATAATGAACAAAGTAGGAACTTTTAACGTGTTTTCCGAATGCTGAAATTTGTATCCAAAGTGGCAGCATTTGAGGGAATTTTAGAGGAGAGTTTTCGGAGGATTTAAATAATTTTGACCTGGTAAATTTGGATGAAAATGAGAGAAGACGTATGGAGAGAAAATGAAATGCCCTTGTGGGTGACAGTGATGACGATGAAGATGACTTTGAAGGTTTTGAACCAGAGGAATTGTAGGTTCCACGTGGGGTTTTTTTTTTTGGACGAAGCCCGAAAGCCAAAGAGATTTATTTTAGTTTTCTGACAGAGTTGGGCACACCCGAGAGTTAGATGGCTCCAGGAAAGCTTCAGATTATTTTCAAATATTCTAATCAGATGAAGTTTTTGGAAACATTGTCTGTTTAACGAATTTAAATGCGACGATCAAACGTGGCAGAGACGATAATAGGTGTGTGGACAGATCTCACCTTGGAGATCATTTTGGTTCATTTTATAGAATTTTATATATTATGGACACCATGAAAGAAAGACTTGTGTTGCTACTGTGATTATTCACTAGTACATCTAGGGTAAATTGAACAAGTTTTGAGAACTTTCTAAGTTTTCTAAGAGGTAATAAAATAATTACTTGTATTTTACCTGTTATGTTACCTGTTTGTACCTGCATTTTAACAGTTATAATAGATATGCATATTTTTATTGAATTAGTCCTAAAATTTGTTTTTTAACCTTGATTTTGACACCTAATCCAGTCAGATATCTTTAACATAGGCAGAGTTATGTTGTTTCAAAGTTCACAAGTCATTTTGCTTTACAACTCCAAAGTTACTTAGTGTTGAGGACTCTATGCCTACAAAGTTACTTAGTGATGAAAGGGTTAAAAGACATGATTTTTCTCCGTTTTAAAGCAGGATTCCACTTTTCTCCTGATTTGAATCAGATTTTTCTTTATATAGTCCATTTTTTTATATAATCTCTGATCCGGTTTTTTAATAAATGGTCTGTCTGGTCCTATTCTACAATGACACTTATAAAATATTTGTTCCATATATTAGTCAGCACATGTCTTTTGCAAAGAGTATTCTGATTGGTAAAAAGTTTAAATTCATCCAGTGAATCTTTGTGTAATGGAAATTGATGGCAGTGGAAAGAAGAAACATGCTTGAAAAACTTGGCATCCCGAATTGTTGAGAGAAACCATGACACTAAAAGTATAGATAAAGGTTTTAAAAAACATGGAAATGAGAATGAGTGCTAACCTGGAGTGTTCCCACCACTCAAAATATTTCAGCAAGTACTTCATGTATTGATCTCTGCTGCTTGGCTCATCCTGATTACTCACCCTGTGGCCCCAACTATTGTGGTTCAATGAGCTACTCAGCATGTTGGTAGATGAACCCAGGAACCTACTGTTGCAGTACCAGGGTCTCTACAACAACCCATAGATCCTCTACTTGCTTGCTTAGTTTGTCTCAAGTGATCAATCATGATCAGTTTTTAAGATTGCAAATGTGTTGGCATTGCAACAAGTTAATCTGCTTCTAGGGTTTGCAATGCAAAGTGAAAAATTTTCTGTGATTGGTGTTGTAAGAATCTGAGCACAGCTGCAAATTTTCTTTTCTTCCTTTTCAAGGAAAGAGTGTTTGGGGTCCACTCATAAGGTTTATAGGTCTGCCCTTTCTAACAGTCTCAAGTTTTCATCAAGTATTTTGCACTTCAGTAAGTCCCAGATGGATTGTTTTATGTGTTCTTTGGGTGTTGTCTAAACTAGCTTTTAAATCTTTGAGTAAATCTTTCTTTGAAAACCATACTCTTATGACTGTTTTCCTGCTTAGCATCATTAAGGAGTAACAAGCTTTATACTTTGTCAGTAGAAAAGAATAGTTTATAGTTTAACAGTAGTTATGATTCTGTTTTTGTCAGATTGGAATTTTTGTCTGTGAAACAGCTACATTGTTATCACTAATTTTTGCTGGGTACCAAGTTTAGAAGATTTCTTTGTTACATCTAAATGAGAATATAAAGACACAACAAAAATTTAGCTATAGGTGATAAAGAAGCCCTTTCTCCCGTTTCCTTACCATGTTTTTATTCATTGAGATCAACAAAGCTGTTTGATAAATAAATGTCATTTCTGTAATCTGTTCATAAATATTTGTTTTACATGTGTTTTATTGTAGTCCTGTTAAAAAAAGAATTATAATGCATTTTATATTGTTGAGATTAGTAGTCAGGATAGAGTGAAACCAGAAAATCATAAGGTATTCAGACATTACTAAAAGTGAAAAAGTATAAGGTATTCAAATGCTAGTTTTACTGAAAATGGAAGAAAGAATAAGAAATGATAATATAAATACAAATTAGATTTAATGCTTTTTCATATTAATTCTTCATTAAAGTAAAACTTGTTTAAAAATTAAGTCCCCATGAAAGAATGTCATGTTTTATCCAAGCATGCTTGACAACCAATAAGCAACATGATTGTAAAATACTATAGATATGACTTGGAAGCAAAATTTCTAATGAAACACTTGGTAGATAATCTAATTAGTGTAGAATACTGAAGCACACAGTTCATTGATTCTTGGACAAAACCACTGAATTAATATTGTGTCAGTCAAGTTTGCTGGTACACAAATGTTTACTAGGTGCTTCCTCCTGATTGTTGAATTAAACAAATCCATCATTCTCAAAGCCATGGATAATTAAGTCCAGTCTTTAATGCCTTTTCATATGAGGTGCCAATTATCCATTCAGCATGAATCAACTTGATTAATGAAGTTCTCTGTGATGTCTAGTGGTTGACATTGGTCCATAAATGATAGCATGTGATCTGTCCTTCTACCAGCATATAGAAGTGAACACTTATACCATCAAAGTATTCTTTACCAGATTTGTTGAGGCCATCAGCCTGCTTCCAAACTGGCAAATTCAGCAATGAATTAATAGCTATTAGTATGTTTCTGATATTAAAATGTGAGGGGGCCAGGTAAACTAATTTTAATAATGTAAACCTTATGTGCTACTATTGCAAACCCCCTCCTATCCCACCCCACTTTTATGTTCTGTAGTCTAGAAGAAGAAGAATACAACAAGCAGTGAGAAAGGTTCATATTTTGGCGACTTTTAGAATTCACATTCCACTTGAATTGGTAAACAATCAGATGGAGGGATGCTATTCATGTTAATGATAGTTACCTTTATGTTTCAGATAATTTTCAGTTACCTAAAATGAATATGAAAGCTGTAATTTGATTACTAAATTTAAAGGTTTTCAAAATTTGACCTTGTTTTGGTGTCCATCAGATTTTTTTATTTAAGTTGTATTAATAATTGAAACCTTTCCTATAGACCTATTTGAAAGCAAGTTGATATTCTACAGATGTTTGGTTTATTGTTGGGAAACTTGACCTAAATGTTTGTGATGCATTTTCATTTTATTGTACCCTAAAACTTGTTTCTATATTCATTGTATTTTTTTTTTTCAGAGAGAGTCCGAGACACACTGATTCATGAGATGTGCCATGCAGCTGTGTGGCTACTAAATGGTGCTAAGGATGGACATGGTCCTTACTGGAAATACTGGTATGGATATTACTAAAATGAGATAACATCAATTTTTACAATGTATTATTTTTGTCAGTTGTACAAGTTCTTGCAACTATACCAAATTATTTAAATGTCTCAGTAGTTTGTGTATAATTATTTTTGAAGATAAAGCAGTGAAAAACAACCTCCAAGGTAACCATTAACATTCAAGGAACGACATCCCTGCACATGTCAGAAATTCTATCCTAGCATGTTGTGCTCATTGTTCGAGCTCCAATTTTTATTACCACAGGTAATATAAGCTGAGTATTCTTCAGTCATTGATAAGGTGTTTGTGTGAGATTTGATTACTTGCAGTATAACTTTATATGTAATTCTATCAGTATCATGATTTTAGCACACTTTATGTATCTTCTTTGTGCAAATATATTCCATACAAGAGCATTGCAAATTTAGGAGATTAAATCCATCTAGATACAAGAAGAATATTAATGCAAACAAAAATGGTATAAATTATTTTTTCTACACTAGAATCTCACTTTTGAACTGTATCATTGACAGTGGTTCATTTGAACTGCATATATATCCTCTAACTATACAGAGTTAAGCTCTGACCTTTATGACTATTGTGATGGACATCAGTCATGTATTGTTTAGAAAGTAACTTCATCATCTCATTGATCTTATAATATTAATGGAACATGAATTGTTCTAAAGAAACATGCATGGATATGTGATGAGGAAACACTCTGTTCTTCAGAATTAGCAGAAGTGACTAATATGGTCATTTGTTCCAGATGGTTTGGTGGCATGGGGTATGGAAATTTTCTATGGTGTTAGACAGGAATTTTAAGACTATATTTGCCACGCTGATTTTACCAAAATTGTACATAAATATGAACCACTCTGGAAAGAATCTGCTAGCCAGACATGCCAGGATATGATTTACAGAGTAACACCATTTTTTTTTAAACTTAAGATCTTTATCTGATGTTTATTAAATTTTTTTAGGGGAATGTCATTTAATATTAGCAAACATCACTGGTTTAATCCAATTATTCTTTCCTCCAATTAATAGTGCCAGGCTAGAATTGAAAAAAATATAATCTCAGTCAGACTTCTTAGTGATACCCATCAGGCTAAATACCTTCCTCTTTTTTTTTTTCCTTGGACTACATTTTGCATAGAAATGTGTGCCAGATCACACATATTTTGCCTTCATTGTCATCTTTCAATGTCCTGTAGGCCAATCACATACCTTTTTCAGTTTGAGTATTTATGTCCTTAGTCCTTGCTTTATTTGAATGTTTTCTGTGTCCATTTGTTAATTTTGAAAGGGTTTTGCATCTAGCTTGGCAAGCAGTGCTGCAGTAAATTTGTAATTATGCTAGTGTAAATATTGCCCACCCTGTTTGGGTTCCTTGATTTTTGGATTTTTTTTTGTTGTGATCTGTAACAGTCAGCGTTTTAGACCACTCGACCACTCGGGTCCCCGAACATGGTTTTATGCTACATTAAAAATCCAAATCACACAAATACACATGGGTGTTTGTGTGTCTGATATGACTGAAAAAATTTTAAAACTACATTAAAAGTCCAAATCATACACAAACACATACCCAGGGAGGGTCTGGATCTCTCTTCCCATGTCAAAGAAGTCAACTTGTCCTGTGGGGCATGAATCTCTATTAGGAATGAGCAGCACCTTCTCAGGGCCTGTGACACAAATAAGCACAATCACATTCCTGAGAGGTTAGAACAGCAGTCTCACTGATAAATCTTAAGTAACCACATTTGCTAGATCATCATCACCAGACCATTTTTTAGAGGTGGGGAGATTTTGGATAAGGGGTTAAATGAAGATTACTGCCTCCTTTCCCATGGCTTGTGTCTTAAACCTTTTTGCACTGAGGACAAGAAGGTTCTCCAGTGTGCAGAGGATTTCTAAGACCTTCTTCAGTTCAGGTCTTATGCTATCCCCCCCAATCCATCTGAATGCCTTTATTTGATTGGATAAATATATACAAGCTTATATGAAAAGAGACACCTGCTGTATTCTTATATGAAAAGAGACACCTGCGGTATTGAATCATCATCAGATAATTAAATAGTCTCATGTTTGTTGGGTGACATTTTTGTGAGGTATCAAATACATTTTATTGCCTTTGCATATTTTGGCTATGAATTGAAAAAATTATTTATAACATTATTTTCATACTGTATTTTCAGTTACCATATATACTAGCCTATAGGTTGGGTCCAACTACAAACACTGACTGATCTGCATTCACTTAATGTTAGAGTAGATTGGATCTGTGTTGTTTATTCTACTTATTAAAACTAACAAACTGCATTAACCCTTATCTGCCAGCGCATTATGTGGTGGAGATCTGGATCTTTGCAGTTTGAAGTTGAATCCAACCTGTACGCAAGTATATATGGTACATGTTTTGCCTTTTTTATTTTTATTAACATTAGGGGCAACAAAAAAAAGGTAAGTGACATCAGTCAAGCTGTCACCTTTGTTTGAAAGAATTATTGCATGAAATTTGTATCTTATTTCTTGTACATTAAATCAGTTTTTATCCAAAAACTGTTTATTGCATCATGCTGAAAAATGCTTGTTGGACCTATCTATCACTTTGTATTTCAGGGCAAAGAAGGCAAATATGGCTCATCCAGAAATCCCTGTGGTAGCTAGATGCCACAATTATAGTATCAGCACCAAGTACATTTATAGATGTACCAAGTGTGGCTACAGGTGAGTAATACTACAGCATGCAACAATTTAAAGAAGAAACACACAGTGGTACAAAACTTATCCAAGACACTTTTATCCAACCAGTAACATAATAATTGAGCCCTTGAAGGTGACACTTATTCAGATCTCACATTTATGTCCCACTTGTTTAGAGGAATTTGTCCCTGTCATGCCTATGACTTGCTCTCCACTCTCAGTTATAAAATATATACCCTGATCACATTAGCGTTAGGGAAGTAAGGTCCATTAGCTATCCAATCCGGTCTTCTCACAAAGACAACAATGTTGTCTTTCCCATCTCTGTATAGTATCAGCAAGGGGAAGAAACCCATCAGTGTAGAAAGTTGGTATAGGGTTAATGATTACTGTAGCTGCTACAAGGTCACCAAGTGGTCTAAAGCACTCTCCTTCATAAATTACTAATATCTTGCCTCTGTCCACACTGGTTCAAGTCTCAGAAATGGCAAACATGGACATGTGAGAAAGCTTGCCAGTAGCTTCCTGTGGGTAAGTAGTTCTTCCAATGATTTTCACAAGTTCTTCCCCAAAATGTACTGGCAGCCATGTGCTGAAAAATGGCATTAAACCAATGTATTTTAATCAGTATTTGTGTTGATTGTTTTCATAACTTTTGGACATCTATTTCAGATGCTGCTCTAGCACAGTATCATTAGTACTCTTTGATGGTTGTCTTCATTGCTGCTTTTATTTAGTACTTGTGTATGAACAAGTGAATTATGGTTATAAGGTAATACTTAAAGATTGTTGTTTTTCCCTTTGTTCTTGTTGTTTCTTCGGATCGAAGTTGAACAGTGACATCTAAGATGTGAAGTGCAAGAGATTTAAAGTCAGTGAGGATATTCATGATATTGCCTTGCTTGCATTAAGTGAGCTAAGAGACAATTGAAGTCAAGGTGACATTTTGAAAATCACCCTAAGACATTTTGAATAATAAGCATAATGAGATTTCTTGATCCTTTCTCTCACGCCATTTCCTCAGCCTCCTCCTCCTCCTACTTTCCCTTCTGATGCAGTTAGAGTCATAGCCGTCACTGTGGAGATTTGAATAGGAAACATTGTCCAAGTTCTCTGTCACATCTTTTTAATACAGGCTTAAAGTTGATAAAATATTGTCCTACCATTTTACAACAGCCCTTTAAAAGGTAATACCAGTATTGTTTATGTTTATCTTTACACTCATTAGAGACTGGCAGGTACTGATCTAAGTTATTCAGCTCTTGTGACATGGTCTGTCTTTGATTATTTAAAATTTGTATTGCTTTTGAATTGAGTTATGCATTTGTACTTTGTTCCAATGCTGGCTGATGTTGCTGTGTTAATGAATGGTACACTCCAGGATGACTTATTTCAATTTGGCATTTGCAGTATCTGCAAAGAATAAAATGCTTACCATTGCGGTTGTGCTACAAAGTCATTTAATCAGTTCTAGTTTTGCATGGGTTTGCTCCCTTTGCAAATGACATCCTTCACAGAATCACATAAATATTTTGACATTTTGCCTTCAGTACTATTCTTAACTTCAGGAATGATAACTTAGTGTTTTATATAGAGATTAAAGCTTCAAAGAATAATAACTGATCATGAATGTTCAAGTAATCTTTAATTAACAGATGACTAAAACATTTTCATTCAGGGCAATGATGTATAATAACTTTTCAGTATGCAAATCTGTTATTTACCTAACTTCAAACAAATTGAGTTGTTCCACTTAGTTAATTTTACCTATGCAGATTAGCCTAATGGACTCTCCCACATCAGTGTTGAAAGGACTTAACACCTAGCTATTGTCAGCAAGTTATGTAATCTGTGAAATGGTGGTTGAACTAGTTTTACATCAGCACTATCCAGAACTTTTCTTGATTCAGGCTATAGATTACAGGCATATGTTGTGAAGATGAAGAAATCACTAAGTTTTTATTATTATTATTATTATTATTATTATTATTATTATTATTATTATTATTATTATTAATTGTGCAAAGATCGCATTATGTTAGATATGAAAGGACCTTTTTTTTTACTTATCCTCTTACATTCAGACAATTTAATAATTGAGTGATTCATGTACATTTAGTGAAATCTTGCTACACAATCCCTTTCAGTATTGGAAGACATTCTAAATCACTGGACACCGAGAGAAAAGTATGTGGATATTGCCATGGAAACTTTGAGTTGCTAAGCAACAAAAGTACAAGCTCCACCCCCAGTGTATCAGGAGGAACTCCTGCTCCAGTTACCCCAAGAACACCAAATAAATTTGCCATCTTTGTAAAGGAAAACTACAGTGGGGTCAAAAAGACGGACAAATATCTCAAACATGGAGATGTCATGAAAATACTCAGTAAGCAGTTTGCAGAGATGAAGATGAATTTAGAGTGAATTGAAGCAGTTTCTATATATATATATATATATATATATATATATATATATATAACCTCTTGAAACATCGTAGTAGACACTATTGAAGTGTTGTGTGAAAGATTATGAAAGGAAGGTAAATCGGTTATACTGACAACATAGAAACACAACATCAGGAGTTTAGATACTTTTTTTCTTAAATGCTTCCAAAACAATAAATTATTTTTATATTTTACTTTGTCCAGATTTATCTTGAACCTGAAAAATCAATGGTGATGTTTGAACTCAAATTTTGATGTTTTCTTTGTAATATACATTTCCTTTCTATTGCAACTCAGGGCTGTTCCGTTCAAACATACATGTGACCTAGGGAAAAAACATCTATTGTGGGTTTGAGTCTAAGATTCGGCAAATGTGGATATGTGAGAAAGCTTGCCAGTAGCTTCTCGTGGGCTGGTGGTTCTATCTGCAGATTTCCCGGTTTCTTCTCCACAATTACTACTGGCTGCCATGTATAGCCTATCGTGTGCTGAAAAATGGCATTAAGCCCTAAAACAACAACAACAACATCTATTGTGGAATAGTCATCCACAGATGTAATTTAGATTTTTTTTTCATTTTCATTTGCACTGAGAAAACAATGTATATTCACAGGACACACACACACATAAAAGCAACAACTACCTGCCCTGGATACACTTTTTAATGGAACAGTCTTTAGTGTCAGGAACAAAATTGACACAAAAGCAATCTGCAAGAGCTTTTCAGCAGTTTGTGTACCAAGGTAGAAGATGTAGTTCTGAGTGTGAAAAACCCCCTTTGTTTATTGCTTCACAAATGTAATAACTACAAACTCAACACACCCAAATCATATTTTCCCAAACCCACAGGGTTTTTACTATTATTGTGATTCATCAAACAGGATTGTTTATTACTGATAATTTGAAAGAATGGTTGTCATTTAATCATTTTGGTCAATCATTTTTATTCTTACATGCAAATCCATTTACATCATTGTTGGTGTTTTTTTGTAGCTATATCTTTGTATTACCACCAAATTTCCTGTGGCATTCATGCCTAGGTTTCTTTTTCATTTGTTTTTTTCTTGCCCATTTTCACACAGACTTATATAAAATAATACATAGTGAGATGTGTGCTTTAACTTTGAATAAATTAAGAGTTTTGATTCAAATCATCACCTTCATAAGATGAGTGTAGATAAACTAATAGAAAACATTTGAGAATGTTTTTGTAAATATTTTTTGTCCATTTGATTATATAGCTGTCCTTAGACTTTCCATTTGATTGTTGCAAGTGCATCATACATTAGATATTAGTTTTCATGAGTCATTTTAACTCACTCTATTTGCAGGACTGTACATGAGTAGATTCATGTATAATCATTACATCCAAAAGATCAGAGTGAAAAAAAATCATTTTCATCTGTGAACAGATGCAAAGCAATGGTAATCATATCCATTGATCTTCTGTCTGTATGTTAACAAGACATTAGTTGGATGACTTCACATATATTCTATTGTACAATTGACATTCGTTTTTTCATGCTGTTCACATTCCATTTTGATGTAGTTTAGGGAAGATATTGTGATGACTTTTTCTTTTTTCATTTTGAAATTACATTTATGTAATGTACTCACAGTAAACTTGATGTTTTAATGTAGTCATCTAGCAGGATTTATGCACTCTGGTTGCTTTTGGTGAATATCTCAACCATAAGAGTCAAGTTTTTATTAGAAGTGGCCTTTGGGTAAATTGTATTGGCTTTTCTGCATGCAAGTTGCTTACAGTAAATTGCTCAACCATAACAGTATATAGTTTGTTGTTTTTGACAGTATCCCTATCAAATGCTGATAACTATAATAAATATCATATACCAGGTTAGTAAAATGGATTAACTTATTTACCAAGTTCCAAAAAGTATTTATGGATTGTATAATTGCAAAGAATAAATTTATGCATGTATGTGACAAGGTTCATATGGTGTTTGACAGTTTGGGAATAATGAGGTAGCATTTTCAAAGCCTTGTAAGTTTGAAAAAATTGAGCAGATTATCTTGAAACCTTTAGAAGTCTTTGAAAATTGAAATAAACCCAAACATTTTAATAATCAAAAATAAAATTGTTTAAGGTTGTTAGATTCAGATGTAGTCGAGTTTTCCTGGTTTCTTTCTTTTGATGACTCATTGATGACCCATTCAATTTGATGACCCATTTCAATTTCATTTCATCATTAAACAATATTGTAGTATTTTGCATTCATTGTTTTCTCATATAACATAACTTGTATAAAAAATGTTAGCAAATATAGATCCTGGAAATCTATGTAGTCTTTGAAAGTTTGGGAAAAGTCTTTGAATTTATCATTCAGAGTTCTGTATGAACCCTAATGTGATTTACGGTCCCATTGTGTGCATGTACATGATTTATAGTCCCAAGCACATGTATTTTTTTAGAATGTATCCCTGAGATTATGCTCTAATCAAACCATGTTTCACTGTTTGAGATCTCAAAAAAATTTGCATGATTCATTTGTATTTTTGCAAGTTTTTTTTTATACCTGCATTGCCCAATAAAGTAGATCACTCACATTAATCTGTTTCATTATTTGTTTGTCTTCATACATGAGTATGAGACATGTCATTCTTCTGATGAAAATATTTTGATATAATCTGTTAGCATCTTTGAATTTTCCTTATTTGGCACACACACTTAAATTTAACAAAAGACTAAAATTTTCTTGAAGCAAAGATCAGTAGTCTGAATTAGGAGGAGATAATAGCCATGAGTAATCTGTATTTTTGTCTTGCCTGTAAAGCTCAGGGAAGGTGTCACTTCTCTGACCACTGCATTTCTGTTGGTGGTGTCTACATCAGTGTTGTGTTTTGCATTTAGCTCTGTACACTATTTTTCAGAGGCGCTTGCTAATGTAGAGCAATGACACTCAATATAAGGATTCATCTGGAAAATAAATGTTGCTGGCAAATGTGTTACAGTGACCCACTTTTGTGCTCCAGTGATTGTGTTTGTTTTCATTTATTTCCATGTTATGGGCAATGTTGCATGTACATCAGTTAATAGGTGTAATGAAGTGGGTCCATTAGTACCTTAAACTAGATGTACATGCATTTATAGACATCCATATCCCTTCACTTCAGGTATGTCCTTGTTTTTCTTACACAGTAAACAACATATATCCCCCTCTTGTAAGACCTTTTGGAGCATGAAATACTGCGGTGTTTCATTGACATCCATAAATGTCAACCACTAATACTGTATAGGATTTTATAAATATTAAATAAACTGAATTCTCAAAATATGCCAATTTCAAAATGGCTTATTCTGCAAGTCATGGATCAGAATAAGTTATGGGATGAGTTTTTTTTCTGTTGTCCATCTATCCACTCACACAAGTTTATAACTAAACGTCTGGAGGATTCCCATGAAACTTTACAAACGTTTATCTCATGGTATAGTTGGTCCTAAATGAAACGTAATGTTTGGATCGCCAAAATGGCCACCACAATACATATCTTGAAAATCTTATTACTGTTACTCCTCTTGAATAAATGGTCGGATCAGCATGGGGTTTTCACTAAAACATTTTTTATGATGTCTGTTAGGTCCAAAAGAAAAATGGCACTGATCATAAGTATAAAATGGCTGCCATCTTGAATAAAATGTCATTGAAATGGGGTTTTCTCCTGAAGACTTAGTGTGATATACAGTTTGTCCTAAATTAAAATGGTATCGATCTGATGTGGCCACAACATTGGACATCTTTATGATCTTTTTATCACTACTCCTCCTGAATGGATAGTCATATTAGTACAATATTTTCACTTAAATACTTCATATGATGTTTACTTCCAAATAAGTTAAAATAGTGCTGATCTGATGTCCAATAATGTCATCACATCATCCATGTTGAAAATGATGCTTTTTATTATTAATACTTAACAAAAAGTAATAAATGGGGCCCCGAGTGGTCTAAAGCGCTGTCCGTTACGGATCACTGCCATCTCACCTCTGTGTGGGTTCAAGTCTAGGATTCAGCGAATGTGGATATATGAGAAAGCTTGCCAGTAGCTTCTTGTGGGTTGGTGGTTCTTTCCGGTGATTTCCCGGTTACTTCCTCCACCATTAATACTGGCCGCCATGAATAGCCTATCATGTGCTGAAAAATGGCGTTAAGCCCAACAACAAAAAGTAATACTGATATGAGGTTTTCACCAGAAGACTTCTTATGATGTCTAGATAGTCCTAAATGAAAATGGTGATGCGAGTACATCTAGTATATCTTCCATTACTGCCATCTTGAGAATTTTTTTATTGCTACTTCTCCTGAATAGATGGTTGAATTAAAATTGGGTTTTACTAAAACACTTGTTATCATGTCTAGTTGGTCCTAAATGAAAATGTTGCCACTCAGACATCAAATATGGCTACAACAGTGGCCATCTTGAAAATCTTGCCATCACTCCTCTTGAATGGATGGTCATATCAGCATGTGGTTTTACTAAGATATGATGTCTGTAACTGAAAAGCTGCTTCCTTGCTCTCGATATTTCATGATCATTAGTAATTTCCCTTCCTCTGAGCATTAATATCTTAAAGAGTTCACAATTTTTTGTAATATCACACTGCCTTCATCACATGATTTATAATGGTCATGTGATATGAGGAGACTGGTGCATATGGGTTGTAATTCACATGACCATTATAATTTACGTGATCAACATCAGTCGTTAATGCAGGCAGTGTGATATTGGCAAAAATTTTGAACTCTTTAAGTTATTTATGCTCTGTGCAAGGGAAATTACTAATATGATGTCTAGTTCATTGTAAACAAAAATGGTACCAATCTAAAATCAATATGGCCATCTGGAAAATATTATTGCTACTACTTCCAGATGGCTGGTAATATCTACATTGTCCACACCAAAGACTTCTTACTATATCTAGTTAGTCCTAAATGAAAATGATGCAGATCTGATATCCTTGATGGCCTGCAAGGTAGAAATCTTAAAAATCTTGTTATATTTTACTACTCCAAAGCAAAATGTCATATCAACATGGGGTTTTTACAATGGGACATTTTATAATGTCTTGTTGGTCCAAAATAAAAATTGTGCTGATCTGACCTTCTATATGGCCACCATGGTGTCTGTCTTGAAAATCTTGTTATTGCTACCCTTACATGTAAAGTCATTTTGATATGGTGTTTTCATCAGAAGAGTTCCTATGGTGTCTAAATGAAAATTATGCAGATTTACACTTAGTCTGAGGACATTTCTTGAACATGAGACTATTGAAAGGACTGATCCTTAAACTTGGACCAGAGAAAACCAGTAAATTTGTATTGCATGTCTGCACAAGCTGCATATCTAACCTATACAACTTTTGCTAAAATCTGTAAAGCAGTATAAGAAAAGTAATGACAAGCTTAATTCTTATTGAACCTCTTTTTATGACATTTTTCAAAAATGTCCTCAAATGGGCTGGATGAACAAAATCTTTGTGTATCTACACCAACCAGAGGCCCTGCTAACAAAGCATTGTTCAAATCTTCTAAGCGGTGTGGGAGAAGATGCAATAACAAGTTTTGTCATAGATGGATAAACAGTTGAACAGACTGATATATCAGGACAATGCCAACATTCCCATAAGCTTAGTAAAACTATATTGCATATCAAAATAAACCACATTTCATGTCTACAAGTTTCAATAAAATCTTCTAGACAGTGGTGGAGAAGTGATAAAGGACTAAATTCCCCCAAAATACTAACTTTCTTGGATAATTTTTCAAGTAAATGTCCACAAAATTGGCCATAGGAAAAAAGTAAAATGTATTACACATATACACAAACCAGATATCAAGCCCACTAACATTACACAAACCAAATATCAAGCCCACTAACATTCAATACATTCCTCCAACTGATGTGGGATGAAAAGCAATGATGAACTGAAAATCCTTTTTTGGTACAAGTTTTCAAGAAATTTCTCTCACCCCAATTGTCCTGATAATTACACATCCAAACCTACTACATATCTAGTCAAAAATACTACAATAAAATCCTCCAAAAGAGTTTGAGGAGAATTTAAAATGAATGAAGATCCCAAAATACTCAATGGACCAGAGGAAAAACATTAAAACATTGCTCCTTTCCGTAAACCATGTTTATTTAGCCAACAATTTCTTTGTAAAACCCTTAAAGTGTCATGAAAGGAAAAGTGAGAAGTTCTGTCACATATGGACAGACCGAAGCATTGAGGGGAATCAATACTGTATAAAATTGCTTATAAGATTAGGCAAACTGCAGAGACCTAGATCTGCTGTCACATAATGTGCAGTTAGGAATAATCATAAAAACAACATAAACTGATCTGCAACTGCAATATACTATGGCAGATCTGGATTGTTGTTGTTTGCAGTTTGACTCAACTTATAAGCAAGTATATATGGTATCCTTGATCTATGCAGAAGTCCTGGCATAAGTTTTTCTGGCAACTACAGCTGTAAGGTCATCAGCAAATCCAGTGTCATCAGCATATCCACAGTGTCATTAGCAAATCCATAGTGTCATTAGCAAATCCATAGTGTCAGCATTTCCACAGTGTCATTACCATATCCACAGTGTCATCAGCGTTTCCACAGTGTCATCAGCATTTCCACAGTGTCATCAGCAAATCCATAGTGTCAGCATTTCCACAGTGTCATCAGCAAATCCACAGTGTCAGCATTTCCAGTGTCATCAGCAAATCCATAGTGTCAGCATTTCCAGTGTCATCAGCATTTCCAGTGTCATCAGCAAATCCATAGTGTCAGCATTTCTTCAGTGTCATCAGCAAATCCATAGTGTCAGCAGTTCCACAGTGTCATCAGCATTTCCAGTGAATAAACAGTGTTTCAGTTTCTAAAATTCCTGTACATGTATCTGCTACATTAGTGACTGCATAGTGTCAGCATTTCCAGTGTCATCAGCATTTCCAGTGTCATCAGCAAATCCATAGTGTCAGCATTTCTTCAGTGTCATCAGCAAATCCATAGTGTCAGCAGTTCCACAGTGTCATCAGCATTTCCAGTGAATAAACAGTGTTTCAGTTTCTAAAATTCCTGTACATGTATCTGCTACATTAGTGACTGCATCGTACTGAATTTTGGGATATTAATACTATGTCTAACTGCTCCGGTGGCCTAGTGGTTAGAACGTCCATTCAGATGCTGGAGGTCGTGGGTTCGATCCTTGGTGAATCATACCAAAGACTTACAAAAAAATGGTACTAACAGCTGCCTCGCTGGATGCTCAGCATTAAGAGGTTAGTGTTAGGACTGATCAGCTTGGTGTCAGGATAATGTGACTGGGTGGGACATCATGCTACATATCCATAGCATGATGCTGCAATGCTAGACATCACTATAAACTGTCACACTGCAGACATCGTAACGATATGACTGAAAAATTGTTAAAGCTACGTTAAAATCATAATCACATCATATCACATTCTATATGTCTAAAGTTAGTACACATATGCTGCAAGTTCTGTATTGCCTGTCAGCAGAAAACATGACATTGTTGTCAACAATATTCAAATTCAAGCTTATTGAAAATCACTAATCTTCTACATTGGTTGCTGTATATAATGTTAACACTGGCACTGAATTTATCTAAGTCTAAATAGTGTGCCTTGACATGAATGGAGTTCCTGTCTCATTTATATGAGCAAAAAGCAATTATATGCAGATCCATCATAAGCAACCAAACAGTTATCAAGCCAGTGTAGAGAATTTTTTTTTTTGTATGGAATTTTCTGAATCTTTTCTAAAAGAGGGGTCGCCAAAACCAACACTCAAGGAACTGTTTCATCCAGCATAAACTTGTGATGGCCCTGGTTATATTGTTGATCACAAGTGGGACATTGCACTCTGTGGAACCCTTGATTTCTATAATATAGTAAAAGTACAAGCAATGTTAATGTTCAACATTGATTATTTTAGTAATAAATGTCATTTTTGAGAATTTGATTATACATACCATTAAATGGCAAATATTAATTTATTTAAATCTTTGTACATCCATATTTCATTGGAGTGGTATTATTTACACATCATGAGAAGTACACATGGCAAAATCAAAGTACATGTACATGGATATTATTGGATGAGATCAGCCTAAGGGTGTGATTAAGTACACATGATGTGCTCTTTTGTTGACCCAGTTTAGAACATGGCCACCATTGTAAAACTACATAGCAATTCATAATTTTCATCTGGAAGTTTCTTGATGACAGTTAAGGCATAGAGTATTCAATAACTGAGACCCAATAGACTTATTTAAACAAAATTAGTGTTAAATTCTAAAGCAACAATTCATATTCAAGATGAGAAAATGTGCATAAATTACCTGTATGCCTTTAACTATAATTGTGATCACAATCAAAACTATAATTCTTTTTCAATTTATTTTTTTCACTTCTATATAGTACTCCCTCATTATAATGATACCCATGTAAGGCATACAGTATACCATTTTATACTATACAAGGCATATGGTATACCATTTTATAGTATACAAGGCATGCAATATACCATTTTATAGTATACAAGGCATGCAAAATACCATTTTATAGTATACAAGGCATATGGTATACCATTTTATAGTATACAAGGCATGCAGTATACCATTTTATAGTATACAAGGCATGCAGTATACCATTTTATAGAATATAAGGCATATGGTATACCATTTTATAGTATACAGAATAAGTATGATTGGTCCAGTCAATACATAATTTATTTTTTTCACCTCTATATAGTACTCCCTTGTTATAATGATACCCATGTAAGGCATACAGTATACCATTTTATACTATACAAGGCATATGGTATATCATTTTATAGTATACAAGGCATGCAGTATACCATTTTATAGTATACAAGGCATGCGGTATACCATTTTATAGTATACAAGGCATATGGTATACCATTTTATAGTATACAAGGCATGCAGTAAACCATTTTATAGTATACAAGGCATGCAGTATACCATTTTATAGTATACAAGGCATATGGTATACCATTTTATAGTATACAAGGCATGCAGTATACCATTTTATAGTATACAAGGCATGCGGTATACCATTTTATAGAATATAAGGCATATGGTATACCATTTTATAGTATACAAGGCATGCAGTATACCATTTTATAGTATACAAGGCATGCGGTATACCATTTTATAGTATACAAGGCATGCGGTATACCATTTTATAGAATACAAGGCATGCAGTATACCATTTTATAGTATATAAGGCATGCAGTATACCATTTTATAGTATACAAGGCATGCGGTATACCATTTTATAGAATACAAGGCATGCAGTATACCATTTTATAGTATATAAGGCATGCAGTATACCATTTTATAGTATACAAGGCATATGGTATACCATTTTATAGTATACAAGGCATGCAGTATACCATTTTATAGTATACAAGGCATGCGGTATACCATTTTATAGAATATAAGGCATATGCTATACCATTTTATAGAATATAAGGCATGCAGTATACCATTTTATAGTATACAAGGCATGCAGTATACCATTTTATAGTATACAAGGCATGCAGTATACCATTTTATAGTATACAAGGCATGCAGTATACCATTTTATAGTATACAAGGCATGCGGTATACCATTTTATAGAATACAAGGCATATGGTATACCATTTTATAGTATACAAGGCATGCAGTATACCATTTTATAGTATACAAGGCATGCGGTATACCATTTTATAGAATACAAGGCATATGGTATACCATTTTATAGTATACAAGGCATGCAGTATACCATTTTATAGTATACAAGGCATGCAGTATACCATTTTATAGTATACAAGGCATGCGGTATACCATTTTATAGTATACAAGGCATGCAATATACCATTTTATAGTATACAAGGCATGCGGTATACCATTTTATAGTATACAAGGCATGCAGTATACCATTTTATAGTATACAAGGCATGCAGTATACCATTTTATAGTATACAAGGCATGCGGTATACCATTTTATAGAATACAAGGCATATTTTATACCATTTTATAGTATACAAGGCATGCAGTATACCATTTTATAGTATACAAGGCATGCAGTATACCATTTTATAGTATATAAGGCATGCAATATACCATTTTATAGTATACAAGGCATGCAGTATACCATTTTATAGAATACAAGGCATGCGGTATACCATTTTATAGTATACAAGGCATGCAGTATACCATTTTATAGTATACATGGCATATGGTATACCATTTTATAGTATACAAGGCATGCAGTATACCATTTTATAGTATACAAGGCATGCAGTATACCATTTTATAGTATACAAGGCATGCAGTATACCATTTTATAGTATACAAGGCATATGGTATACCATTTTATAGTATACAAGGCATGCAGTATACCATTTTATAGTATACAAGGCATGCGGATACCATTTTATAGAATATAAGGCATATGGTATACCATTTTATAGTATACAGAATAAGTATGATTGGTCCAGTCAATACATAATTTGATAGTGATATCTGCCAAAGAAGGACACTTAGCATAATGCCATTAACAGCCATTAAAAATAAGTGTTGCAAAAATAAAATCTTTTGTGATTGGTTGATTATAATTCTCAAGCCATCTGACATATTTGTATCTGAATATAATACCACACCATTCAACAGTATGTTTTAATGACTATGTGTTTTCACATGCTTAGGTAATGACACAGTCTAACAACATCTAAGTCAAGCAGATTACATAGTCTGTATGATGACTGTTGCTGTAAAAAGTACTTGAGTGAAAGTTTGTAAAAGTCCAAGAGTGTCTCTGTGTAGTTACTGACACAATAATGATATTCTTACAGTTCTTTTTCTTAACAGGAAAAATGCTGCTCATAATGCAAACTAAATTTTTTCATTCAACTGACCGAAGGCCATAGATGCACTGGCTAGACACAGTAATGCAATATGCCAAAAAGAGTAATAGTTAACTGAAATTTTCTGAAACTGCAACTGATTTATGATTTTTTTTATCTGGTTTACATTTGCATCTATTAAATATATAAGCAAATCTGCATTTATTATCAATAGATAAGGTTATAATATTTTGTATTAAAACATTTCCTGGAGAGTAGATGAAGGTTAAGCATATTCTCAGACTGGAGAGATAGCTTGTCAATGACTGCACTCTGCTCAAGTTTGCCACATCAGTACTCAAATCCTCAGTTTGGTACCTGCTGCTGCATAATGAAAGAAGGTGGCTGATTTGACTGTTTAAAGTGTTAAATGGATGTGAATACTTCATTTCGCCTCATTTTAAAAACTTTTTTTCAAAAGTTGTTTAACATTGAAAAGACTATATTCCATCTTCTCATGTAGCAGGGACAGGAATGGGCAATTTAGGGAGTATAAGTTGTCCCCTCCATTTGAAAAAGGGGTAATGTTCAGAACATTTGAATTTAATGACAACATATTTGTATGGTTTTAAAATATATTACACAAATTATTCATACTCTGAATTTGTTGGTGCAAATGTTTAAAAAAAATCAGCGAAAATCACAAATTTCAGAACAGACTTTGATTTAATTAATAGTGTCAGCATGAAAACAATCACAAAATTTGGGACACCACAATTAAGCAGCAGACTTTAAAATTTATTTACACTGACTGAATTTCAAGATTTGCTGTCTGAGCTTTCAAAAATAACCTATACAGCAACCTCTAGGCATATTCAACAAATAGTCAATTATGAAGACACTGGTGTTCTGGGACATGAGGTGAGATGACAAGCATGTGCCACAGATCAATACAAATTGCAGTTCAATATAATTGCAATACATATCGCAGTACACAGCCTATAATATGATCATATCAAAACATTGCTGTACACAGCCTATAATATGATACATAGCAATATACATTTAAAGAATGATTAAAAAATGATCAAAAATTAAAAGTAATGTTTAAAATATATAATTTTAAGTCAATTCTCCAAATTTTTTATTGGTATGTGAATCGAAATGGCAAAATTATTGATGAATCAGTGAATTGTTTCAGAGGTATGTCCCCACAGTGGAAATTTACAATAAAATTGAAGACCACCAGCTTCACATTTTATGTACGATATTTGTACGAAATCAGTTCAAATTATGATTCACTCCTATAAATCCAAATATAGCTTGATGCAACATTGATATAAAAAATTTCAATTAACTGTTTCACTAAACCTTATTAAAAATGATAAGAGATATTTTTCTGATTGTACTGTAGGTGACTTCCAGTTTATTCATGATGTCCTTTATCCAGATTATTTTCATATTTTTCTTTATAATTTATATACTAACGGCAGATAGCAGATTATATTCAACTTTAATCAAAATATCACGCATGAACTCATTAATATGATATTTGCAGGGTCAACAATCTAATGCTTTATTTATATTTGATGCTGTTATATATATATATATATATATATATATATATATATATATATATATATATATATATATATATATATATATATATATATATATATATAACGGCATCAAATTAAAATTTCTTCGTTTTAAATATAAACTTATACATCTGAACTGAATCTTATTTAACATGGAAATGACTCGATGACGATGACGATACTGTATTTCATGGCTGAAGAGAACTTGGAAGTCGTGGAATGGAATCTCCAAGAACTCTTCCAAAATTTGTTATGTAAAAACAAGATTCAAAATGTACTTTTAAAAAACCACAACAACAAACAATTGTGGACGAAATCATACGAAGTACACAAGTATTTATTTAGTTGTCCTTCCTTTTCATCATGCAGACGTGCATGCACAAGGGGTTTCCAATTGTACATGAAGGGGGAATCCCAGACAAGGTTTGTTCATTATCAGAGTAGGTAGAGCGCTTTAATTCAACAATGGGATCCCCATCTTCTATCATACAAATAAACATTCGATATAAAAGAAATAATATTAATTTATACTAGCTTCCCCATATTAGAAAGTTTCAATGCAGATTTTACCTAAAAGGTAACAAAATTTATCTCATTAATAAAAATTAGTAACCTATATTTAATATTTACAATAATGAACTCTTCCAAGGCAGAGGTTATGACCTCAGTGACGTCATTCATCACAAAATGGCGGTAGATTCGCCAGTTTTAAGAGAAACTGGAACCATCAAATCTCTAATCTCACAGAAAATAGACGGACACGGACACAGTAGATGATGGCGGAACCAAAACGAATGGAGTTTACTACAGTTGGACCAACAGAAAAGGAAAAAAAGATAAAAACAGCTATAAAAACCTACCGATTTGTGTTTTCGTTAACGGAGTCAAATGAGTTAACCTGTCCTGAGTATTGGTACAACGAATTGGTGAAAAATGTCGAGGTATGTATTTAACACGTTGAAAATGGAAGAATAATTATTGTTCTTTTTTCCTTGTGCAGTGCCATGATCTTGTTCATTCATTTTTATATTATTCAAGAGGCTTAAATCTGGAGATCCCACTTACGCGGTTTCCATATTGTGGGATTTTGCTTTGCAGAAACGTGCGTTTTTCAACGTTTGTTCAGATATTTGTCTGACTTAAACGTAGATGTTGCCTTACAATGTTTAGAAAATGACTGGACTCTGTAGACCGCCATTTTGATCTTTCTCAGAAAGAGAATAAGAAGACAACAGCTTGACCAAATGTTATAGTTTATTGTATACTCATTGAGGATATATCTGCCCTGAATTTCGTTACAAGGCATAGCAAATAGTAGCCGGTGTTTATCATTTAGAGAACTTTCATCCAGCATCCAATCTGTGTGATTTCATTTTATTTAGGTTAGAATACAAGGTTTATGGATCGTGATTATATCCTAGATATCCAAGTTTGCGCTTGCCATGTTGGATGGGTTTAAGTCATGTATAATGTTGTTAATTGAGGCTCCTGGTGGGTTTTAGCGTGAGATGAACTTGCGGTGTTTTAGCTAGAAACTGAAGAATAGCTTCAGACATGATATTTGTTCAGTACCATAATTTTAAGAAATGGCCCGATGATTGATCAATTTACCAATGTTATTTAATCCTGTCATACAGGCTATATATATGACAGCATAAAAAATTTCAAAAAGTATTTGGGTTTGCATGGAATCACACCAGAGAGAATAAATTAAAATAAGGATACATATAATGTACTAAAGTTATTTATTTAAGTTGGTACTTACTTTTCAGCCATTTTTTGGTGATATATAATGAAATGAGTTAAACATGCCCGATAAAAACTGCTGACGTCATTAAACAGGGACAATTTGCCGAACATGTTTGTAAATTGATCTTGCAGAAGACTTGCACACGATTTCTTATTTAATAATGATGGCAAACCGTTGTTCATAATGTCTTGTGGTAGAGGAGTGAGATTTATGCATTTTAAGGTATGTGAACATTGAACGATGTAATTTGCAAGGAGACAAAAATGTCAAATGGAATATGATGGTGATTTACGTTAATTTTGTGGCGTTTATTGTAAATGCATAGAGTAAATTGCACATGCAGTTTTGTTACAAAACTTTTTATTTGGTGTCTTGTTCAGTCAGTCGTGCTCTGCGCACGCGCTAGGAGGTAACAGTAGCTTTAGCCATAGGTATGTTGCTATATATAGCATCAGTGGGCAGTCAAGCTGACACGGCTATAGGTAGTGGGACTACATCCCCCTCCCCAGCGCTATGCCTGATTAATCACCGCGACACGCCGATTGAGCGACTATCGATTGCAGATTATCGGGACATTTACTGGAGCGCTCGGTCGGTGTCTATTTTAAGCCTAGTAGAAGAGTACAGTAGTGTATAGTGGCGGACGGCGATTTTGTAAGACAGCGATTTAGGGCATGCGGTAGTGGGTGGAAACAAAAGAGAGCGGTACAGTTCCAGGCTCGGAGTATACGCAAATGTATGTTTAAATTTAAATGAAGATAATGAAATGTAAATATTGATATGAGTGTTTAAATGAAAAGTTTCTTTTTTAGGTAAAACGGATTGTAATAAGTGATAAATGCATTAAAACCAAAGAGTGTGCTTTGTTTTGTTTTCTTCTTCAACAATTTAGTTTGGGAGTGCCTAAATGGGAAAAAAAATGTAAATTAAGAAGTCAAGTGAAATTGATATTGTAACGTTCAAGTGAGGGGTGGTCTCTTCAGTATTTTGGTAGTGTAAAAGTAATGAAAATTTTATCTTGCTAGAAAGGGTAGTTATCATGAATTTGTCAATGCAACAAAGTAAGTTTTCGTTCTTATTCCATATTGTCAGTTGTCATTGGTAAAGTCATTGTTTGGGGATTTTTTTTGGTGGTGGTTGTGACGTGTGTGTAGTTGAATTTTTTTTTTCTTTTGTTCAGTCCAGGTAATATAAGTTTAGAACCCAGCCTTTTTTGAATTTCACATAATAATGTATGAAACGTACAAGAGGAAAAGAAAACGTGGAATTGTCTTTTCGGGAAAATATTCACTATTGTTCAACTTTAATTTTGTTTGATGAGTGGGAAAAGTGTGGATGACCATTGATTTGTAAAAATTTTACTTGCTGAAATTAATTTGTGCACTTTGCAGGCCTTTGACAAGGTAGAAAGCTTTCTGTTTGATTTTGGCAAGTGTTCATTCTTTTCATCAGTAACGTTTATCAAAACCATTTGAAACTTGTTCCAAAATGCTGACCAGTGATAATAAAAAAATCTTTCCCAAAAATCTGTTGCATTTGGATCATTCATTTTTTATATAAAAAAACTTATCATTCATTTGAATTAAGTGGGGGAAAAGAATATTCGAATTCACAATCCCAAGATTTGTAAAATTTATTTACCCGACCACCCCCACCCCTTTTATTATACATGTACAAATAATAGATGATGGATATTGTCCTATTTGGCATTATTGCTCACAAACAGGAAATATTAATTACTGACTTGTTACATGAAGAAAAAAACTTAGTTTACTTTCAGTATTATCTACTTAAAGAGTTAAATTTTGGTATTTTCCAGCAAAATAGCCTAATTATTTAGATATCCCATGAATGAAAAGCACATTGACTAGTTTCTTGGTAAATTCCTAGCACTTAATGTCCAGGTAACATATTAATGCTGGCAGAAAAAGGTAATCCATAATACAAACAAAACATTTTTAAAAAATATGTGAAATAAAGAAAGGGCAAGTGTGTAAGAGTAACATCATGAATTTGTGAAATGTGCTGAAGTTTTACTTTTAGATAAATCTTGTCTCTTTTTTTATATTTTACTTGTTTTCATTTGGCTTGGAGGATTGCAGATGGTTGCAGTCTCAAAGTTTGCATGCTGACCACATCTATAAGGATATTGATGTGCTTCAGAAAAATTGCAAATTAATGAACAGTTCCAAATGTGACCCTTTATTTGCAACTTGAAGTACTACATTTTATTTTTTTAAATGTTCCAATCTTATTTAAAACGTAATTTGGATTATACAACAATTTTGTTTGAGAAAACTGTTCTGCCTCAGTAGTGAATTTCTTATGTGGTTCTGAAAGGTTTGTAAAAGCATCAGGACATTAAAAATAATTTAATTTTCTTATTAAGGATATAGTCAGTCCAAAATTTAAAAATTTATGTGGAATTCATTGCTGAAATGTATTTATTATTGAAATTTGTCCTGCCGTTTTCGGAGAAAATGTAAGACACGATCAGTCATAAGGTTGCCGCAACTCATTGTTAAATTTCTTTATACAAGTCAAGAACTCTGAAGCTGACACTATCAAAGCATATCTCACCCATTCTTTAGTTAGGTGTGGGTGTGTGTGTCAAAGCTCATTCCAATTTTCTGCAGACATTTTGATTAAATTCAGGGCATATCTACTGTGATACATGCCAGGTTTTTTAGTTTTATTTGGAATATTGCATGTCATTGAGTAAACAGTTAACTGTTCTAACTCTGTATTGCCTTTGGCCATATCTTGGAAAAGCATTGATCTCCCCACCCTATAGATAGATTTATCTAGCACTGAGCTAATTTTGATGGGTGCTGCCATTATCTGTCACTTGGTACATCAGCCATTACACTACTGCAAATTAGTTGCAGTATCAGCTGCTTTGTGTTTACATTAGTGTTTCTCAATTGTACATGTTTTGATGTTTTTATGATGTGAAACTTTCTGTGTAGTCAGTGGATGTACAAACAATTAAAAAAAAATAAATATATAGAAAGAATCCTTATGTGAAACAAACAAATCTGTGGTGAATGTAAATGCTTAGTTCATTATCTTGTAATAAAATTCACGAAGGCGTATTATCTGATTTTTCATAGTGATCATACTCATACTGAACGTCTACAACCTTGTGGTCATCTTCATTAAGCTAGACAAAAAAAAGTTTTCATTTTCTCAACCCTATGCCAAACATAGTCAATTAAAGTTGTAAATAAAATCCTTTGCCTTCTTTAACTAAATTTCCATTTTTACACTTTACATCATATTTACAACTAGCAAATAGTTGCTTTAACACTGTCCATTTAGGATGAAGAAATGGACTTTTATGTTCTAGAAGAGTATCTCAATTTAAAATCACTTCAGGACTTGCACAAAACCATTCTCTTCCACTGACACATACAATCCATAGTCACTTAAGTATATCCATTTATATTTAAAATTGTTTTCCTTTAACCATTCTGTCCAACCTGTTTTGTAAATTTGCTGCCAATAAATTTTGAAAGTAAATGCTCTCTTATGAAATTTATGTAATCATTTGTATCTGATGAGTACTATGTGTGCACTGCTAGCTGAAATTCTCAATTTTTGAGTCTCACCATAAAGGACAATTACAGAGTGACAGTTCCATTTTGCAGTTTATAAATAGGATCTGCATCCTGGCGCATATACTTGTTAAAAAATGTGGAGCCTTTCCCACAAAAATATAAAGTTTTATTGACTGCTGTGATCATGAAGTGATGTATCACCTGTACAGTTTGAAGGTTCACTTATGAAACTTTTGTTCATCATTGTTCCTTTAATTTAAAGTAAATTTTTAAGAGATGAATTGTCAACAGCAGTTTGAAACTCAGATTTTGTCAAATAAAATGGCATGTTCCTGGCAACAAGCACTATTTCTCTACTGTTGTCATCTTTAATGGGGCTGTCACCAATTTTGACTTTTTTAAATTTAATATTTGCAAGGGGTTTTGGTTCAAAATTTCAGTTTTACCTCAGCTCCACTTAGCTATTATCAGCACAGGTGACCCCAGTAAAATTATTTCTCACAGCATGATAAGTTTTTCACAACAAATCAGTGTCATGACTGTATGAGTGTCCTTTTTTCTCCAGCATACATGTACACCACCCATTCTCAACAGCTCCCTCCATGGTACAAACAACATAAGCTTCCTGTTCTTTATTTACTGATTGTGATGAGTGTATTTCTCCTTTGATGATAATTTTATTTTCTAATTTCGAGGTATTGTGCAAAACTGTATCCACATTTCCACACTGGAAGTAGTTATAACTTTGTAGCTTTTTAAATTATTCATCCCGTATCCGTCTACTGTTTTCGATGAGATTAACTAGTAGCAAATATACCTTTGGCCACTCTCTCATGTTGTCAGTCCATTCATTTATATTGAAAATACATCTTTCATTAAACTTTATGCTTCAGACATTTCACTTTTCAGTGTAAGCTTAAGTTTGTTTACAGTGCTTTGCAATAATGTAATATCAGACACAGCAGTGGTGCTACAAGCGGACTCAGTTGATTAATAGGGTGATAATTGAAAAAATCTAACCACATACACTCTATCTTTGCATGAAAAGAACAAGTCATTTAAGTAATCAGCATTGGCCCCTAGGTCTTTCCTTATCCTCTGAGGACTAGACCTTGGGTCATAACTTTGAACTTATTCATAGCCCCATGCATTTGTGTATGATTACAGACAGGAATTAATTTATGCAGTTAGCACAGGTTTCTATGTCTGTCCTTATCCATGGAGTCATATCAAAACTGTGGAGGTACCCTCTCTTTAGCATTTTTTGGTGGGAGAAAGATCAACTCGGTAAGCGGCTAGTGATTGCCCATGGGTCTCTAAATATCCTCTGCACTAGTTCTCGAGTCCTCATGATGAAATTAATCATAGCAGCATCCTAAAAGTATATGTATCAGAACCTGTTTTTAAAGACCATGCTTTCTGCCATTAAAATATGGTCTAAAAATAGGTGGACTCTCTTGACAAGTTGTACCACTGTATAATTCATAAATCTTTTAGTGTAACAGTCTGGTGTCACAATTTAATTAGTTTCTGCTAGAAACCATCTTTAACAATAGGTTTAGCTTTTTACTGGGCATGCAAATGCAACAGAAACACTTCTTGATTATCTTGTACTGAGTTAGTTGGACTAAAGGCCTAGCCCAAGGTCATGTTTAGGTAGCTAATCCTGACTAATTCAATAGTAGATTCAAGCCTACTGGTACACCATTTAACACAAGTCTGGCTTGCTGACCACTGGGCTACCATAGCTCCCGCACTCATCTATCACATTTTGCATAAAAAATGAGAGAACATTTACTTGTTTTACATCCTATGCCCACTGATGATAATGACAGCATGATACAATTTTCTGTAAACCCATTTAAGCACAGTTATCATTTTATGGGTTCAGTTTATGCCTTTAAGAGAACAGTGAAGAGATTATTTTACAGTATTCTGTATGTCAAAAATGTTGTGCTGTCTTAATAATGATGTTAATCCATGTTTACATTGCAGTGAATATTACCAATTAATGATATCTGATATAGCAATTAATGATATCTGGTGTGAATTTTCAGGGGTTAGAGAAGCCCAAAGAAAGCAATGGCCCTTTTGGTGATGAGAATGATGCAGATGATGTTGCGAGAATTGCAAGAGCATTAGAAGAAAAATATGTAAGCATTTTTTGTTTTCTTTTTATTTCTTTTCATTACCAGTTAGAATAAACTAAATAGGGTGAAACATACATTGCATAGTGTAAGCCATAATCTAGTTGAAAATGGCTTCATTTCAGTTTACAGATCTGATGAGTTTTGACTTTTCAAGAACAGAGACTTGAAAAAGTGGTTTCAGTGATTTGAACGCTTTCATCAAGCATCTGGAAGAAATTCAGTTTAATACCTTGATTTATTCCATGGGAAGTGAGGTTGATAATATTTTGTCTTTGTTCAACCTGAGAAAGGAAGATAAAAAGTAGTGGATTCATGTGATATTTAATTTCAAAGAGGATTGTAACTTTTAAAATGGCAAATTTTAATCAAAGAAAACCGGAAAAGGGAGAAACAGTGAATATTTTTGTTGCAGTTATTTATGCATTAGCAGATAATTGTAGTTTGACTGTGAGATTCATAACTGTCTGACAAATTGAAGTTAGATGCAGATCTAACTCTAGATTCTGATGTTAGTCAAGCTGGACAAAACGAGGCTGTGAAAAAGCAACAATCAGCATGTTTGAGCAACTGGAGAATGAATGAATGTAATGGATACAGTAAAATCATCTTCACTAAAATATGAAAAGCAGAAGCAATACAATAAATTCAACAGAATGTCAACAGAAAAGGATGTGTGAGATGTGGAAACAAAGTTAATCTCGGGACCAATGTGTAGCAAAAGAAGCAGAATACCACAAGTGTAAGAAAATGGACAGTGCAAGATGCCATCTGTCAAAATCAGTAGTTCACACAATACAATCAAGAGCGCATCCTGGATTTCTAGGGACTATTAGCAGAGAGAAGTATCAGCCATGGATAATACTGCAAGATTGAAAAATGCTTTACTTTTATTAAAGAGTGATACTGGACTGGAGCTGATGTAACTAATTCCAGAAAGGGGTTTATGAAAAATTGGAGACCATAAACTGATGAAAACTGTTTGGACCTGGAAACTCTGAACTTAAAGTGCTGGGAAAATTTACATGTGAATCAGAATTGAACAATGCTTTCAGTGTACAAGATTTATTGTAAAGGGACTGAATCAGGCACTCTTGGGAAGGCTTGTGATTTAGGCTCACAAGATTACTGATCAGGTAAATACATCCCCGGTAAATGCCTGAGATTAAAATTCACTATATGTCCATAAATTTAGATAGGGATTATCCAAAAAATTCCCAAACTTTTGTTTAAAGGTCTAGGTAAAACGAAATGGTTCTGTAAGATAACTCTGGACAAAAATATTAAACCTTATGCTTTATCTACCCCAAGAAAGGTTCCTATCAATCTATTGAATAAAGTTCAAGAGAAGTTGGATAGAATGGAAAAAATAGGTGTTATTTCAAAAGTAGATGAGCACACTGAGTGGTGCATTTGAATGGTTGTCATTCCCAAACCACTGTTGTACAGTAAGAATTTGCATGGTTCTCACTAAACTGAATTAATCAGTTAAAAGAATGAACCATCCATTACCATCAGTTAAAGAGTCCATTGCAAAACTAGCAGGTGCAATGTTTCTCTCCAAACGTTTTGCAAACTCAGGCTTTTGGTAGATAACCTGTCTGAAGATTAACACTACCATACAACTTTCATTATTCCCATTGGTAGGTTTCATTTTAATCGCCTTCCAGTTCGGATAAGTTCCATGCCTGAATTTTTCAGGAAGGCATGTCAGAGACTCTAGAGCTACATGGCAGAACACTGTCACATGGACAATGTTCTTGTTTTTGGCAAAATGCAGAAACGGCATGATAATAGACTAGAAATGGTCATGCAATCAATTCAAAAGGCCAGCATCACTTTGAACGCTAAAAAGCATGATGTTTTAGATCTTCCATTTGGTTTGTTGGGCATGTTGTTGACAAAAAATTGTTGCCAACCTGGTCTGGAAAAAGTCAAAGCTATAATTGAAATGGAAACACTGAAATATGTAACAGATATACAACAATTTCTCAGTTTGGCAAATTTAGTCAAAATTTGACTGAAAAATCAAAACAATTACGTGAGCTTTTGAAAATTAAAAACTTGTGGACTTTAGGTCCAGATCAAAAACAAGCTTTTAGAGATATTAAGCTAGAAATATCTTCACCAACTTTAGTACATTATGGTCCAAATAGAGAAACATTTGTATCTTCATTTGGGTTAGGTGCTGTGCAATGGCACAAGCACAGTAGCACTCTAAAATGGGTTCATACGGTCTATGAAATTTTTTGACAGTTTCGAAAGAATGAGGCAACATTCTCAAGGCCTTAAAAGTTTGGGAAAATTGAGCAGATTACCCTAAGGTCCTTAAAAGTCTTTGAAAATTGAAATAAACCCAAACAATTTAATTTCTTTCCATAATCACAAATAAAATTGTCCAAGGTTGTTAGATTTGTATGTAGTCAAGTTTTTCTGCTTTCTTTCTTTTGATGACCCATTCAGTTTCATTTCATCATTAAACAATATTGTAGTATTTTGTATTCATTGTTTTCTCATATAACATAACTTGTATACAAAATCTTAAAGAGAAATAGGTTATGGTAATCAATGCTTGTGGTCTTTGAAAATTTGGGAAAAGTCTTTGAATTTATCAGGTATGTCAGAAACTGAGATAGAAAAAGCGGCTCTTGCAATCATTTATGAATGTGAATGCTTCAGTAGCTATTTATTTCAGTCAGAGTTCAAATTTGAAATTGATCATAAGCCATTAGTACCACTAATGAGCACAAAATTTTGGAGGGCCCTGAGTGGCCTAGTGGTCTAAAGCTCTGTCCGTTACGGATCACTGCCATCTCACCTCTGTCTGCCTGTGTTCGAGTCTAGAATTCGGCAAATGTGGATATGTGAGAAAGCTTGCCAGTAGCTTCTCGTGGGTCGGTGGTTCTTTCAGGTGATTTCTCGGTTTCTTCCTCCACCATTAATACTGGCCGCCATGAATAGCCTATCATGTGCTGAAAAATGGCGTTAAGCCCAACTACAACAACAACAAAATTTTGGGAGATTTACCTCCTAGAATTCAACCCTATAGAATGTGTTTGATGAGATTCAACTATTTTTGATAGTTCATTTTGCTGGCAAAAATCTATTAACTGCAGATGCTCCTTTAAGATAACATTGTGAGTGACTGAGCCCTTCAGGCCGATACTAATTCTTATTTTGATTTCATATTTAGCCTATGCTGACCATGTTATGTATGATTATGTATTTATATGTGGATGTTGTAAAATCGCTACATATAAAGTATTTATTATCTTCATTTTAAAGTAGCATTAATTATTAATGGATTTCTTGTCTTAAGAACCAACTTGTTTCAAGTTACAATTTCAATTTTTTTTCCATTTACTCTACTTTACAAACTCATAAACTCTCCCCATTGTCAATTCAAATAGCTTTTACTTTTTCTTCTACATATTACATTTTTAAAAATTTATTCCTATTTTGCTAATTGTACAGTATTGCAATTAAATCATGGAGATGAAATTTTTGTGGAGGACAAAATTCCTTATATTGAAAGTGACACATGTACTGTCATGTGAATTATCAGCCATTGCCTGGTACTCGGGTTTGTTTTATGTAAATTTTTCTCAGCATGTTAATCTCACAAAATCTATATTTAGCCTATGCTGACCATGTTATGATCTTGAAAATTACATCCGGTAGTAATTATCAAAAAAAGAACTTGCAATGGCCTATTGGTTAAAGCATCCGCCTTGGATGTGAGAGGTTATGGGTTCGATCCCAGGCCAAGTCATACCAAAGACTTAAAAAAATGGTCTTAACAGCTGCCTCACTTGGCACTAGGCATTAAGAGGTTGGTGTTAGGACAGGTCAGCATAATATCAGGATAATGTGACTGGTGGGAGGAGTCTAGAACATTTCCCACCATCTGACTCCCACTACCATTAAATAGGTTCCCCCCTATCATCCCCCCATTATCTTAAAACTTAATTCATTTAATATGACATTTTGCCAGTAAAATATAGAAACTTATATTAAGTTATGTTAAAAAGACTTTTAGAAGCAAATTTCATTAGTAAGTGTTAAAGATAACATTCTTATATATTAAAAAATGTATTGTTTAAAAATTGATGTTGTAAGCAATTGCTTTTAAGTATTTTATGATGTCACGACTATTATCGAAGTAGTTGGCAATGTTTGCAATTCTTAAAGAATAGTCTTTGTACTTTGGTTGTTCATGCAAATGTCCATCGAAGATCTGATTTAGGTTGACATTATTTAAGCTCTGTTCATGACTACAATTAATCAAACAGTGGTTAATCTTTCTGTTGTTTATCTTAAATATGCCAAATATGCAAAATAAATAAAGGTTAGACTCAAGCCACAGTCAAAGAAACCTCATGTTCTACAGTGAGTAAAAGCAATAGCAATTGATTGACAAACAATGCCCATTTCTGTAATAACTAAGAATGCTCACAAATGTGTTAATTTATGTTTACAGTTCAACTGTGGTGTCAATGATCAATGATTGTATGTGTTTTAGAGAGAGAGAGAGAGAGAGAGAGAGAGAGAGAGAGAGAGAGAGAGAGAGAGAGAGAGAGAGAGAGAGAGTTTGGTTCAGGAAAGTAGATATTTTACATTTGATAATGCATTTATTTTATGTGACAACAGTCATGCCTGTGCACTAACGGTGATGCCGGATGCGAGTATACATCAAAGCTAAATGTTACTGTACATAAAGATAATGGGGAGGGGTGGTCCAGGGGAGGAAGTCATACATCATTGCAATATGACTGAAAAATTGTTGAAGCTACATTAAAAATCCAAATCACACGCAATAATCAAAGAGAAGATATGAACCTCAGTGAAGCCCAGAACTCAATCACAACATTGTTGACACCTATTATCTGTAAATGTCAACTTCAGTGGTACATGTACTTTAGCCAGCACTTTTTTTAAGTAAAGAAAATCTGACATTGGGAAACAGACATCGATTAAGAAAATCAGTTTACTATCCTTATTGTGTGAATTAAATACTGGACATAAAATAAAATGTGGTCTCTTGTAAAGGAGTAAATTTTACATTTTTGCGCTAAGATGTTGTCAGCTTGTCATGTTAGAGGGGTTGCCATATTTGATGGGTACTTTTGAACACGAACTTGTCAATGCCAAATGATTCTGGCTGTAAAGAGTGGGTGGCTGCTGGGAGTGGGCTTGCATTCATGAGCGGGACCACCATAGTAACTATTTTCAAATCTCAGTATGTACTTGCAAATTTTAGGTGAGCATAACTTTGATGGGCAAAGTTTGTGCAATTCATACCTTTTGAGTGTCATTAATGTCAGTTTGCAATGTCTAAAATTTGACAATGGCTTGATGGATAGAAAAGATATCAGGTGCAAAATTAAGCATAGATTATGGCGGAGTGTTGTTTTAGACAGAAATAGAATGCTGAGATTGAGGGACAGGTATGCAGAGGCCTTGCTAGGATGTTTAAACTAGGAGTCCAGGACTCCTAATTTGGTAAAAATAGGAGTTCCACCAGCAAAAGTTGTAGTCCTCTCTTTGCCAGACAGCACATACTTTCATGCACTTGGTTACAGTCGCATCCAAACTATCAGTTCTAGCAACCTTAGCATAGTTATGAATCTCATTAAAATCTTCATTTTTCCTTTTAACCCAAAATACTTGTCTAAATTTACAAACAGCATTTTGTCCACGTCTCTTGATTTTGAGTTTGGAGGCAATATTTATACGTGAACAACTTGAAATGAAATCAATAACAGTGATCGTGCTGGACATCGCCAATGTCACAAATTGTGATTTTGTTTTACATTTGGTGACAATATATACTATCTGGTAATATTTTGTGGACATGTTTGGCTAATAAAACTGGTATATACAGTCTTGGGTTCAGAGTGGAGAAATTCAAAGGCACCATGATAGGAAGCTGCAAACTTGGATATAAAAATGCACTTGAATCAATTGTTAGATAAAACAAATCCTTATTTCATATTGACAAACCACCCTAATAATGCATAGTTATATCCTAATCCACTTAAGCTGATATCTGGCCTTGATACTGTATGCTGTAATATAATCAAAAGAGCCATGCAACTGACTTAATACAATCAACCACCTCTGAGGGTGAAAACCTGACATGACTACAGTCAACCACAGGACAGCAATATGAAAAAAAACAAGAAAAACCCAAAAAAATAGTTTTGCTGCTACTTTAATGAAAACATTACTTCTGAAGCACTGGTATATGCTAAGGAATGTTTTTTTAAAAACTGTCTCAATGTTCTATGATTATTTGATGTTGCCACAGCAATAACAAATGGGTATTTGTTTTGTCTTTCAAACGGAACCATTTGCTGCACCTTAATTAACACATGCACCTTCATCAAAGCAATTCATCGACCTTAGATCAAAGAAGTCAGCAACAAACTAAAATAAAAGCATTTCATAGTGGTTAGAGCATATTTATTTTGCCGAAAAACTTTCTTCCTTGCAACAAAAATGTGCGTATGGAGGACTCCTGTGAGGGTGATTTTCTGCATCCCAAGTCAGAACTTTGTGTCCAAATATGCGTAATTAAGCATATCCTAAATCATTATGGAAGGGACTTACCTTCTCACATGTATTTTATGATAGACAGGTCCTATGTAGAATCAGAGGAACTGTTGGTACTTGCTATGATTTTTTTTTTCCTTCAGGCTGTTGATTATTTCTTCAGCATTTATCTTTGGTCAGACACCATTGGTCAGAAGGAGGACATCGTCATACTCATAAAATTTATGGATTTTATTTTATGATCATTCATTGAAAGTGAGACATGCACACTTTTTAAACGAGTGTTTTACATAAATAATTTGTCATATTTGTGTTTGTGATCTGGTTCTTATCAACATGGATTTTGCCCACTTGTGACAAGAATTTTAACCATTCGCAGATCTAGGTTGCTATAAAAAAAATTAATGTACCTTTTTATAGTTTCCTGTAATATATGGATTACATTTTTTTTGCTCAGATTATGCATTTTTGCCACTTATTTTAGAGATAATTACCTTTATACCTCTCAAGAGGTTGGCATGTTATGCATATGTTGTGTCCTATAGAGTGATCACTAATTGCATGCACATGCACACATTTAGTTCCAACAAGGAAGTAAAATACTAATTCATTATATTCTTGTCAAGGGCACATTGTCCTAAATGTGAAATGTGAAGAACATGATTTAAAAATGTACCATCACTTTTCTGTTGCAGGGTCCAAAACCTGGGGAAAAGAAAAAGAAGAAAAGAGGCCAGGTTGCAGTTGAAGACTTGATAGATTTAGGTGAAGGATATGATGAAACAGATGATTTTATAGATAATTCTGAAGCAGTAAGTAGTTATACATGATTAGACATATCAGCTTTAGTGGTCATAGACCAGAAAAGCTTATAAGATGGACTTTTTTTTTTGTTCTCGTCCATCTGTATGTTTGCATCAGTTTGTTATTCCTACTCCTTCTAAAATTCTTGAAGGATTTCTTTGAAACTTTACACATGCTATCATTCAAGGTCTAGTTTATGTCTGGAATGAAAAGGTGTCCAATAGGACAGTCTTCTTTTGGCTACTTCTTCAGACTTGATGCTCATAACGTGGGGTTTTCACTTTCCAGTCTAGTTGGTTCTAAATGAAAATTGTCTGATATGACATCTAATATGGCAATCATCTTGAAATTCTTGTCATTGCTCAACCTAAATGGAATGTCATATCATGAAGCCCACAAAGGCCATCTTGAAAATCTTGTTATGACTTCATTTCCAAACGAAACGTTATATCAGTTGGGCTAGGAAAAATAATTGTTTCTTGCTATGCCATTTCATTTTATTTAACTTCTGCTGTTTTAAATATGCTGTCATATACTTTTTTATCACACTCTGTATTAATATAAATCAAATGTCTCTTTACAGTATGATGAAATTGTTCCGACGAGTCTCACTACGAAACATGGTGGTTTCTACATCAACTCAGGGAAGTTAGATTTCATAGAGGTTTCTGATGACTCGGAAAATGAATTTCAGCCAGCGTCCTCGATCAAGAAGAAAAGGAAGAGGGTTTGTTGTGAAATAGATAGATTGGCACTTTAGAAAACTGAGCTTTGACTAAATTGGTCGTACTGGTCATGATTTTATCACGAGTTTAAAAGTGTATTGCAGTATTACCACTTTTTGTTATAAAACTGCCATAATACTATATAGTTAAAGATGTATGCCTGACCATGTGTTGAGGCCATGGTCACAGCTTGTGGTAAAATTAATTATCTTTTTAAGAGCAGGAGACGAATATAACTGGGATTTTATTTCATCAAATACTGTAAATGTCTACCAAAAGTATAAATAAAACTGCATTGATAGGATGATGGACACTAAAGCTATTTCAAATTCCATGAAATGTTTCAACCCTTTCTAACTGCAAATGGTTACACATTACTCCCTTGTGCTTTTTGAAGAGATTCTGATAAAATGATTTAAACCTTTTTAAAAATTTTAGACTAATACCAGTAGGAAGATTGTCAGTTTCTGCTAATGTAACCCCTAGCAGGTAGTTTTCTTTGACACAGTAAACTTTATTAATTACCTCTCTTTAGATCTCTCAAAGACGAGTATTATCCTTTCATCCAAAACACATTGACAAAATTGAGTCTGTAAACACATGCATTCAATTCAGACTGCACACAGTATTTCGATCTGTCAGATGGTGTTGGTTGTAAAGTCTTATGACTGGGTTGTAAATGTTAATTATGAGTACTTCAGCCATCAGTGAAAACTAGATCACTTTGAACTACATTGCACATTTCATTGATTTGTGGGTACTTTTGTTCAGTGTCTTTTGGTTTTGCTTTAAAATTTTGTTTGGCCTGGGTCCATTTCCTAATTTACTGGGTCATGGGATCATGTAAATCTGAAATCATTACACTATGTGTCTCATCTAACATAGCTGATCAAACTGTATATAAATGATCAATACCCTTTCACTATAAAGCTAATGTTTGCATTCTTAATTGCTAGTTTAAACTTATAATAACTAGCTACTTTTCAGTCATCTGAACACACTAACAGACTGGTTTGCTTTCATCAGAACAAACTGCCAAAGAGAGAATGCATTAAAGTGTCATATGGTCTTGCCATGGGAAAAGGTCAAATTAAGTTGGAGTTTACATAAAAACCTTTCCTATGCACAGTCATTTGAAATGAAACTATGCATCCACACTAACTGATACTTGACATTTGAATGTCTCTTTAAGGATTGCGCTTATAATATATGTATGTGTGGCTTAACATCACTCTTGCCTGTTTCTCTGAAACTATTGCTTCAAAAGATAACAATGCGTCATGACTTGCCAATTTATACTAAGTCACTGTGACCAATATTTATCATCAGTTTCCTGTGCTAACCTTTTCAGTTTGATTAGTTTCTTAGACATTATTGCCTGCAAAGATACTAACTAGGTATATAGAAGTGTCATGAAGAGAACAACACCTTGTAGTTAAAACTAAGTCACTGTGACCTATATTTTAAATTACATTGCCAGGCATTAACCTGTTTAACTTAGTTTCTCAGACAATAATGTCAGTAGTCATGTTGGTTTTTATGTATATGCTTCAGGAGAAATATGCTATTTGATCAAAATGAAGTCACTGAACTATATTTCACTAGTGATCTTCATTGGTAGTCATTTAGCTCAATTTTTTTATGCTGTTCATGCAGCATGATGCATGATGATAAATATGTGCATCATCAGAAGTACTATGCCATTGAAACCAACTAAATGTTACAATCCAACCATATTGCCATTGGAATTGTTTTTGTCAGGGCTTTGAAAGTACACTTGCATGCAGAAGTATGTTAAAAAAGACCTCATCACTTCCTTGTATTTTGCCATATATAGTTTATGATAATGGCATAAAAAAAATTGGGCTATTGGATTTAACTTGTTAGAATTGGCAAGATATGTTTTGCTAGTGAAAAACAGCAGCAAGATAATTCACAAGAGACTTGTGACTTTTCCTTAACCTACATTCGAAATCCATGTACTGGCTAAGGATTTTTTCATGTACGTTTCTTATGGATTTTGCATGCAGAAAAGGCTGCAACATTTACACATGTAAATGTCTTGGTTTCCTTTACTACCTGTAAATATATTCAGAATCCATAACCATGTAAACAAACATTTATGTGTCTGTCACTGACACAGGAACTGCTGGTTCCAAGTAAGGTATATATTTTCGCATTTCTGCTAAAATTAATTGTTTAATAAGATTTGTCTTAACCCTTTCCCCCATGCAGTTTTCTCGCATTATAGCCTAAGCTGATTTTTTTTCCAATTGCTTATAGAGTGGTCTATAATTCTGGGCCCCATTTTCGCAGGTTATCGAGTGAGAGGTGTATTATTAATTGAGTATTATTAACAGGGTTCCCGCTGGTCATGGAATCCTGGAAAAGTTTTGGAATTTAAAAAAAAATTTTAAGGGCCTTGAAAAGTTGTGGAATTTGTCAAAATCTTTCAAAGTTTTGGAAAATTCATGGCATTTGTGACAGTGGAGTAAAAGAAATTGATTACTTCAAATTTCATAGAGCACCGAGAACTGATTAAATAAAATGATAAAATTACAATTCATATAACAAGAGTAAGTTTCCCTAATGGAAGTTTCACATGATTTCTGGTGTAGTTCACTAAGTAAAAGAAAGCAACTGGAAAGTAATGTGTTTTGTTAATATTGTAAATAGGAACACATACAAAACCTACATATGATTGCTTTTGTATTTTGAATAAAATACATTAAACATTGGATTATGACATGAATTACTACATAAAGTCAAGGTGTGCTAGGCCAGGTAAATTTAAAATGTACATATTAAAAATATTTGTTTTTAACTTATTTGTTATTTTAGATTGAAAGATGTCATTCTTTATGTTCATTTACTTGACAATGCAAGATTTGCGCGGTACTTGAGTTTTATGAAATGGCCCTGGAAAAGTTTTGGAAAAGTCATAGAATTTGTTCTTGTTAAGTCTGCAGGAACCCTGTATTAATATTTTGTATAATCTGTTGGCGAATGTTAACTATCCATATGAGATTTTTCTTTATTCATTACCCAACAAGACAGTATAGTATACAAAAACAATTATGATTGGTTTATTTAAACTTGCTATACTTATTAAGCTAAGAGTTGACCAACATAAACAGCTGTTACATGCTGTTCAGCAAGTGAAAATTTCCTCTTATCTGACCAATGAGGAAGTGTAACATAAGTGTACCAAGCCAAATATTAAAGATACCACTAGCATATGTTGACAAAAGATGAGTGTTATTTCTTGAGAGTACAGGGGTTTGTAGCATTTATTGTGATTGCATCATCAGATAATTAGTAACAGACACATGATGGCTGTGGCCTCTTAAAGTGCCTCTATCACCATATTACTTAGCTATGGAACTGTATGGAGATAATTGGCACATGCTGTTGTGGATAACCAGAGAAGTGATATTGTAATGTAACATTTGTTACTGGAGAACGTATAAAATTCCATTATAATTTTTAACACTATAGTGATTTTAATACTTGTCTAACCATGGTTTCAGTTTGAACAAACAGTTGTCTAGTATTAATTATATCGTCCCTGTCCCTGAACAATGGATTTTTCCCCACTGGGGCATCAAAATTAAATTGAATTCATTTTTACTTTGCAGAAAATATTATCAGATGAAGAAGATGATGGAGACCATATAAAGAAGATAATAAAGGTATTTAATTTAAGTAAAACTTGCTACATGAAACTGCCCCTTCTACCAATATAACAGTCAAGTCACATGATTTCTCACAGCCAGTTTGTAAATAAAGTCCAATTTCCATTGTCGAATTTTAGCACTATTTAAAGAAAAATAACCACAATCACTGTACATATTTGTTATTAATAATTCTTGGTAAAATATTGTATGCGTTCATCTGAAGACAAAAACTATGGCAGTAAAGATATACTTCTATCATGAAATCACATTTATATTTGATGATCACATACATATGTATTCAGATATGAAATCGTTTCTGCTATACTCATTTTCCTTTAAAACATCCTACATTTGCTTTACTGATGTTGAAACTGATATTTTGCAAGTGGTCTCCCATTTTTTTCTTCTTCTCTCAGTTGCAGTCATTATTCTCTCCAGTGTTAAAATTTGTCTCTTTTTAGTTGGAGGTTCTTCCATTGTTATTAAGGTGCTAGTGTTAACATTATTATTGATCAGATGTGATGTTGACTGACAATGGTTTTGACCTGGCTTTGAGAAAATATGAAAAATCTATATATGTACATTTTATATTTAACAATGAATGAAATAAAAAGAAACAGTTATTACATCCAGAAACAGAGTCATTTATTCAGAGACAAAAGTCAATGGCTATTTCACAGATGACAAATCTAAAACAAAATGGTGTAACTGATTACACCAACTTAAATAGATGGAAGTCTAGTGTATGGGATGTAACTGCTGTAACAAACAACACAAATCTTTAACACTATGAATCAAATTTGAGAAACTATTCTCATTTGCTGGATTAAAGGACAAAGACCTCATTTATCCCCAGGCAATACAGCCCTTTTCCCTGTAAGATAAGACCATTAATTGTTAATAATACTGTTACAACCAACCAACAATGTTATTCACCTGGTACCACTTTGTCTTTGATTTAGAAATTGGTATTGTTTTAATATGAATTCTTGAGTAACCAGAACAACCTGAGATTAGGCTTAACTCTAAATCAGAACTCTTCCGATGCAGATCCCTGGATATAGAATATCCAGTTTTGTATATCAATTCTCTGAGGTAAGTACCTACACTTGTACAGGCAATACTACATTAATATAATGATAAACAAGGCTGTCTCTGCATCCTTTATAATAACAATCTTAATAAATGAAAAGGTATATTAATTATAAACACAAACACACACACTACTAGTGTCTACTACTTGAAAATGTATTTAAATCTGTAGTAAAAGTGAAAGATTGGTAAAATACCTCTTACCTTTTAAAACTGAATTTTTCAGAAAAAAAAGTTAGAAAAGAGTTTAGATGGGGAAATAAAGAGAAAGAAGAAAAGGAAGCTTTTTGCAGTAGATGGAGAAAAGTTGTTCAAGAAGCCCAAGGATCCTGTAGAAAAAGAGAAGTAAGTCACAAAAGCGTACACCACAATTAAATGCTCATGTTTGATGTTTACATATAGACAGTGAGGCCTTGAAATTGATAGGAAGATTACTATATATACCTACTTATAAGTCCAGTCAAACAATAATTATCCCTGATCTGCCATAGCATAATTCAACTGCAGATCAGGGAATAGTTTTGTTTGTTCTGCAAATTACTTGTAACAAACTGCACAATCCCAGATCTGCCAGGACATAATGTATCTGCAATTCTGGGTCTGTGCAATTTGCAATTGGGCTTGACTTACAAGCAAGTATAGATGGTCTCAGCCTCAGCTTATCATAGAAGGATTATTTACATATCATAAAAGCATTAATGTTTTTCCATTATATCTACTCGTGGACAATTTGATTACACAAATATAGAGAGGTTTAAACTGTTGATGAACTTTTAGATGTAGTAAATGAATATATAGGGAAACATGAATCACTTTCATGCATCTTTGTTTGAAATTTTTAATGGTTCATTATAGGATAACTTGTAAAAATGTAAAAGATTTGCAATTTGGTTACCCATGTTTCTTTTAATTAGCATATAATTGGTACCATGTTAGAAATTTTGCTTGCAAATTCTCTTTTTGGTCATCAAAAGTAACCAAATGTCATAAGTTGTGTTTTCCTAATTGCTTTTCTCAGATCCAAAACTCCAGCAGCAAATGTGGCCGCCTTACTGAAACAGCAATCAGATTCAACCTCCCCAAAGAATAATACAAATGTGCAGGAAAATGGCATTGCTGTAGAAGAGTCTGTACCAGGGAACTCGAATGTCAAATCTTCATCAATTATTTCTGTCATTGATTCTGTTATTGCAATGGCAAAAGAAGATGCAGACAGTCCAGATGATATGGATGAGGGAAAGGAAACTGATCCAGAGAAAATCCCTAAATTGCCAATAGGACTTCCTGCAGGCTTGGAGAAATATATTGAAGATTTGAAAAAAGTGAGTGCCCATATTTCTTTACATTTTGTTTATCTAACACAGTTCTTCCATTCTTCATACTTCATTCTTGTCTAGCACACTTTGGCGGAAGGTCAGCATGGGATCACATTGGTGTCTGTTTGCAATTCCATACATTCTTCCACACCCTAAAATATGGTCAGTTTGTACATTTTAGAATCAACTCAACTATAAAGTTTTTCATTCTAGTTTGATAAAAGTTGGTCTTGACACAATGAGTCTCTTTGTGTGTACTCTGTAACTAAAATTTCAGAATTATCTGATTTATCAACAAAAAAAAAATAGTTGCAAATTAATCGACTTAATACTGATTTATCATCTTGTTATACTAATGTCGAAATCAGACTCATTTGCCCAAATGAAGATAGAGTTGATTTAGATCTTTTACACAATTTAAAATATTTTCAGCTTATATTTCTGTTTTTACCTAAATAATTTAGCTTTTACTTTAAATAATTCAACTTCTTTCCTTTAAACAAACCTTTTGCTTTAATAATTCATCTTTTACTTTTATCTAAAATTAAATAGGACAATAGATCTGATATTTTTATCTCAAAATGTTGTTTTATATATTGTAAGAAAAAAAATTGAGTACAGTCAGGTATAGTTAATCTGAAACAAACTGTTCCTGAAAAAAATATGGACCAGTCTAATAGCATATAGTCAATATTATAGTATATAATCTTTGTATTAGGTATGTGTATGGAACATAAATTCTGTCTTGGATTCTTTGTATAGATGTTAAATATGTAAGGTACATTAAAAACAATTTTAGCAGTGCTGTTCATTATCAGTATGTATACCTTAAGTCGTGTCCACAGAAATGGTTGTTAAAGTAATTAAATGGGATGTCCACTGAGACAGATGCTGCTGTATTTAAATGGAAGTTTCCATTAAGACATATTAATGTATTTAAATGCTATTTATGATATTGTATTAGAAATTGTTGATGAATAAATAAAAAATGATGAATGAGAACCCTTTTTCCCATCAAAACTCTTTTGGTTACATCCATGTGCAACACAGTGCACCATATTTGCTGTACAAAAGCCGATCGTAAGATTATCACATAGGCATTTACGTTGGGAAATTAAACACTTGAATGGCTAGGTTGAATAGAAGGGATAAATTTACGTCTTATCCGTTTTTTGCATGTGGAAACTATTGACTGTTTAAGGAGATTATCTCATAATTTTTTCATTTAAAATGTCTAATTAAATATTTTTATGGTGTGCATACATAACAAATGCATTTTGTTTATGACTATAATAATATCACACTTTTGTGCAATATAGGTGGCCAGTGACCTTTAATTGATCTATTTTTAATATATCTAAAATGGAATTAAGAATTATTATTGCTGACATTACTGGGTTGAAAAGTTAAATATTTATTTAATAAAGTTTTTTATTTTTTGCAGGCTGCTGAGAGTCCTGAAGGAAAATGTAAATTTTTTACAAATGAAGTATGCAATGTTTTGCTAGAGTAAGTGTATTCTTCAGTCACTAGTTAGTAAACCCCCAACCCATTCTCTCAACAGTTGAAGCAGATAAAAAAAAAATGTTTCCTACTTAAAATCATTTGTAATTGCTTATATTTCATTTTCATTTTTAAGCAATATCATAATAGAGTAGTGATTGTTGTGACAATGATGAGTTTAACGACTCTTTCCAAACAAGCTATTTAAAGCAACATAGATTACATTATTTTTTTATATGCTGGTGTTTAGCACAAAGTAAAGTATGAAATGATCCACCACTGTATATCACTTTTTCCTATTCATGATGTGGCTATTCCATTGCCTTTCAGGATTGAATTAGCGACTAGGCAGCTAACGTGTGGTACAAGGTCTGCCATCTATGCACATCTAGCTGCCTTTCTCCCATGCAGTAAAGAGACCCTCCTTAAAAGAGCCAAAACTTTGAGACTTAAACAACAAGATGATCAAATAAAAGGGCCCCTTGAAAAATTAAAAGCAGGTATAAATTACATGTGAATGTTATTTTCCAGCCTCTCTTTCCAGAATATCAGCATAGTGATCACTTTGGTATTTATTTTCATTTTGTATCCATCCAGTCATATCCAGGATTAACCTTATTAAAGTACAAGATTAGAATATCATGAAGGTGGAGATTTTTTATTTGCCTAATAAAAAGTGTTCTCAACATTAAGGGGTTCGTCTGACATATGTTTTGCAAGTTAAGATAAAGAACTGCCACAGAGGTTGTTCATTCAAGAATAGATTGTATTTGTTGAGACCAGATTGGCAGAAGCTTGGCATAGTGACAACTTTGGTATTTATGTGTTTGTTCTTCCATCAGTACACAAGATTAATTTTAATGTTATGTTAAAGTTTTTTTACTTCTCTTTTATCTCAACTTTTGATATGGAATGTAGCTTCTGTATGTAGTTACCCATGCCGAGCCAAATAAATGCTCACATTTTCGGAACATGATGGCTAGGTCAACATGTAAACTTTTTGTTTTGTAAAAGCTTATATGATTTCCTGTCATGCATCATCCAGAGTTCATCCAATCATGAGCACAAGTTTGTTATCATTAATCCTCCTAAAATTCTTGGAGGATTGCCTTGAAACTACATGCAACTTCCAAAGTCTAGTTGCTTGATAGACATCCATTATGGCCCACACAGCAGAGATGTTGAAAATCTTATCCAATATTTTCCTGAATGGATATTCATAGCAGAATTGGAAATCATTAAAAGATTTGTATGATTGATTTGCCAATAATGTTGCTAATCTGACAGATGAAAATTCATATCAGCATTGAATTTTCACCAGAAGATTTTTCATAATGCCATTCTGTTTTTAACCCTTTACCTTATAGAGTGTATGGCTTTTTAGTCCTTAGATGCGAATGTAGCAAAATAACCTAGTGCAGTGTGCTATAAATGGAACACATGTTACTTATTCTACTCCATACATGCAGGCCTGTTAAGCAGTTGCAGATGAATACCAAAAAGTATGTTATGTTTAACAACATATTTTAATCATTTTATGTTTTTGGTACACATATATTATGTATAGAAAGATTTTGGAAAAAAATCCAATTGTTAAAGCTGTATAATTTTTTTTCACATTATTTTTTATGTGCTTTAAAATCTTGAGAGAACTTGTTCACTATCAAGCCAGTGGAGCCACCGTAGCTGTTATTTCTCATACTCGAAATTTACAAGTTCTTTGCATCGACATCACTAAATCAGCTGAATTTGATAATTTATAAAAACTACTGACTTCCTACATCAGTATCAGAGACTTTACCTAAGTTGTTAAAGCCTTCATAGTTCTGATTATAATTATGAAAACTCTAGTAAGTACTGAACAAAATCCACGACTTGGAGAGTGGAAAATATGACCCAGTCACTTTAAATAGTAGATTTTGACCAGAGCATAAACACTGACCATGTGATCTGGTGTATTGGGTATTGGTCATGCACACTAGTGAATGTTGTATATATTAGGGATTTTCCCAAAGGTGGCGCTACAAAAAAAAGTGCTTCCATGAGAATGGTGTAGAGGTGTCAAAAGGCAATTGTATGTGAATCGGATAGAGGCATCCAAAGGCGCTTCCATGTGAATGGAGGCATGAGATAAAGGGTTAATTATCACTGCCACAATGAACCTGATATCAAGTTGGGCCTCAATGAAAATATTGTCAGTCTATCCTCAAATATGACTGCCACAATCAACATATCAAATTGGGCCTGAATGAAAATGTTGTCAGTCTATCCTCAAATATGACTGCCACAATCAACATGATATTATGTTGGGCCTGAATGAAAATCTTGCCAATCTGTCCTCGATTATCACTGTGACAATCAACATATCAAATTGGGCCTGAATGAAAATGTCAGTCTATCCTCAAATATTACTGCCACAATCAACATGATAAAATTGGGCCTAAATGAAAATCTTGCCAATCTGTCCTCGATTATCACTGCGACAATCAATATATCAAATTGGGCCTGAATGAAAATGTCAGTCTATTCTCAAATATTACTGCCACAATCAACATGATATTATGTTGGGCCTAAATGAAAATCTTGCCAATCTGTCCTCGATTATCACTGCGACAATCTATATATCAAATTGGGCCTGAATGAAAATGTTGTCAGTCTATCCTCAAATATTACTGCCACAATCAACATGATATTATTTTGGGCCTAAATGAAAATCTTGCCAATCTATCCTCAAATATGACTGCCACAATCAGCATATCAAATTGGGCCTGAATGAAAATGTTGTCAGTCTATCCTAAAAAATATGACTGCCACAATCAACATGATATTATGTTGGGCCTAAATGAAAATCTTGCCAATCTGTCCTCATATATGACTGCCACAATCAACATGATATTATGTTGGGCTTGAATGAAAATGTTGCCATCTTGTTTGGTTTCTAATTCTCCTAAATGGATAGTCATGTCAACACGTGGGTTTCCACCAAAAGTCTGCTAATACTGCTTGGTTTATCCTTTCTGAAAATTGTACTGATCTTTTATCCAGTATGACTGTTGTAGTGGCTAATTAAAAAAATCTTCTCACGAATATTAGAGATGATTTCAACACTCAAAAGTTAAAAAGAATTAATGATCTTATCTTTTTTTATTGATAGTCTCAGTTCCTTCAAGAAATGTGTGTGTGTGACTAAATTATTCTTAGAGTAGAAAATTTCATGCCTAGAGAAAGCTGCTTTCCACAAATGCACTACTACTAGACCATTTAAATGACAGAGTCATTACAGAAAGAAATTTAGCTTCTTAATATTTTTCCTCTTCAGCTATTGATAGAGTTATGCCAGCATTGCAGGAGGCATATGAGGTCGAGTGCCAGAAAGCTGCTCTTGAAAGGTATGGTGATATTTTAAGAACTGTTTTATAGAGACTGTAAAACCTCTCTTGAAAGGCCACAGAAATGAGAGACAGCTGGTCTTGAGATAATGTATTCTCAATGCACAGATATTCTGATTAGACTGTGTTATGAAATCATTTTTCTTGAGATCATGAATTTTGGGCAGAAGGGGCAGTTTTTCAGGACAGGTTTTACTGTTCATCAACAGTAGATCTTAAATGATTTCTCATTTTAATTTAAATTTATGAGAAAAAATGCTAGTGAATCATTTCTACGATATACAATGGTGGCAAGCAAAAAAATTTTGCAACAAATTGTATACAATTCATTTGAAATGAGCACATGTACAAGATTTTATTTATCACATGAAAAGTAATACTGATTTTATATGTCAATAATGCATTTCAATGCCATGGGCATTATACCTGTGCCTTACACAATGCCATTTGTCATGCCACAGCAGGGCTGAGCAAATAATTTTTTAACCACTAGTCCTGGACAAGTGGTTTCAGAAAATTCACTAGTCCCACCTTTCTCTTCACTAGTCCCACCTTTCTCTTTTCTAGTCCCACCTTACTTTTCACTGGTCTCAAAATGCTGAGATTTAATGAAATGTATGTAATCCACAGAAAAAACAAACAAAATAATATACAATACAAATATTTCTTAAAAGAATTTAATTTTTCAAGAACATTGGTTGTTATTCATTTGGATTCTTCAGTTTCATGTATATGTTTTAGCTGATCGATTTGAAAATTATGTCCACGTATATCTCTGTCATCAAGCTCTGGTCCGTTTGCAGAAATGTTCATCTGGGTGAATTTCCCACCTTTGCCAGTTTTGGATATTGTTTGCAGTAACTGCAAAACATCTTTCCTTTTGAGTCAATATATTCAAGCCAGGGATAACAATCAACCCAATGCGGCTAAAAAAATTTTAGTCTCTTAGTAGTGTCATATTTGACACTTTTTGCCATCACTGATTGTTGCTTATGTCTCTTTGGAGAAATAGCTACCGTACCCTCAGTATCTGTCTTACCTTTTAACCCTCCATTTTCAAACAAATTTACCTTTTACAAATCACCATTATTACCTTGCTTACAAAAATAGTTTAGCAAACACATTTTATCCACAGAGTATCTATCAGCTTGCTTGGTAACTACTTCTAAAGTGATAATAACATCAATTTTCTCTTTTAAATATGAACTGAAACCGCTAATTAATTATAATCCGACTCTACATCCCCGTTTGTTTGTACCCTTACCGATTTCAAAAACTAAAACATATAATGTGCTATAAAGTGCACATAACTAAGTCAATTGAATCATTGATTTATAATTTCTTACCTGACTGTGACCAGAATGACATTAATACTGGCATCCCCTTGCACTTTTCGTGCTTAACAGACTTTCTATATTAGCATGGTGCCATATTCCGTACACTATAGAGCAGTTTATTTCCAGTCATTAACATAATGACGTGATTCATCCTATTCAGTAACTGCTGGATAATTCTGTAAATTACCATAGCGTTTAGTTTGGAATTATATTCCTTTGCACATTAATGAAATCACTTGTTAAATCCACGTAAAAGGCAATTTTTTTTTGTCATTCTTTCCCTTTGCTCGATTTGACAGTGTAAAGAAGCAGACGACATATGCATATACATCTTTAGTCGTGCATATACCCCTTTGCTAAAAATGGACTAGACCAGTAACTTTAAATTTGTCTCAAGCATGTCCATATATTATATTGAAGAAAAAAACTTCCGCTATGCATGAAACGTGCAGACGAAGATGGTGTTGTGGCCATTCTGGCTAGAAAATATAAATCAATGACTTCACTAAGGTCTTTGCACTTTTTATCAACTTAAAGGTTACTGCTATTGAAATCGGTAGGGGTACAAACGAATAATTGTACAAAACAAACGAATAATTGACTCGGACTATAGTGAAAATTGTTTCGCTTCAAACACAATATCACATGTGGAACAGTTATAAATTAAAGATTCCTTACTGTCATTTAATCAGTTCATAAAGAAAACCGACACTGATGTCGATAAAATACCTATCATTGATTACACTGACTCACTGGATTAAAATCAGTTTGTCATTCGTTATGATGTAGATTGAGTAAACTCATTACAACAAAACCACGTACAACACTGCTAATTGACCATACTGGCTTTCTTTAGTTTGACATGATTTGATTAAGGATTGAAAATAAGGACTAGACCAACTTTTTTAAAAAGGATTTGTTACAGGCTAGCGACTTGGAAAATTTTACTTGCCCGACTTCAAAAATTACTAGTCCGGGACGTCGGACTATGGGATTTACTCAGCCCTGCACAGGGTTTTATTATAAGAGTTACATACAAGAAATTAATGACATTAACTAAATAAGAGTAATATGATAAATATCATGTAGTCATTAATTGCAACATAAATTATGGGGTAAATTATCACAGTACCCTTTTCAAAATAGCAGGATATGGTTTGACAACAAAATCTCATCAGATTTAAGACCATTTATCCCATTGATGACAAATTCTGTTTAATTGTTAATTATTCAGGTGCATCATATACTGCCCTGTATCAAATATGTACTATGGAAAACAATATGGCACCCACATTTCAGAAACTTTAAATCTGTTATAGCTTTTTTCTTTGCAAGACATCAGAAGTTTTGTCTGTCAATAATAGTTGCATTAGAAACCTTTTGCTGCTTTCACATGACTGACCATGGTGGAGAATTATTAGCTGCACATCACAGTTGAATGTATTGAAAGTTTGCATCAGCAGTTTTATTCCAAGTTCAGTGGCCACAGGATTGATGGATGGTCAGTTTGAATAGATTTGATAAGCAGAAAATGGTCAAAAGTTGCTGTAAACACTTGAATTTCTCAGCTGTGAGCCTCAAAAAAATTGAAAGCTTTTAATATCTTGGTTCACTTTTTTTGCACAGCTCTATTCTCTGCCAAGGTCAGTCAAGCGAGATGAAAAGTTTAGAAACATCAGGAAAATATTATGGAATTTGCAGTGAAAAATTGGGAAAATTTACAATAGATCATGAAGATTGAAGTTTTATGGAAATCTTTTTTTCCATAAATCAGTGGCATTGTATTATTGATGAGAATGTTGGGAAATGTGTTATGTAGTGCCTGTGCCTTTGACTCTTTTATTATGGATGGGAAATGTGTTATGTAGTGCCTGTGTCTTAGATTCTTTTATTATTGATAAGATATGTGTTATGTAGTGCCTGTGTCTTTGCTTCTTTTATTATTGATGAGAATGATGGGAAATGTGTTATGTAGTGCCTTTGTCTTTGACTCTTTTATTATTGATGAGAATGATTGGAAATGTGTTTTGTGTTATGTAGTGCCTTTGTCTTTGACTCTTTTATTATTGATGAGAATGTTTGGAAAAGTGTTAGGTACTGCCTTTGTCTCTGGCTCTTTTCTTGTCCAAGATTTCAGATTTGCTTCAGTGCAAAATGTGTTGAGTAACATCAGGAATTATTGAAGGGTTGTGATGCTGATTTTGTTTCCAATCTCACTGATGCAGTCTCAGTAAGCTTTTTTCAAATAATATTGTTATTTTAAATAATTATGAACATTGCAGGGTTCCTGCACAGATCTGGAATTCTAGGAAAAGTCTTAAATTTGAAAATTACTTTTCCATGCCTTGACAAGGTCTGGAAAAGTTTTTAAATGACTAAAAAGTCTGGAAAATGTCTTAAATTTTTGTTTTCCGGAAATGTGACTGCTCTTTTGGAGCTCGGCTGGCATTACTGTAGAATGCAACACTTCAAGGCAAGTATAGCTAATAAATTTGGGGGAGAAGGCCATGCACTTTTGACTGGTGTTTGCTGACTTGCTGAGGAATAATCTACCTTTCCATTTCATGGATTATTTCATTAATTTAAATTTTGTGTTGTGCTAGTGAGTATTCATTTTAATTTGGTTGGATTTTATTTGATTTGACATTCTAGGACCAATCTTTTGCTAGCAAGAACAGTAAAACTGTAAATAACAATATAGCATAAATTGACTTAAAATAAACACAGAAACTCATTTTATGATGAAGCAAACAGTTATACCAAGGAATTAGATGCTACACGCGTTTCATTTATTATATAAAATGTATTTAGAGCACACAGCACATTATTTTGTGTGTAATGTATTTTCAAGGTTAGACTTGGACTTGTAGTTACAAATGACGGGTAATATCTAGATTCATTGGTGGGCCTATTTAATGTTTAGTATATGCAAAAAGAGGTAAAATTTTAAATTACCTGGAAGATTAGGTAATCAATTCAGGCATTTAGTGTGAATATAAATCTATTCTGAATATTAACATTTTAAAGAACAGTCTGTGTACATATCACTTTTTTAATTTTTTTAATAAAAAAAATCATAAATATTTAATGAGAACTTTGTGCCAGTTTATTCTCTTGCACTCTCGGATTTCACAATTTAATACTGCTTCATGAACTATATGATTTTTGCTCAATATTGATCAGAATTATTAAAAAAGTACAAAAGATTGACATCAAAGATTTAATTTTGCAACATGCACAATTTATACCATAGAAATGAAGATTTACTGTAATAATAAATTAGTGTAAAACCTGTACAGTATGAAAGAATGAATGAGGAATTTTTCAAGAATTTTGTCCATGTGACTGACATCCTTTTTTAAGATTGTGAAACTATTCAATATAAGTTATTCTTCCGTTATTTTTTGTCATTTTTTTTTAAAGATATAACAATTAACCAAAACTGTCTTATCATAATTTTATTCTAAAGTTGCAATTACTGTTTATGTGTACAAAACTATTGTAATAATTATACACTGTTTTAATGGCAAGATATAACTTAAACTTTTGTATGACTCATCATTATGGTATTTTGTGTGGAAAAAAATTGAGAAGGTTACTTAAATAAGGCACAGAAAGACTTTAAGAAGTATCAGAAACAATGAAAAAGTAAATTTTTTATTAAAGCTAAATGTTTATAAGACATTTCTTTATTACCATATGTAAGAAATTGTGCAAATTTCAGCTTGAAATAACCACAAGGTTAAAGATTTTGCAAAAATTGACTGAAGAGCAATATTAAAATGGTGGATGGTGCATGTGTTTGGATGTATGGTGTGATTTTATTTGAAGCAGTATCATAAAGATGAGTTTCATTTTGGATTCTGTACACACAAATTATGCATAAAACATAATATTTTAAGAGCAACATATAATTTTAATGTGTATGTCTCAAGAATATAGTACAATTAGAACCCATTATAGCGCATTTCCACTTATAATGCAATGGCAACATGGCTTCCATTTTTAAGTTAAGTAATCTCTCTTTTTAAGATCCTAAATAATGCTCTCAGAAAAGCTGATTATTCGTATCCCTAGCAAATTTTTAATCAAAGCACTGCATTTATTCAGGGTTAAAATCACATCCATTACATTTAGTCTTTTTTGGTCAAGTATGTACATGACAGTTGATTCATGTATGTAAAATGGTTTCATTTTAGACATGAGAATGAAAGCAAAGAAGGACAGAAAGACAAAGAAGAAAAGGACAATAATTCTCCTGAAAGTGATGATGATGAGAAAGGGGAGACAACCAAAAAACGAAATATTGGTCCAAGGAAAAAATTTGAATGGGATCAAACAACAAGGTTTACTTTTAACTTTCACATTCACTTTTAATGTTTTATTTCTATAAACCTGGTTGACGGATTTGTGCTTCAGCCATATGAAATTTAAGAAACCAGTTAAGTCTTTTCCTGTAGACATTTGTTGCAAAGCATTGAAGTCATTCAACAATCTTCATACAATAGGCTTTTGTGAAATCCATTTTAGCAAATAACAAAATATGCTGAAACAAAATAATGATCATTTTCTTCATCCATGTTTGTCTTCAGCTAAATATATATGTCTCTCCATGCCCTGGAATGATCTCGATGATAACATTTTTAACTCGACAAGCTGTAAGGTCCACTGAGCTTATGTTATGGCCATGCATCCATGCATTATCCATTTGTCAGCTGTCACTATTTTAACCTTCTCAAAAAATTTCTAAACCATTTTCAAGCAAATATTGCAGACAGCATCTTAACCACTCCAGTGGCCTAGTGGTTAGAACATCTGCCTTGGATGCAGAAGGTCATGGGTTTGTATGGAAAAATATGAACTCGCTTTTTTTAAAATGGATACTGCATAACCTGTGGGAGTGCAGTATCCATCCGACAAATAAGTTCATATTTTCCCATACAAATACAGTAACTTTTTTATTATATAATCATTTTCTTATACTACCTTAAACTTAATTATATAAAATAAATACACAAGTAAAAAGTTGAATTTTTGCTGTATTCCAAAATAATTACACAAGTGCAGATTCATCAGTACACAACAAAAATTTGAATACACACACAACTCTTCTCATCTCAGAAGTGATCAACCATTATTTTTATAAAAATAATTGGATTTTATGTGATATAAATAGTAAATGTATTTATGGCTTAACATTGATTGCCTTTGAAGTTCTAATTCAAGGACAAAAAGTTATAACCCATGATTGTTGTATTATCTTCTTTTAATATATATTGAGTAATGACTTCCTTTTGAGCGCTGATAATACCGTAAATCATATTAGTGTAGATTGATTCTCTTGTCAGGTATTTAGTAAACGTCATGTATTTATGGAACATTTGTATCATCGCTATGGTTTACTGTTTATTTTACAGGATCTCATTATGTGATGTTGTCCGAATAAAGCTGCAAGCATATGAGCTGTCAAAAATCCGAGCCCAGTCAGCAGAGGAATATTTGAAAGCCTTTCTAGATAGGGAAATCAAAACTTTGTGGCCGAAAGGATGGATGCAGACCAGGTTCATATTTAAACAATCATGAATTGTAAATTAAATTTTGAAAGTTGTCTAAGAATTATTAATCTTACAATTCAGACGGACTAAATTAACAATGTATCTTGTAGTATATATTGCCAAGACAGTATTTAATCTTTTCTTTGTTAGACTACAAGATCTTTGCAACAGCAAAATTGTTTGCTCAAGGGAACACTCTAGTTTTCATTTTAATTTTCTACAAGATTTTTGCAGAACAACAATGAGAAAGGATGCTTTTTCTGTATTCGTGATGCCTAATACAGGCCACTATCACAGATTCTATTTGTGATATTGTGGCATAAGCAATACACAAATATTGGAAAAGCACATGCTGGTTCAGTTGTATTGTTTATGGGTTTTTAAGTCCTTTTTGATGGCACTTGGTACTTAATGCACATGGAATTTGATCATATAGGAATAATAATCGGGCAATGTTTGATGGATGCAGACATTTGCCAAAGCACTCATGTCCAAACTTTTGCTGCATATTCTGACAAAGATTACTACAAACAGTGTCTATTCCTGATACAGTAGGCAAAATTTGTCATTCCTTTTTTTAGACATTAACAGGATATGAACATATGATTAGAATTAAGGAACTTGTTTTCATTTCAACTTTTACCGTTGTAACAGAATGAAATAGAGAGAAATGGATCTAGCAAAGACACTCAACAAAAGCATGGGAATGATTATTTACAATGCAAAATGATGATAAATGAATCTCTTGACATCCTAGCTCATACCTTACTTCCATCACTCACAACATCAACTAAAACTACTGAAAACACATTACAAATGATCATGAAGTTCATTTATCAATGGATATGATCACTGCATGGGTTTTGATGAACATATGTTACTGATGTATGGATTTATCAGCAGATAATGAACAAAGTAGTGTCCATCAACAAATTGTCATACATATAATGACATTAACTTGTACAAGGTATAGGATGTTGTCATTTGGCATCCCAATGATGGCTATGAATACTCCTGCTCCACAGATTTCGAATAGTTCATTCCTCCCAGCCTGCTGAAGGATTTTTTGTCTTTCTCAACCCAGTAGACTCATTGGTCCAGAACCATTGACCCATCACACTGAGTGAACCAAAATAGTCCTATGGTCACCATTAAATACTGTATCAAGGTTAAACAGAACCCATGGAGTTTGATGATTCCCTTCAGTAGCTACAAATATAATATAGCTAAGCAATGTAAAACAAAACAAGTTGAAAAGTGAATAAAGTTATATACATTTTGCATGCATGCTTATTGCACATTATGTATATTTTTCATAATAACAGCTGTAGAAAGTTATTATTGTAATTTAATCCAGACATGGGACTGTCTGCAACAAAAATAATTGTACTAAATTTAAAGATCTCAAACATTTTCTTATCATTGAATGCTTTCAACATTTAACTGAACTTGTCTGTTCACCTGTACAAATTCTAACCTGAAACAGACATATTCTTTATGATAGCATGGCCTTATGTTATCTAGGTCAGACTTTATAAAATTTAGAATAGATTCCAAAACAGTATATTAATTCATCACAAAGAATGAATAAGAAGAAAGTTTAAAATTTTTGCATACCTCTTAAATTGAAATTTGCTGCAATAAAGTGGACAGCTTTTGGACAAGGTTAATTCGCATTGTGATGATCCACCATAAATAATATAAACATGATCACATCCATAGACAGAGAACAAAGTGGATTGCCCAACTCAGCCCCCATTGTCTGTGCTGTTTTGTATGTAGTAATGAGTGATCAGAATGCAGATTTCAAAATGACTAAGGCTAAAACCATGCTCCCTGGGTAAATCTGTGCACAAACACATCTACATATATGTTTGTATATAATAGTGAAAGTATTTTCATGCAACAGATCAGTGACAACTTTTATTAACATTACAACCAGACTGAAAGAAAATAAGATTACGCTTACTCTTCGTTTTCTTTCAGATCACCATTATTTCACAAATTTTTGATAGCAGTCAATCCTATGCTGTTCTGATTATATATAAAGAATTTCTATATATGTCATGCTTCTTAATATGTTGTGGTTTCTTCCATAACTTAGTTGGAGAATATGGACCCCAACAATGAGGAAGTGCTGTGCATTCCAAAGCTTTATAGTTATTAGGTTATGCACAACAACATAATACTGAATAGTACAAGACTGCTAAATAGTACAAGAAATGATTTAATGCATGCATTGTGAAAATAAAGAATACATGATTATATGCATTCATCTGTCTCCCTTTCTCTCAAACATGCCACTATTCATTATTGCTAATATTCCATTACATCAAACTCATAACTAAAATAACATCAATACTTAATTTAATCATTTAAAAATATTTGGCAATCTCTTTGGGGGCTACTCATGGGCTAGAATCTGAATGTGAAAGAATGATTCCCAATCAGTGCTAGGCTGATACCAGCATTACAGTATATTCTGGGCTGATCAAGTAGAATTTGTGCTAGGCTGATCCCAGCTCAAGTAAAATCTGTGCTAGGCTGATCCCATCATTCAAATGTATTTTGGCACTGCTTAAGTAAACTACAAACTAGGCTGACACCAGCATGTTAAATTATTGAGCTGATCCCATCTTAACAAAGGCTGATTCCTGCATAAGAGTGTATTCTGGGTTGATCCCAGATTTATGGAATAGAGCTAGGTTGATCCCAGCATGAAGCAAATATTCTTATATTTTTCCTATTAACTGTAAAAGGAATGTATTTAATGGGCATGACCTTTATGTTATTAGTATAGCTTATGAATATCTAATTGGGGAAAAAATGCCTTTGCTTTATTAGTATAGCTTATGAATATCTGATTGGGGAAAAATGATCCTATCTCAAGGTAGCCCCATGCAGATGAACAACATAAGGGCACAACCCATGCTGTATTCATTGCATGGTGGAGACTGGGGGTGGTGCAAGACGAGCATACATCGATAAGAAAAGTTTGATGTAGAGACTCAAAATCCATTGTTTGTACCTTCGAAAAGCCAGAGTTGAAACTATACAATCATTGTCTGTACATTTGAAAAACCAGAGAAGTGACTGATCACATGGTACTCCATATGACCCTGCAATGTTACATAAGATTATCTAATTTGATTGGCTCTTTGAATTCTGCTGCCACTGCCAACCAATGGGAATAGTTCTGCTCCTACCTCCCCCCCTTCCACAAGACCCATGAAACAGCCAGGCACTACTATCAGTCTCTTGCATAATTCTCAGGTTTGCTTCTCAGTTTACATCTACATCACCCCTATCCAAGTGTAACCCACTGATTAAGCCTGATAATTTGACATTACATCATCTTACCACACCATCAGTGGCAGTTCCTACCTTAATCATCTTTATCAGACAAACCCCATTTCAACACTGGCAATGTATACCTAAAATAACTCCAGATTATTAAGTAGTGCATAAACTAAAATTTGAATAAATTATCATTTATTTATAAGACATATGCTAGGTTCATGATAAATACAAAATATGATCATAATAATATATTACTTCATTTTAACACTGAACATTTTTATTTCAGGATGCTTTTCAAAGAAAGTAGATCTGTTCATGCCCCATGGACTAATTCGTAAGTTTGTTTTGGAATACATTTTGTTTTTGAAATGAAAGTAACAATCTGCACAAATGAAGTGTTACAGTAGGTTTTCGATCGTTACCTGTACTGGTCATAGACATCCAGTACTCAGACATCCAGCCTGAGCCCCTTAGCAGTCATCTTGAAAATGTTATAACTAATCCTAATAAACGAATTGTCATATCAACATGGAGTTTCACAGAAAGGACTTATGATGTCTAGTAAATGAAACTAGTGTCAGTCCAATGTCCAGTATTGCCACCATTGCAACCATCATTAAAATCTGTTTACTGCTACTCCTCCCAAACAGCAGAGGTTTTCACAGGAAGATTACTTGTGAAGCCTGGTTAGTGATCATGAATTATTAACATTAAAAATCAGATTTCCATATTTCTTTTAAATAATTAAACTTTATTCAAATTTATAAAATTTGGAACCATTGGTATTAATTAGTAGCTCATTACAGTTATAGTTACTATTATTGGGAGCAGCCTTTCCCTTTATGTCATAGGGCTTCAGATAGAACCATTGTCTTGAAAATTGGAAGATAGCAAAGTGAGATATTGTAGTTAATTTGGATGCTGCATTTTTTATGTGTTCTTCTCACTCCACTTTATCAGAAAATGAAACTTCCTGCCATGGTGGCTGCATTGCTGCCATGAGCTAAACTGAAATTTGATAAATCGGTTTACCTCTGGAAGTTAATATTAATTTTCTTTTTAACCTACAGACAAAAGCCCAAGAAAACCATCTTGATGGCAAAAAGTCCAGTGACCAGCACATCCAGCCCTACAGTGAATTCACAACCCAACAAAAATCATGTGGGGAGCACCACCGCTGCAATAGACGGGACTTTTACAAGGGTTATGGAGCCAAGTTCATCGAGCAGTGCAAATTCTTTATTATCAAAAGTACCCTTAGTATCTGTAAATGCTGCTGGGGGTAATCAGAATAATCCAGTTACTGTGCGGAAGATTACACCCACTCTTTTAGATTATGCAGAAGATAATTATTCTTCTGTGCCTAGTACATCAACCACTATGCCTCAACCTACCTCTGTTGCCAATAAAATTGTGGACTTGGCAAAAACTGCCTCACCAAGTAATCACTCACCAAATAGACAGTCTGCAAGTTTGTTTGCAAATATGGAAGCTAGTCTGAGACCTGCCTCAACTACCTCATCCAAACCTACAGACAAATGGAGTCATGATGTGTCAAATATTTTAAGTTCCTCACTTCTTGCAGGAGAACTTATGAAGCAAAAAGATTCAGTTGTGTCTAGTGCTTCATTAAAACAAAGTCCTGTGGTATCCATGGAGGACTCATTCATGGCTCAGTTTCAGAAATATGCAACATCAATACTTCAGCAAAAGACAACAAATTCTCAAACTTCCAACACTAATACAAACCCGACGCAGTTGTCTCCCATTGCCAAACAACAGCAGCTAATGATAAAACAACATAAACTGCAAGACGAACTTCAGAAACAGAAACAACAGCAGCAACTCCACATTAATAAACAATCCTTGCAGAAGAACATAATAGATTCTCTATCCAAAGCAAAAGAGACTGGTGCTAATCCTCAACAGCTTCTTGCACAGAAAATTCAGATGACTGCACAAAAGTTAGAAAACCAGTCAAAGTCTCCAATGATGATGCAAAAAGGTTATGGTAGTCCAAGCACTGCAGTCAAATCTGGTGTAGATTTTCCTATGGCTCATAGTAATATGGCTGCTCAGAATGTTTCCTTGCTAACTGATGAAGTGATCAGACGACATCTAGATGAGGCAAAATCCAAGGCAAAAAGCACAGCAATGACCACACAAGCTCTCATGGCAACTGGGGCAAAAGACAATTTTATTCAAAAGATTCCAGTGCCAGCACAACTCAGCAGAAATAAAGTCCCACCATCAACTGAGCTCAGGAAATCCCCTCAATCACATCCTCATCAAACTTCAGTCAGTACGTCTCAGGTACGATTACAGCCTGCCCAGATTGCTCAGAGTCATGGGATTACAAATATTGGCCCTCAGGTAAAGGTAACAATGGGCCAAGGACATTTAAGTTCATTTTCAACATCTTCACAGTCAGCAGCTAGAAAAGTACATAATCCTTCAGTCCAGTCAGCAGTAAATCTTTTGCATAGTCTCTTTGACCAGGCATATTCCACCCAGGCTAAAGAAGAGCTGTTGAGACAGACCCTGGCACAGTCTCAGGTCACAGCTACTACCACTCAGGGAAAAGGATCAGTATGGGATTCTAGTTGTATATTATCGTCTACTCAGTCAGTGGGAAGTAATGGAAAATCACCAACAAGTTATCAGCATTACAGTGGATCATTGCCATCTATTATTCCTGGAATTCCGACTTTGAATCTTTCCAACTCGACAAGTAATTCACAATCAGGTTCTACGCAACAAGGATACAACCAGGGAACAGGTATTGTATAGCTTTTGAAGTGATGCACTGAACTGTTGATTATCTGGATTTATTTTGAATTTATCTATATTTGCAAACTATGAAGATAAACTATAATGATTTATTATATAAACTTTAAGTTCATGTGATGCCTGGGTAGTGAACAATGAGAACCAGTATTCTATTGTTTTATTTCTGTTCATTTGCTTCAGCATTATGAATCCATTGTTTTGGGTGATTGGTATTGAAATTGCACTTTCAACACATAATTTGACTACACACTGATGAAGAAATGGGACCTAAATGACTTTTCCAATGAAACAAGTGATTCAGCCCTGGGATTAAGAAACACTGTAGCAACAGAGCTACTGTGGTATCTTCTGCTGCTTCAGTTTACCTTTTTAAAAATCTTTGTATTATGCAGTTTGTTGTTTTACTTTGCATCAGCATAGAATAATAAAGACTGTTGGGAACGATCAGTCCTCATTTTGATAAAAACTAGGCACTTTCACACAAGTGTTGGGACAAAAAATATATTTTTCACTAATTCAGAAACTAAAATGCTTCAATAAATTAACTTAAATGTCCCAAAAAGGACAGAAATTTATTACATCTTTATTGCATATTATCATAGACCACAGTCATAGCACATGAAGCAAGCTTTGAAATGTAAAACTGAATTTTTAGAGCAGAAACCTATACTATGATATGTATCGCCAGTATAGCTTATTCTGCCATATACACACCTAGCATATTTAAAAGTAAAGAGGGTGTAATAATTTAGGATCTTGATAAATTTTTTCATGAAGATCATTAAAGTTGTGGAAAACAAGGTCTGATGATTATTGTACAATTTATTAAAATGAGATATCATTGTTTATCATATCTGTTATGGAAAACAGTCTAATAGTGTTGACCCACACAATTTATTTATTCTAAAATCACACGATCAGATAATGCATTTATTATGTGACTTTCAAATCAAACATTATATTTGATTTAATTCACAAGTCATCTAATTGGTCTAGATCATTGAATGAATGTACTTTGTAAACACTCGCTTAAACCTTAAAATTTCAAAGCACCACCACTTTCACAATATGGGGCTTGTGAAAATTTCAGAAATTGATTGACAGTGGGGGTGGAAGAGGCTGTTAAATGGTTAAACACTTGTTTTATGATTGCTTTGGGAATTACTATCAATAAACAGGTTTTTCTACTGAAATTGTTCACTTTTTGTTAAATTACCTTTATTTTGAAGATAACCAATGGCTTGAAGATCATTAAAGAATTCTAGTCCAAGAGGTTCCAACACAAATACAACCAGTAGCAATTTGTATTATGTCACTGCTCATGCATGCAACTTTGGGTACATTCTAGTTATATTGTTGAGTCAGAATAAAACATGATTCTTTTTTCTTTTCTTTTTTTTATCAAGATGGACATTTATATTGAGCAACAACTCTGAATCTCAATTTTGTATGCTCTATTAGTAAAATATTGACGCTGCAGTTTTACCGCAAAAAATCCATAACATTTCTGCTCATCTTTGACCAAGCTTCTGACTGCCTATTCTGGAAATTTTAAATTCACTGGCAAATTTGAAACTTTATTCTCCAAATTAACACTCAGTGAAATTAAGTTTTACATGCTGAGTATGCTTTTTTGTTTGCTTTTCCCGCTGTTCTTTATCACATATGCAAATAAGTAGGATAAACTACTGATTAATGTTTGATACTTTGATTATGTTCTTATATGATGATATTTAAAACTGTTTTGAATTGGTCTACCCCATTACTTGATTTGATAATACAAAGCAGATCTACTTTTATTTCATTGTAACAATGCAAGAAACACAAGTTGGAGATCATGCAATAGTTGGCACTTAATTAAGTTACTACTGAAATACTCATAGGCATCTCTGCAGGTCAGTTGACACTTTTTGTGATTAAATACATGAGGCGTATCAAATATTTGATCAACACTGAAACAATTAAAAAGATAAAACTGAAACATGAATTTCCCTTGACAAGACTTCTTAAAACAAGTATTTATTTCTTAATGTGTTTTCACCAATGGGTATTACTAACATTCTGATTAATATGTTTTTCATGGTATATTATTATCTGCAGTGTACCTAGAAATTTTATGAAAAGGAAATTTAATAGATCTTGAGGCCTGATATTTGAACTTGTGAATTTTGATAATGGTGAATTCTATTTATGGCTCACTCTCACATTCAGTCATAAAAACAAGCAATATGTCAAGGTTTTGTAAACAAATTATGCTCTGATTCTACAAACTTTTAGCACATAAGGGTTGTTGGAGAAGGGTAGAGTTTGAAATGAGATCCTTGCCCCTGCATTATACATGGGTTTGCTTTTTATCCAGACATGGTTTAAAACAAGGGAGTAGTGTACTGTACTTAACTAATAAGCAGTCAAACCTGTCAATAGCAGCCATTCATGGGAAAAAAGCCAAGCTGACAGGTGACCTCAGAATGCAATGTTCTGACTTGCACAAATACCATTGTATACCATTAGTTGTAATAATATTTATTGTTATTATTATTATTATTATTATTATTATTATTATTGGATAGCCTGCTTCTTCTCCTAAACTGCTCGGAGAAAACTTGACACACACATTCACTGCAAGATTTAGTTGGTTGTAAATTAAAATTTTGCAACTCAGACATCCATCGTGGTCAACAGAGTAACCATTTTGAAAACCTTGTTATTGCTACTCTAGAACGGACAATCATATTGTGGGGTTTTCACTGACTTTGCATGGTGACCTGTTGATCCTAAATGAAAATGGTGCCAGTCTGACTTCTAATACGGTAGCCATGGTTGCCTTCCTGAAAATCTTGTTTTCACTACTTCTGTTGAAAAGATGGTCATATCAACCTAAGGCTTTCAGTAAAACAGTTTGTATTCTTAGTTGGCATAAATGAAAACAATGTCAGTCTGACCTCCAATATAGCCACAATGTTGGCCCTCTTTATAATTTGTTATCACCACTTCTGAATGCTATTGATGCAATCCTTTTACCAAAAGAATTCTTAAAATATCTTGTTGGTCCTAAATTTAAATGGTGCCAATATGGCATCCAATATGGTCACCATGGTAATCTGAAAATTCTCGTGTTTGCTACTCCTGAATAGATGATCCTATTGACATGATGGGTTTTCGCTAGAAGACTTCTTATGATATTTGTTGAACCTTAAAGAAAGTGGTGTTGACTTTACATCCAATATGACCTCTGATGACCATCTTAAAATTCTTGTTATTGATACTTATGAACGTAGGTCCTGTTGACATAGACAATCCAAGATTGTGAGTTTTTTTTAGTATTCAGCAGTTAAAATAATAATCATCATCATCATTATTATTATTATTATTATTATTATTATTATTATTATTATTATTATTATTATTATTATTATTATTTGTGGAAAAGAGTTTCATACATAGATTTATTCTTCTTTCCCACCATCAGTCTTTAATGCAGTACATTTTTGTTTGTATATACAGTTTATATGGGATATGCTTGGGTACTGCATATTGACCATTGTCTTGGAAAGTAACAGACTTAGGCCAAATATGGAACATGTCAACCCAGTTAACAGGTCACCTGTGTTCAAAATCTTATGATGCCCTGCTAAGTTTAAACAATTTTCTCCTATGTATACTTGCTGTCAAATGTACACAAGTATTTATGCTTACTTTCTTGATTTTGCGGAATCTGGCATACATTACCTCAAAATTTTGGAATAGCATTTCCAACAGAATATCTTTAATCAAATGCTGTATGTAGCATTGGTCAATTAGCATTGTTTGGAAAGAAAGGAGTAACTTGATTAAATGCATGTGAACATTTTCATTTCATAAAAGAATAAATATTTAATTAATATCTGATATGTATATCAGTTGTTTTTGTTGGAACACCGTGTATTTTAATTACAATTACTTTTGTAGATTTTTCCATGTTCTATGCTGGGGTTTCGGAGGTAGGGTGTCACTAAATAACAATTACAGTACACTTTCTAACAGAAAGAGTGTTTAAAAGTGTAAAAGCTGAATTATATTACTTTTTTACATTATAAACAGAGTGGGAAGAGCTTGCCATAATCTTGACCCAAAATTATTATGCTGTAGTAAACACTGATAGAAATGGTTGGATTTTTCAAATTTCATAACTTTGAGCTAATTCAGGATTAAATTCATTCTCTGTTAAATTTGTATGATAAATATGTCTAATAATAGTAATCAGGACATTCCCTCCACCACAAAATAAAGGCTGGAAGGACTATAACAGCAATGATTTACATACACTCCAAGAACAATTTTTTAATAAATATTTAAGCTTTGTTCAAATTCTGAAATTATAGTGCACTGGAGAGATTAATCTTTTTAAAATTATACTTGTTGAAACATATTTACACATAAAATCCAATGACTTGTCTTTCCCTATACATTCAGTATTCTCAAGTGGCAATAAGAAACCACCTTGATATGGAAACACCTGGCAGGTGATCATTTAGTACCATCTGTACCTGCTTTTAAGTCATGCATAGTAGGGATCATGCTAAAAACACATCATGCAAATATTTGACAGATCTAGGGATAATATTGGAAACACTAAATGTTTGCAGTATGCACAAATATTGGAAATTCATATATTTCTACATTTTTATGACACTATTCCCATTCAAAATTGTATTTGTACAAATTCACTTACTTGGAGAGTATTGATTTGGTAGAATTCAAAAATTAGTTTTAAGTGTTGCATAGGAAAACGTTCACTGCACAGTATACAACTTTTACTAAACTGTTTACCCTTAAAGTTTGTTTGTTTTTTATGTTGGCAGTGGGTGGGTGTGCAGCTGTTTACAAATCTGGCTTGTTGAACTAAATTTGATAGACACTTTTGGCCCTGGATAATGTCATAGGCAATTTGGGCCCTGGAAAAAGCATATTGTTAAAGTTTAAACCTTGCATCAAGAAAGTTTTTAAAAACAGGTGATGATGGTCAACTTGTTATCGAGTATGCAAGTTATGTATCATTGAAATTTCACAAGTGGGGGCAGGGATGAGAATGGCCATTGAGACCAGGTGACCATTAGGGCAGGTTTGACTATTCCAGATAGGTTAACTATTCTAGATTGTCAAAGAGATAATCATACATTATAGAGTGGAACTATTTTATGGTGAATTGCTTTGGATTCCCATAATCCAACTGTTTTTAAACAATTATTCAGATTTGTAGAATAAGCATAAATTATTTTTATAATTAATTATAATAACATAATTATATTTTTAAAAAAATGACATAATGCAGAAATCTGTTGAATCCAAGTTGATCAAATAGAAACAGTTAAGCTGCTAGATAACAGGCTTTGTTTATTAATTTCTTTTAAATAAAATGGTGCAAGAAATGATGTAATAAAACATAAGTATCCCCTTTCTGACAGTCTTATGCTGTCATCAACCATGCAGATATATAATTGCTGGTGTGTGTGTTGTTATATACAAAATTGCATACAGGTTTGCTTGTTTGTACTGAAAAACTTCAAAACCTTGTGATGGAATTCATTGAAAATGGGTAGGATTGCTGAAGGAAGTATGGAAAGAAATTGTCAGATTTGATGCTTGTTATTTTTCATAATATTGCAATAATATTAATAATAATGTGGTGGACAGGAAGACAGAACTGACTCCACCCAACATTCCACCCCCATCCCCAATAAAAGGAAATAGTAACTTGTTACCACAGTGTATGCAGGACACATGTAACTAGATAAAAACCTGTATTGGAAGACCAAGAAATCTGGCAAGAAATCTTGGTAATTCAAGATGAGTCATCTCTTATGAAAGGTCATAACACTTTATAATCAATAAATCTATGCATTGACAATCTCAACACAGCTAGTCTCTCGATACAAGTTTTACTGTATTCCTAAAGACAAAGGAACTGTAAATGAGCAAATAAGCTTTCCATGCTTATGAAAGTATTTTTAAAATCAGAATACTGTATACTGTTTGCAGATGAGACTTTGTTCCATCATTTTGTCTTTTGTTACCAGGTATGACACCCCAGTCAGTTGGGCCTACTGGCTCCCTGATGCAGAGAAGTCCTACTACTATTGGCCAGATCAGCCCTCAAAGAGGTAAACCAGTCAGTAATGTTACTTTGGTAACTGGGAAAGCTTTCTACTAACCAACTTGCTCATGACTTGAAAGATGCTAAATTTGAAGATGATACAGAAATAGGACAGGCATTGTTAGACAGGACAAATGCACAGTCCTTAGATGGTGGTTTGCAGATAAAAGATAAATAAGCCAATTAGTTTCACAACAACTATTATGAATTGCACTGCTGCCATATCAACTTTGCATCCAACTCTCGTTTAATTTTTTCTTTGACCTATTTATCAAATCCCACAATGCTGGATTCTGAACAGGAGAATTTTTTTTTTAATTTGAGCTTGGTTTACAGCTTAAATTTGAAATGAAAGGTTTTCAGGTTCCTTTGACCATCATAAATTTTTATGGCTGTGCTGTAGATTAGGCAATTTAGATTGAAATTTCATTTGCACCTTTTTAATCATATATCTCTAGTTTAGGCTGCTTAGACATTAACAAAATTAAATGAAAATTGGAGCTTGTTTTTTTGTTGTGCATTTAAAATTAATCTCTCTCTCTCTCTCTCTCTCTCTCTCTCTCTCTCTCTGCGTGGTATCTGTATCTAGTGTAATTGATGTTGTATGGTATAAAGTAGAAACGCTTTTGCTTTTTCACCGCTTTAACAGCTTTGCATTTATTTACAGGCCTCCATCAATCTTACTTGACTTCCACAACGTCTTCCAACTCTCTGCCCTATGGCTACCATTATACAGGTAGATAATGCATAAATGTTGCATATCATTATGATTATTTTCTCATCTTTAGTTCACCTGGCTGTGATTTGTGTCATGGCCCTTTATCCATTATATGTCATCCACTCACAATTGCTGTTTACATTTTCTCAAGAAACACTCAAGAAAATTTGAAGTTCTTTGGAAACAAAAACAGCCTGGCAGTAATTTGTTTCAAATTTGTTCAAGAGTTGCTGATCTTCCAGTTGATACAGTCACCATCACTATATCAATAAGAAAAATTGCTCAACAGAACTTGGCTAAATTTGACAGAAAATAGTCTGGCATGAAGCTCTTTCAGGATTGTTCATATAATGTATAATTTCCATCAAAATGTGGCCACCATTACTGGAAATAGAAAATCTTTAATATGACTTGTCAAGAACTGCTTAAGATAAGTTTACCAAATTTGACAATTCTTCCTGGCATGAGGTCTTTAAAATTTATTCAGATCATACCAGTCTGTTTTAAAATATGGCTGCTGTTACAAAAAATAGAAAATCTTTAAATGACTGCTTTGCAAAAACTGCTGAATAGGAATTTTGGGAAGCATCCGACCATGAAGCTCTTTCAGAATTTTGTAAGGTGAATCCAACTTACCATCAGATATTGCTGCAGTTACTAAAACTAATAAAAATTTTAAGATGACTTTATCTCAAAATCGCTTCTTCAGAATGACCAAAAACATCCTAGCACATGTGGTTTCCAGTTTCATGCAAATTTTGCAGATCCACAGATCAAATATGTATCCCATTACAAAGATAGAAAAACTTGAAAATGACTTTTTCAGAATTCAGCAAACAGAATTTGACCAAAATCATCCTGACATGAATGTCTTTCATATCTGTTTCAATGATACCAATCTGCCATTAAATATAGCTACTGTTCCTTAAAACAGGACAACCTTTAAAAATCATCCTAGAATGTGACGGCTTTGAAATTTTGCAAATGATGTAACTAACTGGGTGAGCAATGTCTAGCCCACTTGTGCCTCTCGATTGCTAGACAGATAGACACTTCCTCTCTCACCTTTAAACAGCTTCAGTATCAATAGAGAGCTATTTTAAGCATACATGGAGGAATATTGCTCTGAATGGATTTAGTATTTTAAAAAGAACCAGGCATGTACAGTGAGGAATCACTTGCTTTGCAGCATTACACTCCCACATCAGATTCTCAATGCTAGCAGTTGTGTTATTGATTCTGGATCTTTGGTCATTGTTATGCTCTTGATGTTCCAGTTCCATTGTACCCTTACAAATATTTTATATTTACATGTTAGTATTGTTGAATTTATTTGAAATCCTTGCTTTTTCTATGATTTTTCTGGCCCTTTCTATGATTCTGCTGCAACCTGATTTCTGGTTTATACCTGATGAGGATAAAAATTTGGTCAAATTTTACATCCTCATAAAACAAAATTAAATTGATTTATCCAATTAATGTGCTAAATGTTTGAAGTATATTTAAAGAAACATAGGGAATCTTTGGACAAAAAAATTAATCCATTTTTGGACAAAAGTTTGTAAACATCTGGCTAAAAAGGACTTATTTAAAATGTGGATGTTATAAAGTCTTCTGATCATTGACAGACTATAGATATAATTTTAGTAATGTGGCATCTACTTCAGATTTATACTTACGATGAAAATGAAGTTGATTTGCATGATGATAGTGGATATTCTTCCGACCTATTATGATTCAATGCGCATTATTGAACAACCAGATTAGGGTCCTGCATCAAAATAAGGAAGTCTAATTGTAATCACCTTTTCCATCTCTCATGTGTATAATGAGCATAGCTCAGCAACCCTTTGACATAATTGGAAACCATTTGGTAGATGAATTGCCTATTACATGTAGATTTACCTTTTCAAGATTTGATCTTGTCTTGTCCAAAGTGAATGAAGTTATTGCCCCTTTTCCTTCAATCCAAAGTTAATGAAGTTATTGCCCCTTTTCCATCACTTGTATGTCTCTACTTTAGTAGAGATGCTTGCAACCTGCATGTTTTAGGAAGCACTGAATATATTCTCATTCAATTTGGCTTGTAAATCGTCTTCTAGATATGTCTTTCAGGGGGGGTGTCATTTTGAATAAGGTTATGGCGTGACATTTGACATCTTATCTTTGCATAGGATGTTACCTTTAGCAGGCATATGTAGAAGAAAAAAACATTCAACATAATCTGAAGAACATTGACTAATAGATTTACACGTGCCTTTTAAGAGGTTTATTCTCCAGTGAAAATGTTATGAACCCCTGATTGTCCTGGCTTTGGTTTGCAGAAGATAATGTTACCAAAATTAGTAGGATTTCAGCCAAATTTTGTATGATGTTTTGGGTTGATAAGACATTGTTTGATTTTCAGTATCCCATGACATTGTTTACAGAAGTTGTGGTACTTGATTGTCCATCCACCTGACTTGGGAATTCACAGCACAACTTTTCTCAGCTTTGTTGCATTTCAGTTACATTTGACATAAAGTCAATGAGACCTTTAATGAGTTTAATTTCAAGTGTTGAGTATCAATTGTTATAGCTACAAATTCTCCATCCTCCTAACCTTGCTTTCCACTGAATAACTTGACCAAGGAATAATTCCAGTTGTTATGAATTGACAATGTTTTCTTCAATCCTATTGGACATAAAGGTTATATAATGTTCTGAAATTTTATTTACACATTTGTAATTCTGCAGAATACTTTTGGTTCCCAAGTGTCCAGATCATTTTATGTGAAGCTTTACCAATGCCTTGCAAGTAATAATAGCAACATCAAGCATCCACAAACACACCTCCAAACTTCTGAAAAAAATGTTCAACTCTGTGATTAAAGTCACAAAATAGAAGTTGAAACAATGTAAGCACACATTTGTTCCTGTACTCCAACACTAACCTATTTTGCTTAAGAAATCTTTACAAGCCAATTTTGAAATTGTTGCATTTTACTTTGACAGTATGATCCACCAATCATTATTTAAGGTCAAGGTCATATGATGAGTTGGGAATCTAACTAAAAATTGACCAGATTTTGCTTTTGAAATATCAAAATGCATAGAACGTGAGAGCAGCAAATTCAAATATATGTGATATACACAAACATAATGTTGGAAAAAGATAAAGAAATAGCCTAGGTTAAACATCAAACACAAACCAAAGACAATATTTTAAATGACCATACCAGGTATTTTAGATTACTGGTATGACCAATCTAACACTATCCTTTAGTTGATGAACTCTTGGCAAGCAAAGATGGGACAATGAATTCAGGTGCATTGTAGAGGCTAATGAAAGGAAACTTAAGGCTAACTAAATATGAACACTTTGTTGATGATATCTACTGATACGAAGACAGAAAAAAAAGATGGGATTGTAAGGATTAAATGATCATGGCTGGGTATTTATCGAAGTGTAAATTATTTAATCACTCATAAAGTGAATACAAGTCCTTCTGTCTTTATTTACTTTGTCAGTGATTAAGTAAATGTTGCACATCAATAAATACCCAACCATGATCATTTAATCCACATAATATTGTCATTCTTCAAAGTCTGATAGACAGTTTGGTAATAATAATGCCTTACTCAAGCTCAGCTTACAACACTCCACTTGATCATTTAGAAGAGAGTAATGTTTGAATGACTTTCTTCTCTATCTTGGTTTTCCAACAAAAGAGCTTTGTTGGAAGGTCCTGAAAAGCGAAAATACAGATTTGTTTTTTTTTTGTATCAGTAGAAACAGTGGCTTTAAGTTCTATAATTAATTTGTGTTATAGTACCATAGATGTGTCACACTTGCTCTATATATGAATAGAACCAGCTTCTACCAATATTTTAAATTAAATAGCTATATATATATATATATATATATATATATATATATATATATATATATATATATATATATATATATATATATATATATATATGTATGTTCCTTTATGGTGATAAACATTGTATTGAAGGCTTTACAGATTGCTAATAGCCTAGCTTAGCTTTATTCAAACTAATCACATAAGCATACTAAGAACATTAATCCAGTATTTCCAAGTCAGCAAGGGACAGCTCATTACTATTCATGCAGGACAAGTGAGCACCAATTGTTTTCGTAACGAACAAAATATGGAGAACAAAAAGAGTACTATTTGCCATTCATTGGTCACATGCTTCACTTTATGCACACATTGGTGCAGTGCTTAGCATGCCAAACTTGTGCATCCTTGGACAAGTCACATTATTCAAGTTGCCTTGCTAAATGACATACGTGTCTTGCTCAGCAATAAAACACCAAACCAAACTATCTTATTTGGAATCATATGCTTTCTTCTGACCCCTCATTTTATCATAAAAATACTAATGCTTCCAATTTGGAATCTAATAAATTCAAGCAATAAATACAGGTTGTTAATGTAATTCATTGATTATTGCCAGTTTTTGGCATTTCTTTCTTAAGAATAATTCCAAAACTAAGGAATTTGTGAAGAAGAAAAAATAATTCAAAAACATACTTGGTTTTTTCATTAAAAACAATGAAATGTACAACAGAATAGAATGTTTGAATGAGTATTGGAAATATGAAAATCAAATATCCCAGAAGCCATCCAGTGAATTCATCAAATATATTAATGCGTTTAATTTTAACTCTCTTCATAAATTGCATATTCAAATCTCCCTCATTATAATGCAATAGTTGGTGTTGATATCCACTGACCACATTATTCAATTACCATGATACATCAGCTTCCATGAATCCTTGAAACAATAGATGGCAATACATCTTGTAACACACATATATATTGTTTTGTTTAACACAACCAAGGAGTATGGTGGAAAAATTGACTTCTGTTGTTTCAGAAAAGTTGCAATGTAAAACACCAATTGGGATCTCTGCCATTTAGTATTCTCTACATTATTGAAACTATCCAACTGATATTGTCTTTATGTGATATGAGGACAACAAGGAACCAATTTTATTTTCTACATTGGAAACCTGGTTCAGTGTAGAAAAACTTGTCAATAATAGGTTGTCTATATAACTGAATTCAATGTTTGCTTAAGATTATGAAATATTTTAAAGGACTTTTCTTCAGCTTGAAAGATATAAATTTGCAGAATATTTTAGATCCTTTTGTAGTTTTTGGGGGTTAATATTATTTATTTGGATTATTTTAATTTTTTGTATTCTTTGCTACATTCATGGAAGGATTTTTCTTTCCCATTTGATGTTTTTGGATCTCCCATTGTTCCATTCTCTGGTCTAATACAAGTGTGAGCTGGGTCATTTTATATCCATGTACAATTATTATTATATTATTACAGATAGGCCATTACTATTATGGGGGTTTTTGGGGGGGGGTCCTTAGAAATGCAATGCCAAATCTGTATAAATTATTACACCATGGCTGTTTAATGTCTCTATCATGATTGTTTCATGCATATAAATTACACTCTTTCTTCATGAAAAATGTAGTTTAACAATTTAAAAATTGTCTATTAACAATGCTGTTAGGAGACAGTGTTTGACTGAAAGGAGATATAAATATGAACTATATAGTTTGTCATAAATAAACATGCAAGTATAATACAAATTTATTAATTTTATTGATTTATATGAACAAAAGTTTGTTTTCTTAAATCTTGCAGGTGACCACTCCTGAGGTTGTTCAGAAAAAAATATTTACCAAAGAACATCTAAAATTCCTGGCTTTCGGAGATACCTCAACACTTGTCATTTTCAAAACCAAGATACCTCGACCAAGTTCCATTTAGAAAACATTTAAGTGTCAGATACAGATCAGACTGAAAAGAGTTATATGGAACAAGATGGTGCTTTTTTGTTTGTTTGTTTGTTTATGTTTGTTGAGAAAAGTCTCTTTAATAAGAGACCCCTGTTAATTTGTCAGTTAGGTATTGGCACTGGATTATTCTTTCCAAAGAAGTTAAAGAAGTTTAGAAGACTCGAATATGGCAATTATATTACAGAATATTTCAAATTATTATTAGTTTCAGTATAATTCTTTATTTTAAAAAATGTTGGTTAGAACATGTTTTTTTTTAATAAAAAAACAAGACATGAATTTCTTAAACTCCATTTTTTAGGCAGTATAATAGTCACTCATTTTAATACTGTCTGTATTATAGTATACTGCCTTATAATGCAGTGTACAACCACTTAATGAAATGGATCCATTGTCATAATTATACTAGAGAAGCCAATTTTACTTAATAGCTGAATTGTAAGGATGTGTTTACAATGAATTAATGGGGAAGTACTAATTGTGAAGTACCAGATTCGAACACAGAACTTAACTGGATGAGGCATGCAAATGGATTGGAGTAACACTTTATGCTTCCACAAAAACACATTCACTCTAGGCACTGTGAATATAATACATATATGCATACAATTCAGATTCAACTGCAGAAAGCATAGACTCTGATCTGCTATAATACCTGACAAATAAGTGATATGTTAACCTGTCTGATATAAGCTACATAACACTGTTATGAAGGATATATGTAGTTCTTGCTGCCTTCTGTGAGTGACTTATTTCAATTAATTTCACACCTTGAACCTTAGCATGAATTCTAACGAGTTTTATTTTTTTTATTTTTATGAAAAGAAATGTATGAATTCCAGGCATGATTTTGTGTATGTTAGAGCATGCCAGCAGATTAGATGTTCCTTTTGTATTTGGACAAATCCAAAGGTGTTGAACTTGCTGGAAAACCCAACTTTGGTTTAGCACTTGCTTCAATGTTAAGATTTCTTTGGTTCAGTTGTATGCTAAACTTGAACCAGTGTCCTTTAAGTTTGATGACTGTTACCAACACAAATGAAAAGCAATTAAAAGGTGTGCCAATTTTTTTATTACATCACCAACAAGATTGAAGATTAGTTTTCTTTAGTCCAACCTGTATTTGGTATTGATCAGCTTGAATCTGGAGAAGTAATAATAACTATTTTAGTACTATACTCCAAATTTAATGAAAATAGCTCTGATATCAGTCTTTGACCATGGGTAAATTCTCACTTGATGAAATCTGTAGATTTGGATACAAAATCGACACTTCCTGGAAAAGGCATAGATACTGTTGGAAACGTAATACATTTCAGTATATCATTTGTGTAAATTTTGAGTATTTATGTTTATCCTTCAATTGACTAATGAAATTATAATTATATGAAGATGTGCACTAACTAGCAGACTTTGATTTTTAGCTGTATTGTTCATAGGTCTAAAAAGCTTTTCTGATGGTCTATTGACCATTATCAGTCATCTATTGTCCATCTGTCCCACAGCACAAGTTTGTTATCATCTACTTCTTGTGAACTACTTGTAGGATTGCCAAGAAACTTTACACACACATTCATCCCATTGTCTAGTTGTTACTAAATGTAAAGTGTACTGTTTGCACATCCAATATGGCCACCACAGTGGCCATCTTGAAAATCCTTTTATCTCTTCTCCTTCTCAGTGGGTGATCATATCAACATGAAAGACTTCTTAAGATGTCCACTTGATCCTAGATAAAAATGGTGCCAATCATACTTCTAGTATGGCCATTATGGCATCCATCTTGAAAATCTTATTACTGTATCACTAGTTATCCTGAATTGATGGTCATATCAACACAAGTTCTTACTAAAAGACTTTGTATGATGTCTAGTTAGTTGTAAATGAAAATGATGATGAATTGGGGTCCAGTGTGTCCACCCTGGCAGCCTTCTTGAAAATCCTATCACAGCCCCTGAACAATAGTCATATTGACATGAAGCTTTCACCAAAAGACTTTTTATGATGTCTAGTTGGTCTTGTGTGAAAATGGTGCAGATACATCATCTGAAACTTCCAGGAGGCTGAGTGGCCTAGGGTTCTCACCTGTACATATCAATCACTTGTCTCTCCTTTGACTTTATATATGGATTAAGTCATGGTCAACTTTGTATGGTTTAAGTTGAGGTCAGACAGCTTCATGTATTAATGCAGTTCAAATTGAGGTCAACTTTATATAGTTCAAGTTGAGGTCAACTTCCTATGGTTCATGTTTAAGTCAACTTCATATGGTTTTAACTAACATCACCATCTGGTTAAAGTTGAGGTCAGTTCATATTTTCATACAGTTGAGGTCAACTTCATATGGTTCAAGTTTAGGTCAACCTTATGTGGTTTAAACTGAGATTTATACTGTTGAGGTTAAGTTCATATGATTGAAGTTGAGGTCAGTTTACTATATACAGTTTAAACTGAAGTCAGCTTCATACAGTTCAAGTTAAGGTCAGTTTACATCATGTAGCTTAAGTTGAGATCTCATTAGAAATGTACTGTGTGTACTTAGGTCATCATATTAAAATCTTACCTCATCTGTTATATTTATTTTATGCATTCCTGATAAATCTTAATCTTGTATCAAATGGGAATTTGCGCTCAGTGTGAACAATAGTTGAATAAGGCCCATCGGTCTTGATCACATGCATTTCTGTTCTCTTCAGTCACTGAAGAGGTTCCTGCAGTCAGATAATTCCTTGAAGCATTGCATATCATACAATTAGCTCTTATATACTCATGGATTAGTACAACTGCAAAAGGCGTAGATCCTGATCTGCTGTAGCATAATGTGCCTGAAGATCAAGGTATATTTGTTTTTCTAACTGATTATGCCTAACAAATTGCACAGACCCAGCTCTGTCTGTACATTCTGCATTGCAGATCTGGGTCTATGCAGTTTGCTGGGTCTATGCAGTTTGCAGTTAATCTAGTTTTATAAGTGAATACATATGGTATTTTTAAACTCCAGCCTTCATACATGTAGGCATTGGTGTAAGAGGAATTTGTACACGACTGATGAATTATAGTTACTAGGTATATGAAGTAGCAGTAACCTGTGTATGCAACACAGTTGTCACAGTTAGACGCAACATTGGTGCAATATGTAGAATTATTCAGTCCCATTTGTGTGTACATCTGTGTATTTACAGAGGACCTATTTTATTGCAATTAACAAACGAGGGAAAATTTTATGGTTTCCTTAAGTCACTATAAGCTATAGCTTATCTTTAGTTTTATAGTATATTTTGCACTTGCTTGTAATAAAATGTTATGTTGATAGTTTTGTTCCATATACTGATATGCTGAACAAATTTAGGGTCAGATAACTGTATTGTTTCTATAAGAGTTTTATACAAATATATTTTGCCAGTTACTGTTTATATTCAAAATCAAATTTAATATCACCATTGTAGTAATTATAAAATAATAAATATTTGTGAAGTTAGATGATTGATTAATTATTTTGACAGTATTTGATTGGGGGGATGGATTTCTCATGAGAAGAAGGTACACATTAATGTTTGCTTTAAATGAGGAAAAGTATTTTGTTTTGATTTTCTTTGTTGACTGAAAAAAAGTATTCATTTTGTTGTTGTGATTCATAAAAAGAATATTCTTATATGCCTACAAAAACTATTTGAAATCATTTATAAACATTTAAAATATTTTATTAACTTTGGGATGTGGTACATAGCATATTGTTAAGGAGATCCCATTATTCTTTTTTCAGGGGCAGCAACTAAGCTAGTAGAAGATCATGTATGATAGCTGTTTGTCATCTAGGCATAAAATATTTTTAATTTTCTTAAATTGTGTGTATGGGGTTGGGGTGCATGCTTAGCACTCTATTTCTTATTCAGGACTAAAGTTGTGTCCCTTAAACACTTTCAGACTGCAGATGTTTTGATATGATCGGTGCCAAACATTTTTTTATAAATAGTTTATGGTCTCTTTTCACATTGTTTGTAGTTCAGCTCCATCATTTTGAGCACCTTATCAGTCCCAAATATATCAAATTTCCTAACTAGGAATAAAACATTCAATGAAGTGGATAGCAAAATTACTGTGAACATATTTTTTTACCACTGCATTAGCTAAGCGAAACTAGGGTAACACTTTTCTGTTAACAGCATCGATGTTAAAGTTTGTTTTAAAGTTGTTCAAGTTAGATGAAATGAACATACAGGTGAGACACTGGGTTTCTTAGAAAATTTTTTATTGAATTATCTATTATACAGGTTAACTTTGCATAAAAATTAAATAAATTTATTCAATATTTACAGGTATCTTTATTCCTGCTTTCATCTAGATACAATCCACTATTTCATGCTATAAATTCACCAGTTATGTAAAATCATGATAATTATATCTAATTTGGTATCTGAAACATTTAGATAAATTTTATAATGTGTTGTTTCTTTACTTTATGCCTCTGATAGTGATGGTTTTATATTGAAGGTTTTTCAGACTGGAGTACATTAAAAAAGTTTGACAGAGATTGGTTTGCATACAAATGACATGATAATTAATAATACATGGTGGTCAAGTGTTCAAAAGTGTTCACCTCTACTAATTACTGCCCACTCTTATCTGTCTACTTGGCTTTGAGTCTTGGGCTTGGCTAATGGGGGTAGGTGAGAAAGCTTGCCAGTTGCTTTCTGTGTGTTGGTGGTTCTTTCTGGGGTTTTACCAGGTTCATCCTCCACCAGTTATTCTGGTTGCCAATTATAGCCTATCTTGCATTAAGAAATTACTTTAAACCTAAGAGCAACATCAATAATACATGGCTAATATGTCTTTAAAGATTGTAACAATAATTTCAAAATGAAGAAATTAAAGCTACCAACATTTTGAGCTCATTGTATCCTTCTCTAACCCATTATTTCACTTTTGTATTAAGACACATTTCCCAATATGTATATTCATTGTATGGATGGAAAGTTTGACATTGTTATTGCATGATTGTTGAATAGTTTCTTTATTAAATTACACAATGAAATTTGCAAATTCTTTGCATTAAAATATTTTGCTTGAGAAAGGTTTCTAACAGTAATGCCTGAAAGTATGAACGTCATGTTTCAGAGTTAGAATTAAACATCTCAGAGATAAAAAGTGGTCTGTTTTTCTTTTAATTAATCAGTTCACTTGGTTATAATAATGAATGAACTTGTCTGGTCCTTCCTTCATACACTTTTCTATTTATTCGTGATGATACCAATCTTTAACATCTTTTTTCCCCACTGTAATTGTACCTTCCTTTTTTTAATAGCCACTATTGAAATGATTAACACATCAACCTGTTCTTGTCTTACTATTTTAGTTATCCTAATGGGTGTAAGTTAATTTGTCAGAGGAGCATGCAGTTTACAATTTGCTTTTTAAAGAGATGCTTTGCATTTCTCTCATTTCCCAATATTTGATGTACATTTGCAGTTAAGTCAAATTCATTTTAACTTTCCACCACTTGCACCACACCATCCACAACATAAAGACATTTGCTAACTTTATTTTGCATTGATACAAGTTTCTTTTTTTTTTTTTTTTTATTCAGGCAACTAAGTACAAGTTCCTCATATATATATATATATATATATATATATATATATATATATATATATATATATATATATATATATATTCATCTACTTCATTTATTTTCATCTGAAATGCATATTACTGGATTATAAAATATTTCTTACAAGCTTTGCAATGGCACAGTGTAGTATTGAATTGTTGTGATTAAGTTAGCTTGCTATAATAACAAAGTGATCAATTTCAAAATTTATTCAACAGGTAAATAATGATGCATTTGTACATATTTTTATCTTTAATTTTTTCCAATTCATGGTACATGATTTTAGACGATTTTTGTAATTTTTATTTTTCACAGTAAATTGTACAGCTTTAGAAAGTGGCATAAGTGCATTGGATGTATTCTATGAATTAAAAATTGCAAAATTAGGTAGGATCTATAAATAGATGTTCACGTACATCTTGACAGTTACAAATAATATAATTATTGATAAAGATGTTTATGAGATTTTAACTTTTTCCCATTGGACAAATCAATGAGGCAGGATGAATTTGGTCACATGAATATGTATTTTGAAACCTTAGAATATTTAGTACGATATAAATAGAGCTGTAATCGAAGGTGTGTATCAGGAGAGAACTGCGCAATCAATATTCAGTCCTATTTTGGAGTTATTCTTATTTCATGTGTTCCTGTTGCAGCATCAAGTAAACAGATGTGTTTAATGAAGCACTTAGATATTTGAAAGGAAAAACATTTGGTTGGACAGTTCTCTGGAACTAAAATGTGCCCATTTTAATATTATTCTGGAAAAATTGTTAATTAGTCAAATGAATTCTGGACAACACTTTTTTTGAAGACACAATTCATGGCAGACCAGGACACTTTTGGTTTTTAAATTTATACTATTCATTCTTTTGGACTTTCATAAATTTATCAGGATTTTTTTGTATTCACTTCAAAATAATGTAAATTTCATTCACATTTTCATTTATAACTTGGATGGTTAAATTATTTGCTAAGTTGTACAAAATTTGTTGGTTTTGTACCTGTTTTTTAGTTAATGACCATAGAGTCGTAACACAATAGTGACCATTAATACTTAAGCACACAAACACATACACACAATATATATATATATATATATATATATATATATATATATATATATATTGATCTGCATCATCATGTAACATTTTTTGTACACATACATCACTTAATAGTTGAATACATTCTAAAATAAGTCACTTTTTATGTTTATTTTTGCAAAATTCTTTGGAATGGCTCTTGATTTGTTTCTATATTTGTTTTTTAAATTCAATAGTTTCTATCTCTTTTATGTTGAACAAGAACTCGATTGGTTCATCTCTTCCAACTTTTAAAGCATGTATTGTTTGATCTTGATATGAATGTGTTACGTTTATACAAAGCAACCCTAGTTACAAACACTGTAAACAATGCTAAATTATTATTCTTGTAGGCTGCACGACATTGGTTTTTCTGTATTCTAAGCCACCTTGATACTTGTCGTCATAGTCTGTTTTTGTATTGGTTTATTTTTTTTTTATTTATGAAAGGATATAAGGATATCCTGTAGGTAGGGACTCTTCAAGATCCTAGGAAAAGGCACTGTAAGCTGCCACATTATATCACGTTATTACCATCGGAATATGTATGTATTGTATACATGTATACATGGGGGTATGTGTGTATGTATTGTATTGTATGTATATATGCGTGGGAGACACATGCTTATAAATTCTATACAAAATAATCTGATTTTCCTCTTCCCTCTAAATTTTTATATTCAAATAGTTTCAATTAAAAGGTTTTTATGTGTATATATTCAGCAGTATTTAAAAAAAGAGAAATACTGTGGAGAATTTTGATTAACAATGCTTCAGAAGTGAGGATTTCATTTTCTATATAAGAAATAGATTTAAATAATATATATGAAAGCCATGTAATATTAGAGTTTTCTTTATGCATTCATGCACGACATATGCATTTTTACTTTTGTTTGAATTTTCTCTCTTTAACAAATATTACTAAATTGGGGTTTTATTATTTTTAGTTTTGAAACGATACATACACAATTATGACTTTTCAAAATAACAAAACGTAACTGCACCCTTAAAAGAAACGTTGTAATCAGCGTACGACTGAGTAATATATATATATATATATATATATATATATATATATATATATATATATATATATATATATATATATATATATATATATATATATATATATATATATATTAAAAATGAAAATAAATATAAAAACCAAGGGAATGAAGTTATTAATACGATTAAAAGAAACCATGCTTGTGAAAGTTTATTCTTACACGTAATAATATAATCTGACAGGAAATTTAAAAGGAATTTGATTAAAACTCTGGGTTAATTCTAAACTATTCATCTCCCTTTCCTCCGGAAACAAGCTTTCTGATTACGAAAAATGTATGATGTTCTATGTGTTTGTGTTTCAAATTCCAAATGATTCTCCCGATAGAGTATGTGTCAATGAAATGAAAGTATTACATACATATTTATTATCAATCTGACGCTGAGTTTTATACTATGATGTTATTTCCATGATCTCGCCTCTGTCTGCGTGATTTTGAGTCTAGGATTCGGCGAATGTGGATATGTGAGAAAGCTTGCCAGTAGCTTCTCGTGGGTCAGTGGTTCTTTCCTGTGATTTACCGGTTTCTTCCTCCACCATGAATACTGGCCGCCATGTATCGTGTGCTGAAAAATGGCGTTAAGCTCCACAACAACAACAACAACAACATCGTTATATGAGGGGCATACGATTGCCGCCTGGTCTTAGGCTCCGGATGGCCGCGTGGTCTAAAGCCAAGCATAGCCGAATGGTCTAAGGCGCTTGTCTTTATTGATATCAACTCTGGCCGTGTAGCTTCTAGTCTCGGCTCCAACAAAGTGTGTGTATGAGAAAGCTTGCCAGCAGATTCCCATCGCACTGAATATCAATAACTGATAAAGGGAATAGTTACGTCTAATAACATACTTTCTGCATATGGCAAGATCTCACAGAGAACCAAGTTTATTCAAACATGGCCCATTTTCCATAATTTGAGAGCACCAGTTCAACTCCAAATGTACACTTCAATAGACAAACCATGTTTTGCAGTGCAATTAATTTACACGTTTTCAACCAATTTCATTTTTGTAATTGATGTTTTAACTGGTTCTTTGTACTGTCAGATAAAAGCTTCTTTTATGTTATATCAGCAGGGAACCGATTCACTATTGGTACGCCATTGAACGGAAATTAGTGTTGCCTTTTTGCGGCAAAGTTCATGTTACATCAAAAAATTACAGAGAATCACAATTTATGTGGATGTTTGATGAATGATCAACTGATTCTATGAATGATTTCACAACAATTTTTTTTTCCATGATCTGTATCATCTTCAAATTTAACACCTAGGACTGATATCGCTGTTTCAACTACTGTGTTTCAATAAAAGGGGTTGGGGATGATACACACTCAGAATATGATAAATAACATTTTCACGCAGAACTTAAAACTACTTCGTGATGACCGATGACATTTAGTAATTTATAAACCTAAAAGACTATCGTAGCATAATTTTGCAATTTATAAACCTAAAAGACTATCGTAGCATAATTTTGCAATTTAGAAGGTGAATAATAAGAGTTATGTGTCAGTCATTATCGCTAACCAAAATGTCTTCGTTCCAAATATATAGCTGGCGAAAATAGTATTTTAAACTCGTGTCTTCATGCAGTTGAAAGAATTACTTCCTGTAGCAAGCACAATTAACTTACCAATGATAGAGCTCGCTTTCTGACCAATTAGCTATTACGTAAAACTACTTCCATCTTGACAACGTCCATCGACTGGAAATTAATACTTGTGTTAAATGGTTAAATTGCAAACACTTTTACGCTTTCTGTGTACGGATGTCGCTGTGATTATTCTTATCTACGTAAAGGTTACAACATATTTAATAAGATTCTATCGGTTGCATCCAATCAAATAAATGGAACAGTGTATACTGTTTCGGCTGGCCTTATATGCAAGGGTCGATGTGGATAGAAGCCAATCGACGGTTCAAAGCGAGCAAAGTCATGATTGTGTATTATCAACTCTTTCCGAGTAAACATCTCTAACCCACTGTAAAACTAACAATCAGATTTTGCGATATAGAATATGCCCATGTCATTCAAATATAGCATGTCAATAAAGGGAGAAAAAACTTAAAGAGATCCCCTAAGTTACAGAAGTCTAGATTTTACCGTAATTTTAAGTTAGAAAATCTTAAAAGTATATTCTTAGGATTTAGAGTTTTACTCGTAAACTTTTGATAATATGGGACTTATCTCTTGAAGTCTTTTTTAGGCAACTCGGAAGGGTGAGGTCATTTAGATCAGCAAGAAATCATAAGTCAAAACCATGGTTTGATACCTGTCCATGTCATTCATGGTCAATTGCCTCGGTTTATCCATGGGAAAGTCACCATGCCAACCATTTGCTCTATATGTTATAGCCGAGTAAGTCATGAAAGTGCCGTTCAAAATCAACTAAAAAAACCCCAACAAATAGCAACAACAACACAATCTTTCATGCATACTACAAATATATTGTATTGTCCCTAATGTTTCGTATTCTCTAATTCATATATCACAATCCATAATAAAAATAATGTTTCGTACTCTCTTATTCACACATTATTTTTTAAAATGCAAATTTAAGTAAGTAGGAAAATAAAATTTATCTTTTATATTTATAACCAAATTTAATTTTAAAAAATCAGTGAATGAATATTTAAAGATCATAAATAATATTGAACGTCAATTTGAAGGAACTAAATTTCTGAGCGAACTTTCTTCTGTTCCTTTCTAAAAATGGAGCATTAAACCAGAACAGTTAAATGTTGTCCTGCCTTACCATGATGGAAATTCAAACTATATATATGATTACGATGGAGTTAAAGTTTGCTTGGGAAAGGATTACAACTTTGAAGTTTAATATTAATTTGAATGACTTCAAACTCTTTTCTTCTGATTATGAAAAATGTATGATGCTCTGTGTGTGTGTGTGTGTGTGTGTGTGTGTGTGTGTGTGTGTGTCAAATTCCAAATGATTCTCCTGATAGAGTATGTGTAAATGTCTAGCACTGGGGCATCATGCTGCATACATGTGTCATGAAGTCCAACCCAGTCACATTACCCTAATACCAGGCCGACCAGATCTAACACTAACCTCTTAATGCTGAGCGCTAAGCAAGGCAACAGTTCGTGTCATTTTTATAAATCTTTGATATGACTCGGCCAGGGATAGAACCCACGACCTCCCGCATCCGAGGCGGATGCTCTAACCATTAGGCCACCGGAACGGTCGCCAATAATCTTTAATGTGTTGATGTATCTATAATCTTGAATTAGCTCATGTACTAATAGTCTTGATGTATCACAATGATTTAATTCAGAATGTCCTCGCACGAGTTCCCAATAATCAAAAAGTAGTGGTTTAGTCAAAACAGTTATTGAGCACTTTGTAATTTCAATATATCATTTAAATAAACGACACTTCTCAACTCTCTAATTATATTTGTACTCAATAGAAAATATTCCTCAGACTAAGTTTTAAAAAAAATTAAACAAGTTTGTGTGTGTGTGTGCGCTCTATGTCTTTCTTAGTCAATGTAAATAATTGTAGAGCTTGACGACTATCATTAACAAGTATATGTCTAGTAAAGTTAGAAATCTTCGAAATTCTTATTGTTTTTAAGTCTTCGTCCTGTAGTCGTTTTTCTTTAAGTTTCAATCCGCACACTTATTACAATTTATCAGTTTGTTTGTCTAAGAAGGGCCATACTCTAAGATTGTGATTTATTATGTACCGGGACCCTCGCATGGGATGATCTCACGGCCCCACAATAGTTTAGTTCTACAGGAGAAGAGTAAGTCAGAATCTTTGCATCTTCAACTTGGCGTTGTGGTATTACGAGCTATTTCATGACATCCGCTTTACATTATTTAGTTATTTGACCTTTTATATACCTTTTCCCATATTTTCAAAAATTGTTGAGCTAAAACCCTCCGAATCAGATGATGTGATGCTTGGTGTAAACAAAAGTCATCAAAAGTTGCAGTCTACAGAACATACGTTCAAAAAGCACGAAACATTACTAGATTCTGCCTTTGACTTTTTAATCATGAGACATGTACGAAACAAGCGATACAAACAGTATAAATAGGTAAGTTACAATAAGTTTTGAAACTAGACAATTTTTGAATTACTCGTCTTAAATTAGGAAATTGTTGATTTTAGAACAGTGTTGAAGCGATCTGTTAAAACAAGGTCGGTATCGAATTTAAATGTTCCTAATATTTTGATGGACGTTGCGTATGACGTGATCAAGTAAAATTTTAAACGTTAAAGTTTCCCCTTGCCAATAGACAGGGTATTTTTTTGTGATATATAAAATATGTTAATATAACGTAAAGCTATTTCAATGACTTAAAGTACTTCCCTTAAATTTGACACTAGCCTATCGTATGATAACAGACCTCTACCCTAGGGATGTGCGGTGATTCTTTACCGAGCTGATCAAACGAGATTTAATGCTGTACTCAAGGATATAACATATATTTTCAGGGCTGGATTTGAACCAGAGACTCACAAAAACTTGTCTGCTACCAGACGACACAGCTATTAGCAATAATTTTTTATCTTAGAATTATTCGGCATCTTCGGGGTTCAATAGCAGGCCGTGAAAGTACTTAGAAATAACTCGCGTATCTTCACTGGAGAGCAAAACAAAATGCAATTGATCATAAATGTAACTAGACAGGTTTGTCTATACGGTTTTATTATAGGAAAACAAATCACCCAAGGATGACGCTATGTGATGTAGACTTATAAAAACTGATTAATGAGGCAATGAATGTTCAAGGATATGAGACAGGGCGATCACAAACGTGAAATTACTTCATAATAGATCGATGAACAAAATTAGAGCTTATTTCAATGTTTCGCCCAACCATTATTTTCATATGATTCAGTCATTATTTTTTTCCCTTCAAGCAGAATGTATGTAGCGAAATGTAAAATCGGTTCATCTGGGATGCTTCTGAAGTTTCGTTTTAATATGAATGATATCCAACGTTCTCAACATCAACAGTTGTTGTCCACTCATTTTAGAGTTAATGGTCATATATTTTGCGCAATAGAACAGTACACGATTCCAATCAAGAACTGACCTAACAGTTTGAAAGCATAGGCTTATAAATGGTAAAGATACATTATGACAAATATATTAAAATTATTGTTTGCACAATCTTGTCCTCTCTACAACTTTTAGAACTTCACAGGAATGCGGAGTAATCATTTTTCAATGATCATTAATTGTAAAGGGAGCATGAAGTATTTTATTTGAAATAAAATAAAAATACGATATTTATTGCAATACTCTGAGAAACATTCATTTTAATGTTTCGATTAATCTTTTAAGTAATTAAATCAAAGATGTAGGGAAAAAAATGAATATTGCATCTTTCTAAAAGGTGTGGTAGTTTTTTTAAATGTCATGATAACAAAGACTTCTTCAAATTCTAGTCCCTAGATGACATACCATCCCTATATGATGTAGCCGCCACCAACACAAATCAATAGGAATTGGCATTAATGACCATTTTTCAATCCCACAAAGGAAAACATCAAATACAAACACATATTCTACACACGGGTACCCATCCATACGAATATTTACACGAACCTAAATACATTTTCTACACGTGGGTTCAAAAGAACACCAATTAACATGTACACAATGTCAAAGATAAACATATTTTGTGCAAATAATCGGAAACATGTTAAGAGACAATGACAACAAGGACATGGTAAAGATGAAAACTTCAGTCTTTGCTGGTAAACTTCGCTTCCTGCCTTAGTCGCACTGATGTTTCTTACCTTGTCTTATGTCCACTTTTCATGCACGTGAATTAGAGCCTCTTGCACTCGACTTCATGCAGATTACTTTATTTTTCAAAATTAAAGTAGCATCGTTTACTTTGAAAAGTGTGAATTAAAAAATGTCAAAGATTCAGAATTTCTATCTGATTTAGCATCAGTATTCATCTCAGGCAATTAGCATACCACTTCAATACGTAAAATGTTGTATGACAGTTTGTACACGTGGTTGATAAGCAATGCATGTACTTTATCATAACTAAATTTAAATTATTAATATTATTACAGTCATATTGCTCATTAAACATGAAACAATTCCATTAACGAGAGCATATGATCGGTATGTAGCAATTAGCTAATCGGTAATTAGCAAATTACACGTTCTATTAGTTTAGTACGTTATTCATTTCCAAGCTTAATGTTCAAAAGAACTCTATGGTTTGTGTAAAGATCAACATTTAAAACTCCTTTTATCTCTTCTGAGCTCCCTCTCAAACGCTTCGTTTTCCACGGTAACAATATGGCAAATCAATACATGCGTCATATTATCATCTAATTTTTGTAAGACAAAAACTAATCAACAACAGATTTAACTGTATTTCTTTTTACAGACGGGCACAGATGGAAAATCTCCAGAATTTATTTAGTTCTAAGTCAATATTTAAATTTAAATTTAAATTTTGAAGAAAGTTTTTAAAGTTTCAGCCTAAAGGAAAATAAAAAAGATCTTATATATTAAAGATTGGTTCTTTTAGAATTTATTAGCTACCGCTGTACTTAATAACTAACCTACTTCGATGATCCGTCTGTAATCAATGAACCTCACAAAATTAACTTTAGGTTGGTGCTGTAACAGATTGTCACTGAGTATATTATACAGTCCTACCTACATATATAGACATCACTTATGTCAACAAGCAGCCTATGTCGACGAAAATGCAAAGTCACTGGCCTGTGATCTATTGTTGATACCAAATTTGTCAAGCGTATGTCGACGTCGATATAAAAATAAAATAAACGTTTTACGTCAACCGTAGCCCTAGGTCCTAAACTAAACAAATACTTTGTTTTCTAATCATTCAGGTCGATAAGCTGCCAGTTTTGACCCACAATTTTTGTTCTACAATTATTTGATAATGCCGCCGCAATAAACAACGGGCAAATGTTTAGTCCTTCAAAGTTGGCCTTTCGCAGAAACTTTTTTAAACACTATCATTCTTCATCCAAACAAACCAGCTACAATCTGTATACTGATGCAATCATCATCAGCACTGGCGCTTACTGTTGCTGAAGGACTGAATCATATTGGTGTTGTATAACTGTCGCATAATGTTGTTGGGAACCGAACCCCATCCCTTTGTTCTGTCCACAAAATAACACAACGTAATTACGCAGTGATAATAAATAATATGACTGGCCAGGTTCCATGGGATCGCTATTGCAAATCAAATAATTAGTAGTAATGGATAAATTAAAAACAATGCTGATGGGAGATAATTATTTCTTATATGTATCTAGTATCTATCGAACGTACATGATACTTGTCTAAAATCAGGTCAAGTTCGAAATTACCCACATATACAACTCTGGTAGTGGTGGTAATTGCTTTTACTTTGGTTCAAGTCACTAAACTAACAATATAATAGTAACTTCTTTTCTTTGTGCCATTTGTAATTGTTCACCATATTGACTCTTTTAAGCTGATGTGCCTTTAAACACTACTATATATGTATACTTGTATTCCTTATAACGAATACACGAAATCCTGGCGTTATTTAAAGCTAAACACAAGGTATAATCCTCCTATCATGTGATTACAGTCATAATTTAAATCGTGCACGCGATCAGGATAGACTGGTGCACGCAGCTGCATCCGGATTCATTTTACAAAATAAAGGCAAATAGACGTTGTCGAGATCCAAAACTTGACGTCGATCTTTTGTGTCACACACTTGAGTAGATAGTGAAATGCACCCTCATTTTCGTCAACATTTGCTTTCTTTTATGTTACTATCACTAGCATAACAATCGTCACTGCAACAAAATGACTTATGCAACGTCATCAGAAAAGTGACCATAAAAAGGAATAGAAACGAAAACAAGATATCTGCTACGAAATGGAAGCCAAAAATATGAAAGCAGTCAACTATCTGAACGAAACATTTTCTCTTTGGAAGAAACAAACATTTGAATGTCGGTTTTAGTAGCAAATATAGACAAATGGAGTTGGGTTTATCATTGTGAAGAAGTTTTTTTTTTAATTCTTGACGTCCGATCTTGTATGTACATATACCAATATAAAACAGTCTTTATGAAAAGAAAACGTTAACAAGGTCACTACAGCTGGCGCTTGGCAACTTCATCAAAACTGATATTTTATTCCAAGACGATAAATATTCCACATACAGGATGGATTTCAAATAATAAAAAAAACTAGTACTAAAGGCATGGGATTGTTCAAGTAGTAATCAAACCTCAGTGGACCCAAACCTACATCGATATCGGACTAATCTCGTAGTATCTGTTTTTCATGGCGAATTTACACAAATTCTTGTAAGTGGCTAATCTTAAATTGAACGAAGACTTTTTCAGAGATTTCCCTCAATGCTGACTGTACCATAGACCATAGACTAAATGTATGCAAAGCCTGAAATGTAAAAGGGTAGGCGATTCTACTCATGTTTCCTGTCCAGACCTTGTCTTGTGCTGCTATTAGTATAGCAGCTCTTTCACACCGGCAACCTTTTTAATTTCTTATACATGTATGTATTACTACTTTCATCAAGTCACACACACACACATACATATATATAAATATATATATATATATATATATATATATATATATATATATATTTATATATATGTATATATGTATATGTATGTATATATATATATATATATATATATATATATATATATATATATATATATATATATATATATATATATAAACATTGAATAAAAGAATAACACTTCACCTTATATTCACACATCGCACACTTCTTACATTCATACCTTTGAACAAGTATGGTGGGCAACATCTGGTCATACCAGAGTTAGACTAAATTCCCCTGAAGACTTTCTTGCCATTTACCCGAAATGTATTAAATATATTATCAAGGTGACTAATTTTTAACATTCTTTAACCATTTATAATTGCTCTTTTCAATTGTGGTATCAAAACGGTAATATTTAATTCATCAAACAAAATTTGTAAGTTACCATGTACATAGAAGTTGCAGAATTCTACTTCTTCATCCTTGGCGCTAAAAACAGGTCACCAGGCAAACTGGTTTACTTGTAAAACACTTCCCTTACATTTATTGATATGGCATGTATTTGTTTAGTAACACATCCCTTCAAAAGCTGCCAATAATCCTAAACATTCCGTTTATGAGCTTCTGTTAGTCTATTTGTTCGACCATAGGTAAATCTCCCCCGATAGTTTTTAATGTCTTATAAGATTATCACATCTTAATAAAACGGGTTCTATTTGATTCGGAATCGTTGTTTATTCTGCATACATTTTTAAAAAAGTCTCTTTGCTCGCTTTTACATTCATCTTCTAACCATGGCAGACTCGAAATCCTATGTCTACGCCAATGGACATATTCAAGCTTTTATTTAAGGTATTTGGCATAGACCATCTACTGCCAAACTCGTTACTTTGAGAATTCCGTAATCAATTCATTCATAATTTTTTATGTTAATATTAGACAAATTTTTCATATTTCGTTTCACAGAATTCTTTCTCACCGATAAAGATCTTAATTTAAAAATAAATTTATTAGTCAGATCAGGTTTCAAATTATATTTTGAATCGTAATCATTAATTCTATCCTAGAAGTGTTAATATTAGAAAAAATATTATTGTATTTCCTTTAAAAGTCACAACACATTTTTTGGAATAAGACCTCGGTGGGCTTTAAAAGAAAGAATCAAACAAATTACTGATTACGCAATACATACTTGACTACACTTCTGCCAACCTTGTTTACAAAAGTAAATTCACCTACAAGTGAGTCTTATCATATTCGCCCGTTTGCTATCCTAAGTCATGTTTTTCTTACAGAGATATGACCCCAGGAGTTTACTTGACAATAGCCACGTGATGTTTGATGCATGAAATTCTCGGGCATATTGGTCAAATTCAAGGGTAAAATAATAATCCTCCAGAATTCCTCTTTGTTTACCCTTTTCTCTGACCTCCATGCAATACATAATAATTGTTTTAAAAAAAAATACAGATATTTATGGAAGTTTATTTGTCCATGATTTTATAAAAGAATGATCTAATTAGTTTGAATAATAGTTTCATTTCTTCTAGTTCTTATTTATTTAAGGAATTATGTTGAGCGCCTTTGTACATTCAACAGAACGACTCATAATAGAAAGATATAAACGTTTTTTTTCTTCTAATAAGGTAAAAACCAATTTAAGTAATATTTGTCCAGTTAGGGTAAATATTTCTCGTAAAACGCTCAGAAGTCACACCCAGCATTTCACTGTTTATACTAGCTCTGAACCAATTGCATTTAGGCATTTCTACTCCAATTTTGTTGTTTTAAGTCTCTCATAAAATGAGGAAATCGTCTTCTTTAACTTCATATACATTTATCGTTTGAAAGTTCGCTGTTTAAATGCAGGTAATAACTTCTTGATGAATATTAATTTATATCAACCAAACTGTTGTGTTAAACTTCTCAGGCTCCCCCCCCCAATGCAACAAGTGAGAGCACTCAGACTTTTACGTTATATATCTTATTTTTTTTAACAGCTATTGTTGATGCTTTTTACGTACTAATATGTTGCTGTTGTTTATTACAAACTATTGAAGTGGTTTGTAGCCAGGTTCTCAATGTTACTTTGTGGCAAAGTGATCAATCTTTCTGATTGGAAGTCTTTGTTATTTTTCTCCGAACGCGCAACGCTGTTCACATTTCACTATGAACTTTCGGTTGACGAACATTTTTCATACATACACACAGAAAGTCTGCATATTAATACACGCTTTATAGCGTTGCCCTTTGAGAGGGCACATAAGACAAAATCCAACACCGGACTTGCGCTGTCCTCCTAAATTAAACAAATGATATTAATGTCATCAATTGGGGAGGGGGAACAGAGATACATAAAATGTCTCAGTGACAGCCGACCGAAGTGCAACTCTGACCTTACGTCATGAAATTAGTCAGAGCCATCATAGGTTATTCCCCTGATTTGATGCAGTTGGCAAGTACGTGTAATTAATAGGAAGAAGCCAATCTAAACTGTGGCAAATAACACAAAGCTTTCGGGTTGATTATATATTGTTAATCCAATATATTATTACGGTCAATGTGTGTAAGCGATCCAGACATAAATGGACAACAGAAATTTAGTTTGAATATTGATCGCAAAAATATATAACATTTAGTTACAAAACAGTAAAATAACGAACAACGATATCTCCATAAAAACTTTGACATGCAAGGGATTCAAGATGGCTACTTTATAAATCAATTCAAGCACTGCTAGTTTGGATTACGAATAAAGATCATAATGAAATCGCATCATACATATACTGATTTTTAATGCTGGCTTAAAAGTTGAACCATGCTTTTTGCCAATATATTGAGCGAGTCCAAAACAAATTAAAAGAGTGAAATAGTTTGTCACAAGCGATCCTTACATGAACAAACGGCACTACAATGTTAAAGGTCATTCTTTAACTGAGGATGGAGTTTTGCCTTTTTTTCAAATGTGCTTCAGTGCTTTTCATGAAAAAGTCTCTTCAGGATATAAAAGTACTTTTTTGTGACAGGTGTCTGAACCTTAGCTTTCTCGTCCAAGACTGTCGTCTGGACTTAATCATTCGACAAATCTCTAACTCATCATGCTTATCTAATTAGGCCGATTTCGTTTCAGTATCGATTCGTCCGCGTACCCTCATGCTGGAGCAATTCGCTTTATTTATTCCGACTGACTGAGTCTTATACGCATTTCCTGTCAAGTATCTACGATAGGCATTAAGCATTTGGACTTTTCCTCCCTTTAATTAAAATCTTATTTCATTTTGGTTTTTCTAAGCCTTCTCTATTATATTCAGTCATGACAAGGACTAAAACAAAAAACAAAACAAAAAAAAATTGTAAAAAACGCCCTTCTCACAACTACTGGCATTATGTTGAGTTTAAATTTGAATAAACGATGGATACAAAAAGCGATCAATGACGACATTATCGTATAACGATAAATATTTAAGCCAATGTAGGCATATTTATCATATTGTCATGTATGTGGATATAAAACTACATTGCACAGTTGAACATTAACGTCCTTAAAAATTACCTAATGCTTTTAATGAAATCACACACACACACACACACACACACACAGACTGACAAATTCTTCATGTGCAGTGTAATGCCGTTAATTCATATAAGGATCGCTTGTGACAACTGCTCCAGCATAAGGGTACGCGGACGAATCTATACTGAAACAAAATTGTGTGTTTATATATATATATATATATATATATATATATATATATATATATATATATATATATATATATATATATATATATATATATATATATATATACGAGTGTTTTCAAACCAGGATTGTATATAGGAGATTTTATCTGTTTACTCATTTCAAATGAAATTTGATTAACGAGTTGAACGAATATTTTTTAATTAATGAAGAATTGAATAAGTTTCCTTTGAAATGGGCACAAAAATATGTATCACATCACAAGAAACAAAAACTGTATAAATAAAATCCCTAGATCGTGTAGTCAAATGATTATAGGAATTTATGATCATGGTACTTTTCAAAATGTAATATTTTATCTCATCACTCGCAAAGTAAGTCAATTTTGCTTGTTATTAGATAACAATTTACAATTTGTTAAATACCAACCGCGATCATTAATCCTTATCACTTTAATTTTATTTCTTTCCGTCGTCGATTCGGAGGATTTTAATGACGATTTTATGAGCTAGCTCATACGGTTGTCAGTTAGCTTGTTCACCGAACGAAACGATGTTTAACCTCACCTTCGCTAGCCAATTGACTATTATACCGTATAGTCTTTAAGAATAGCCATGGGTCATCGATTCTTATACTATATAGTCTTATAGAATAGCTATTGGTCATCACCTCGTATACTATATAGTCTTAGAGTTGCGTATCAATGCTGGTCATTGCAATACTCAATAACATTTGTCACTCGGTTTTGATTTTTTAAAAACCAGGCTATTGCATTTTTAAAAACATTTAGCTTGCGTAATGCAATGTTGTTTAACTTTCGTTGTTCTTGCTTTCTACGCATTTCGATTTTTCAAAACCAAAATTATGCCCACTTCTAGTGAGATCGCCTGCTTATTATGTGAACGTGACCTTTAGTTGTTGAATATATTGTTGAAGCAAAATTACAATAATTTATGGACGTAGAGATTATCATAAATCCTACCATAAGCTTTGTTTGGCTCAAAAGGTGAGAACTGGAGTGAAGGGAGGACTGCTTTTTTGCATTGTTTGTTCTTCTGAAAGGCGAATTTAATTGGGAGCTGCTAATTTTGAAGATGATATCATCTCATATGAGAAACAAAAGGAGTCTTCATGAAATGAAAGCCAATAAGCTTCCCAGCAACCACACTCCCTGCCATGAATGGTTTGGGGTATATGAACTTTTTAACCCATGGGTTAGAGCAAAAAGTAGTTTTTCCGTTGTACTTAATCACAAAATGAGAAAGTATAGTACCAAGTTTTATGTGATTATCTCGAGCAGAAGACATTATGGATGGAAGCATCCGTAAATAAATGTACAAACATGAGGAAAGATGCTTTAGTTATTAGATATTTAAACAAATCTATAATAGTCTCGTCAGGAAATAATAACCATGCTAAGCAATATAGTATTTGTTATTTACAATAAGATACGATTTTAATAAAGCATTCAATTCTAAGAATCCACGGCCACAAAACCACAGGTATGGTACTGTATAAAGGAAGCAAAACGATAAACATAGATCGTGTTTTCTTTAAACTATTCTAATCGAACCAACAGGAATATCAATAAACAATACCTTCGTGTGAGTTTAATGCCTGGGTTAATCATTAGATGCAAACACTCTGAATTATATTATCATTGACAATTCTCCATATGTTTTCATCAAGCAGATGAGCAATACTATGAAATTAGGTCATGAAACCATTGTGTGCAAAGTTTTTACATTTCCAATCAAAATAGGTAATGGTCTAAATTTAAAACGCATGGTACAGGTCAAAAATAATACTCCAAGCGTATACGCGAAGGGTGCTTTTAAAGGTCAAACTCATTGCGTGACGCAAACAACTGTAATACCCCTTCCTTAGTGAATGCAAACATGAAACCGAGTACTTGCATAGTTTTTTTTTCTTTCTGCTAAGCATCATAACAAAATGGCCGAATATCTGGCAGCCAGTGACTAATTACCTGTAGATCTTGTTCGTTTGGCGAAATGAAATCATAACCATTGTTTTTATTGCATACTTTTGAAATGAATTACATAAATATAAAATATTTTTATTGCTATTGACATGGTCCAGATAGTGTAATAATTTGCCTGTTCTAATCATAGTTACTCAAAAGAGAAAAAGGGTAATTTTTGTCGAAAATAATGCTCATTATACGAAAACGACTAATTACGTACCCATACATGCGTAACGGAATCATCGTAAACTATAACTTTTCATCTAATTATTCCAATGATACTTACGGTACTTGAAATTACATGCAAACATTATTTTTTTTTATTGTTAATGGTAAAGTGCAGTCATATATTTCAGTACTGTTGCATATTAATTCGTGTTGCAAACTGGAAAATTGGCATGCGTACAAATACGAAAAGAATATAATATTATATTAATTAACCTGTATGACTCTCAGGGTCAGGATACTTGACGTCTCCATTGGCATCAAAGACTACTCTAACTTGGTATTTTAATATTTTCTGAACGCTGTTTTATCACAATTCACAAATCTAATGGAAATTAATTTCTCCAATTTAAAATAAACCCACATATCTCTAGTCAATTCAGTGTTTTCGGAAAGTTAAAACAGATAGTTATATATTTAGTCATTTGGCAGATGCCTGGCAATATCACACTTAGCTTTTTTCAAATTCGAAAGGTTCCTTTTTCCACGTTATCTTTAAGTATTGCAAGACTGGCATATTCCGAGTAAAAAAAAATACCCCGCCCCCTAACAATAAACAAATACAAGAACCAAACAAAACCCAAAGCAAGACATAAACAAAAGCAAACGAAGAAATAATGCGGGGGACTAGAATTACACATAAGTACAATCAAACTGGAACATAATAAAATTGAAACCACAAAACTTATTTTTTGTCTAGGATATAGAAGCTCGAGGTTATTTCCATACCTATAACAATTTACGCGATGGAGAGTATTTCGTATTGTACCGATTTAGATTAACTGTGGAGTTAGTCACCGCCACGTACAAGCAAAACCGTATATTTCTACACCATTGTCAATTTACTCGTATGTATTAGTCTATTTCTAAAGCTGCGATAAAATAAAACTGCGCTGAGGAATCCTTCGTAGCACAGGAAGGATATGTATCTATTTCATGATTATTTTTGTCATATTTAAAAACACTTGGTAGTAGCTTCCTTTGTAGTAGTCTCTTAGCAGTAACGATATATATACACACACATACACACTCTCTCTCTCACACACACACACACACACACAAAACGCCACCACTAAAAAGTTGTATCATTTCCTTTAGTTTTCATTTCGGTTTATACAAGACTCTATCAATTCCCACCCACACCCCTGTAAATGTCTCTAAGATCTGATCAGTTTTCATGGCTGGTACATCTTTGTATAAGCTTCTGGGGAGGTGAATACTTGTTTCCTTTTGTACACTTTTAATCCTATAAACAAAGAGAGGATTTTGTATGCACCTTTCTTTTATCTAATGTAAATTAAATATTTCAAAGGCCTTTTGATATTTTAATCCAGTAACGAACTTTCTTGTCTAGGAATATTCTCCATAGTTGTGATTGGTCAGACAGCAAAGATAGCGATCGTAAAACCCACGCTCTGCATTTAAAAGTCTGACGCCATTGTAACGCCACAATTTTCGAAAAGACGATACGATTAGGAGACTTTTTTATATTTATCGACAATACGTTCCAAGTTGTTTGCAATGCAAATAATAATATTGTATTTCAGGACAACAATTCCGATGTCATTAACGACAGTTTTGCTGTAGCAGAAATGCGTTTTACGGCTATGTTGACATGTTGCTGGTAATAATCCACTTGCGAATGTAATACCATTGTTAACGTCCTCAGATCATATAATAACACTGTGCAAACCTTATGAGTTTGCAAAGATGTTTGTTTCAATTTTTTTTTAAATTAACCTAAAAAAAACTGATAATTCCTTATTTAACAATAACAAAAAAAACGAGTGCTTTAATAGAAATGAAAATGTACCATGACTATGTTTGAAATTACCATAAGTAAATATGTGCATTCGTCATATTACATTGTACATCCGATAATCAGCAAATTGCATGTGAAATAAATTTACATCTTTAAGAAAGTAAATATTTGTCCACCAACCAGTTTTAGATATCGTTTTTAAATAACCAGTGAGTAAAATGACAGGATTACATTCCATACAGCTTACACGTTTTACGCTAAGTGCTAATAGGACAGCACATATCCATTCATCAACACCTACTCCACGTAACAATACAGATATTTCCTATGATGCGGAGAACATCATCAGCTAATTTGTTTTTGATGAAAATTGATAATCTATAACAGACATAATTACATTTCCATTACATTAGTCCACAGAGGAAAGAACCTACTGTTTATTTTTTCCCATAGGTCTGAGGTAGTATTCTACAAAATGATAATAGTACCAAGACTTCAGTGGGCTGTTTGTTTTTGTGTTTGATGTTGTTTTATCGTTTTTTAAAAAAGATATTTTTTATATCGCGGTTGTACATTTTTAAGGCGTAACTGATATGAGCCCCTGGCAGGTGCCTTAAAGGCTCATCAGTTGCAACTCTGCGTTTTCGTTTCTTAGTATAATAAATAATACAAATATTGGAAACGTTAATGTCAATTAACCTTTATTATTCCAAAGTACCTTTGGTCTAGATTGCCAGAGCTTAGAACATTACGATGTGTAGACATATACATTAGATATAGCTGTGGGAAAAATATTTAAAAAACCCCAAAACAACACCAACAAAAATGTTATTCAAGAAGCATCTGATATACACAGTAATATATACCTCTACTTACTATCTAACCGTAGTCGGGGTTTGCTAACACAAAAATCTAAAACAACCGTCTCTGAAAAATTAAACTAACAATGGCGAATGTTTCCAGGAGGGTAATGTGATGCTATGCAATTTACATTTTGGCTACAGATCCAACGACAAAATTCATACAGGTACCTGCCTCTATCATATGGTTCTTTTGTCATTTATATTCTACTGGCCTTTGCTTGCATTAAACCTGACTAGCAAATGGCATCGACTGAAACAAGCTAGCCGAGTCCGTTATTCCGTTATCCATTTGTTATATCTTTCTGGTTTACTTGGGGGTTTATCTTCAAGTTTCAATAAAGTTTGAATCAAAATAGCAAACTAATCATTTGTAGGATCGCATTATTTGCTTCTTATTAACTCAAACTTCAGAAGACCCCTCCACACACAGTAACCTGAATTATAAACTTAGTCGTTTACCTGTCATGTATTTAATAAAATGTTTGGGTACACCGAAATAAAAATTTTGTAATTTATCTGCCCTAGATGACATGCCACGTCTGAGTTTGATTTTTCACATTTGCACAGAAACCAATGACAAGACAGACCCAGTGATTAAAGGCCTGATTTTTATTTAACCATTGTTTTTTTTTTTTAAATTCTTATATTTAAAACAGCTTGATTAACATTTGAAGTATTGCTTTAATGGAAAATACATTGGAACTTTTAGAAATCTGGAAACCGAGTTAAGCAATCGAAAAGCTCAATTAATCAGTTACACAGAACATTTAAAAAGTCTCGCACATTGATCTAATGTTTTAATACACTCTTTTGAATACCCCAAAGCTCCAATTATCATTTATTTATGACACTAACTGTATTTCAGTCAGCTTATTTCGCATTACTAGATATCAATCATGATGTTGATAATTATAATGATGATGACTGTGTTGCTTGTTGTTGCTCTTGGCATTAGTGGTTGTACTAAAGATCTTGTTGCAGTTATATTATCGATGTACCCACCCTACTCCTACTTCCGCAAAACGACTGTGTGTGTGTGTATATATATATATATATATATATATATATATATATATATGAGAATTAATTACTAGGTTGTCACCAATTCAGTGCCATCATTTTTTTGTTGATGCGTGCTTAGTCGTGACGGTATATGGGCTGGTGCGTGCAGGCAAGGCGATGGGTACCATTTACTCGCGGACCTGGGTTCGAATCTCGGTAGAGTACGAATTTAATTTCTCTAACCTGTATGACAGTATTGTTTGTATTAAACTATTTCTGCCCACTATTATCAAGATTTTACTACGGAATCTAGGGATAGTGCAGTCTTTATCTACAATACAGTTAGTTTCTTTATGTGAATTTTATTGTTTGTTGTGGATGCGTGAGTGGATAATTACTTTGGCTCCAGTTTGAGCCCATTATGGATATACATTTGGCAAGTAAAAAAGATTTATATTCCAAGGAAAAATTAAATGATTTTATTCGATAATGAAGCAAGCAAGATTAAAAGATGGTAAAATCCTTGGATTAACTAATTGTATGTTCAGAAAAGATGCAGAAGAAATGTTTAGTACGTTTTCCAAATTACATTCAGGAGATTGGCTTTATATAATTAAAACAAGCATGTTATATAAATAGTAAACAAGGATGCTACTTCAAAATTAGAAAAAAAAAACTTTCACATTAAAATCGAATGCAGAATTTTTAGATATTTTGCTTTCAAGTCCACTCTTTTCTCCTGTTTTGTCCAGGTTAAACCCAACAACTTCTTATTAACGTCATAAACAAGGTCTGAGATAGCCTAAATATGGTTTTAGATTCATCATTTTTATCTCATTATATAACACCTATGTTATTTCTCTCCCATAATTATGTTGGCCCTCTGCCATTGATCTACCTGACTATATTGGCCGTATTATAATAATAATAATAATAATAATAATAATAATAATAATAATAATAATAATAATAATAATAATAATAATAATAAAATAAGTTTGATGTTATACAGATACAATTGAGATTGAAATTGTTTTGTATATCTTAAGAATCTTATTGGCTTAAACAGTATTTATTTACAGAATTCATCGTGCAAATAACATAAATTTGAAGAAGAAATATAATGAATTGATTGCTTTGTCTACAAATTATGTGTGCATTTGCTGCTTGCCTCACAAATTTCTGGGCCCCTCCGTAATAAAATTTAACCCAACATTTCAAATAAAATCTGCTATTAAATATTGGCTAGAAATTGTATGTTTTTTTTATTTTTTTATTTTTCGGAATATTTTCTAGTCAGATTTGCAGTCGATTCAAGTTTTATGAGGTGCCCACATTTCTCCATTAGCGTATTATTTCACCTCTTGCATCTTAAATTATCTTAAACTAATAATAAAACTAACCGTTTATTGCTGAGAACCTAGCGAGGCAGCAGTTAGTACCATTTTTCTAAGTCTTTGGTATAACTCAACCGGGATTGGAACCCGCGACATCCCGCATCTGAGGCAGACCCTCTACTTGGCCACCAGAGCGGACTGGTGGAAAAATAAACACATTTGGTGAAAATTGAAGCAGATGATGTATAACGTAATGCAGCAGTGAGCAAGGTCTGATGTTATAGTTTCATCATAAAATGTTTGATATTTCGGTCAACCTTTATAATGAGGAAAATTATAGGGTATAATAGATTCAACGAACACTCACCTCTCTCAATAAATCAGTTTTAACTGTACGATGACGTACATGTACGTGTCAATGTATAGATATGTTGTGTAATATTGATAATATAAGTTAACTTGTTTCGGATGGAATTGTTAGTCTGCAACAAAACATAAGCACAATGTCCCATAGAGAAAAGAACGAAATGAAATTCGCTGGAAACAAAATATAAAGCGAAAGACAATTTATTAGACTTAGATGAAAGGTCGTGGAAACGCGAAGGAAATCCAGCTTTTTAATACTAGGAAATGAAGAATTAAGAAAAAGCATGATTTAGAGTACAACTCATAATTGGACTCTGATAAAACTGAAGATGGAATTTATAGCTTTCTAGTCATTAATGTGCAATGTATTCAAATATTGACTGCCAGAGTCATTTAGCATTCACGCCTGCCCCAAGAAATTGGTAATGGAGTTATTTGTCATCGTTTGACATTGTGTTGTATGGACCTCTGCTATTTACGTTCCTCAGGGGAAATCCAACGTTGTCGATAGACAAAGACAGATGAGCACGCTATTCGTAATTGTAAACATGATCTGTGCTTTTCTTAGTTTGAGTCATCACATTTTGATAATGTTACCTTATAATTCTTTTGCCACAGGGGGTAGAACTATCATGTTCACCTACAAAAATTAATATGTATGTATGCTTATTATAATCAAGGTTATAAAACCCGTGTCCATGATATCTAAGGCCTTGTGTTTATATATATATATATATATATATATATATATATATATATATATATATATATATATATATATATATATATATATATATAGATGCAATAAACTGACGACGAACAGTACGAAACTAGTAACTAACTAGCCTAAGCGCTTTCGACTCTTAATGAGTCTTTTTCAAAGGCAAATACAAAACATAGTTACGACAAACAAATAAACACAAAAATGTTGCGTTTGTAAACCTCTACATTTCTATCTTCACATGTGCTAAAACTATAAATACAACCAGCTTGTATAGACTAGTTGCGGAAACTGAAAACGTTGTATAATTCCCTAAAAGTCTACAAGCCAAAGCGACATCTATTTTAACTTTGTGTACATATGTAACGCAGATTATATCCCGGATATTTGGTTCTATACCGGTTATTCTTATAGTAAAAATTGAAGGATAAGAAGATTTAGAAAATGTTAAATTCTACTAGTGCATAGTTTTCATTTTCTAGTCTTCTTGGTTTAGACCGCTTGGTTTCAATGTTCTAAGGCGGCGTATCCAGTATGATTCCTTTTCCTTCCTGGTTTCGGAACTCCAGCTGTGGTTGTTTGCAATAGCGATAAGTATTATATCACTGAAAGTGTGGCCAGGGGAGGAGAAGTGTTCTGCGACCGGGCTTCTGTACAGCTTTTTTGTCATCCAATCAGATCTATGAAGGTTTATCCTTATGTGTAGCTTTTCAGTTTCTCCCACGTACTGAAGGCCACAGATCTTACATGTGATGAGATAAATCACATTCTCTGTTTTGCACGTTTTGTTTGGACCATGTATGTTTAGTTTTTCTTTAGTCACTGTGCTAGTGAATGTCTTGGTCTCTATCATATGTTGACAGGTTTTGCATCTTTTATCGCCACAGGGTCCAGATTGACTAGGTTGGTTTTGACTAGCGATTGGCGTTAGCTTGGCCCTGACTAGGATGTCCTTTAGGTTTTTTGGTCTCCGGTAAGCTACTACAGGTTTGTTCGGAAGTATTAGGTTTAGTATGTCTGACGATTGCACGGTTGGCCAGTTGTTTGCGATGATTTTACCTACTTTGGGATTGTCTGGGTGATAGGTCAGAATAAATGGTATCCTATCAACCTTTTCTTTCTTTCCATATCTGAGTAGGTCATCAAGGTTTGTTTGTTTGGCCCTTTGGATTGCCTCCGCAATCAGGTCTTTGTCGTAGCCATTGTAAATTAAATGTTTAGCAGGCTCTTCAGACCTTTCTAGGAATCTTTCATCGTCGGAGCAAATTCTGCGTATCCTCAGTGCCTGGCTATTATAATGTTCTTAGTGCAGTGTTTTGGATGACAGCTGGTTGGGAGGAGATACTGGTGTTTGTCGGTTGGTTTCGAGTAGATGTCTGTGTGTAATTTGTTTTCCACCAGTCTGGTTGTTGTGTCCAGGAAAACATGGTTTGAGTTGGAAATTTCTGCCGTGAATTTTAATGAAGGATGGCCTACTCAGATATGGACAGAAAGAAAAGGTTGATAGGATACCATTTATTCTGACCTATCACCCAGACAATCCTAAAGTAGGTAAAATCATCGCAAACCACTGGCCAACCGTGCAATCGTCAGACATACTAATCCTAATACTTCCGAACAAACCTGTAGTAGCTTACCGGAGACCAAAAAACCTAAAGGACATCCTAGTCAGAGCAAAGCTAACGCCAATCGCTAGTCAAAACCAACCTAGTCAATCTGGACCCTGTGGCGATAAAAGATGCAAAACCTGTCAACATATGATAGAGACCAAGACATTCACTAGCACAGTGACTAAAGAAAAACTAAACATACATGGTCCAAACAAAACGTGCAAAACAGAGAATGTGATTTATCTCATCACATGTAAGATCTGTGGCCTTCAGTACGTCGGAGAAACTGAAAAGCTACACAAAAGGATAAACCTTCATAGATCTGATTGGATGACAAAAAAGCTGTACAGAAGCCCGGTCGCAGAACACTTCTCCTCCCCTGGCCACACTTTCAGTGATATAATACTTATCGCTATTGCTAACAACCACAGCTGGAGTTCCGAAACCAGGAAGGAAAAGGAATCATACTGGATATGCCGCCTTAGAACATTGAAACCAAGCGGTCTAAACCAAGAAGACTAGAAAATGAAAACTAAAAATTTAACATTTTCTAAATCTTCTTATTATCCTTAAAATTTTACTATAAGAATAACCGCTATAGAATCAAATATCCGGGATATAATCTGCGTTACATATGTACAAAAAGTAAACATAGATGTCGCTTTGGCTTGTAGACTTTTAGGGAATTATACAACGTTTTCAGTTTCCGCAACTAGTTCCGCAACTACAAGCTGGTTGTATTTATAGTTTTAGCACATGTGAAGACAGCCATGTAGAGGTTTACTAACACAACATTTTTGTGTTTATTTGTTTGTCGTATATATGTTTTGTATTTGCCTTTGAAAAAGACTCATTAAGAGTCGAAAGCGCTTAGGCTAGTTAGTTACTAGTTTCGTACTGTTCGTCGTCAGTTTATTGCATCTATTTTAATTAATCCCTGACACACGTGATCCCTTGGTGGATCCAGTACGCTTGAAAGGGTTGTTATTCGCCATATGATTTGTATTCTTTATATATATATATATATACACACACACACACACACACACACACACACACACACACACACACACAAAGTTATGAGGTAAGCGTCAATCCTACGATCCCGCATTACGTGCTTGAAGGACACACGGAACCATCCTCGACATGGGTGAACATTAAGTAAAGTATATATAGGTTTGGGTGGTCAGGTTTGGTTAATAAAGAAAGTTATATTTTAGTTGTGTGGATTCACTGGCACTTTAAATTCGTTATGTCTATATCATACTGATGAATGGGAGCAATATGCCTTTAATACGAACTCATTGATGCAGTGGACTCCGTATGGCCTCTGCGTGTGTTTAACCTGGAACGTTGGATTACGAGTCGAACGCTCTAGATGCTGAGTTATATATGCATAGGCATTTGAAAAAGTCCTATTGCACATTGGAATGTTTGTTGAGCGTTCTCAGCTTGACAAATTCTCTCTGACTTGAAACTTTCGATAGCACGCACGGTCCTCTTTCTCTGCTTCACAGGTTCTCTTCCAGATGAAAACCTAGATCGCCACCTGTAACATAACGATGATTGTTGTCATCGTTATTGTCATTTTCTTTTCCATTCTTTACTACCCAATATTCCCTGTTGTTTTACTTTGCCAATGCTATTTGTGACGAAAATTAGTTTTAGCTTTCTAATATTCTTCTTTATGCTATTAAAAGAAAATATTTGATCTTGTTTGAATGACTTCTTTTTTGTATTGGCAGCGTCACTTTCTGTGATCAGACTATTGAAAAACAGATAAATATAAACATAAATGTATTTTTTTTAAATTGTGTGTGCACATATACATAACCGAAGACAAAGTGATTGATAGTCACCGCCAAACGTTTCAGATGTGCTCTCTCTCTCTCTCTCTCTCTCTCTCTCTCTCTCTCTCTCTCTCTCTCTCTCTCTCTCTCTCATTTAAATAACCGCGCTCAGAGACGCTCCGTTCTTGTATACTCGATTGTAATGACTATATCTCCATTTGCTAATTGCATCTTACTGAGGTCGGAGAATGATTACATATATGTATGGATGAATAAATGTCACATCCAATCAATATCTTGTGCTACACGAAAACGGGCGATTTCCTTCTATCAATAAATGAAGAAAATAAAAACCAAACGGGTCAGAACAAGCTGACATTCCATCCATAAAATGCACATAAAATATCAGCAGATTATTTTACACAACTATATGCATCGTCCTTATCAACGAATATGAATTAGAAATATGAAATTCCAATATTAAATTATACACCCGAGGACGGGCCTTGGGTTTAATGATTTTAGTAAACAAGGAACACAAACCCAGATATGTTGTCAAATGGTGATCTAAGACTTTGTGCAAGAAAAACAATTTTAGCATCGACACTGCTTTAACGGTTTTGGATTCGAAATCCTCTATTATCATTTGGAATGCCGTTGAATAATACAAATCGTGATGATTTGATCGACAATTTGTTATAATATTGATGAACCAAAGACACGCGACTAGCTTTAAGCTTGATTTGTTACCCTCCACAAATGTTTGTTTTCAAATACTGTTCTATGTTCCATATATGTTTGGAAGTAATGCCAGTGATAAAATAATCGCACCTCATATTGAAACCAGTTTCTTACCCTTTAAGTGAGATGAGTATAACAAAATCAAGTGGACATTTAATTTGACCGAAAGCGAATCAAGAAACTATAAAATTAACCACTTGAAGAGTTTATAGTATATATTTTTTTCTTCAGAATAATGAGAGCCGAATGAATTACAAGACAAATTCTATACTTTATTTTCAGAATATATATATATATATATATATATATATATATATATATACATATATATATATATATATATATATATATATATATATATATATATATATATATATATATGTATGTGTGTGTGTGTGTGTAATCTTCGTGTTTATTTTGGTAATTCTCTGCGTTTTATTGTAAAGAAGAAAGGAACCCTTTGCGTTTAATGTATTTTGATATTGTATTTGTTCTAGTGGCTGATATGGTTTTCCCTTCTAGTCGTAGAAACGAAGGCTTAAACGTATATTTTCAGAATACGTGAAGATACAACTATTGTAGATGTGGCTTGATTTCATTCATACCAGACCAACAGTTAGTACGACTATTCGCTCCAGCCTCTATTATTAATCATTAGGCTGAGCAAATTGGCATAAAGAAAAACATGGACTACGGTATGTTCTCTCTTATAGGTCAATTACAACTGCAAACAACATTGATCATGATCTGTCGTCCCATAATGCACCCATAGATCACGGAATAAATCATTTTCCGATACTATGTTAAGCTGTCAAACCCATCACATGGCCGCATTCAGTCGGTCATGAGCATTTGATGAAGGGTAACTTAAGTGACCTACACGTCTTACGTGAATATTATAAGGTGATGTGATTATGATTTTTAACGTAGCTTTAGCAATTTACGTGGTCTTTGATGAAGCTGTGTTTACCCGTGTTTTTTTACGTAACAAGTATGCATTTATCCACTATGTAATTAATATTATGCTTCAAAGAAATTTATAGCCTTCAAAGTTTTCGCGAGTGCACAATCCTGAAGAGTCAACCAGATACAAGTAGATTTCTCCAAATTGTAATTCTGGCTGCATAGTAAAATCGTCCACCCACCTTTCTCCGTTCAGAAATGGTTCATTCAACTTTTTAAGTCCTATTCAGGTTCCCTGACAGTGTAGAACAATTTAGAAGGCCCACACCAGTCAGGGGGCCCACACCGGTCAGGAGGCCCAAACCGGTCAGGGGCCCACACCGATTAGGGAGCCCACACCGGTCAGGAGGCCCACACCGGTCAAGGGGGCCTAAACCCGTCAGGGGGCCCTCACCAATCAAGGGGTCCACCGCTGTTTCAACGTGTAATTCATAGCGGCCTAATGAACAACTTTTCCTAGAGACCACAAATCCTGTCCACTGCCCTGTTATTCTCTTATGCAGTTTGTATCTACTTTTCTGTTTTTAGGCTGCTTACTGATACATTTACTCATAATTTTCAAACACACTATTCCTGTAAACGATGTACAGATCTCAAACCTTTACAAATTTGTCTGAAACTTTCTTCACACGAACATAAATTATGCTAATGGCGCTCACCTAAAAGTTGCCCTACATTGACTGCGCACGCGTTAAATATTGACGTGGAAAAACCCAAACTCGACGTCAGGAAAAAAGGTCTCTATGTTGTTTATTCTACTAATTACTTCTGACAAACTGCACACACCCAGATATGCCAGCGCATTATGTGACGGCAGATCTGGGTTTACGCAGTTTGTAGTGTTACTCGTCTTACAAAGCCAGTACAGACCGTAGTTATTGTTATCGTAAACAAGAGCCAATGTACGAAAAACCATGTTAAGCCAGTTTGTCACAAGTTTCTATGCATGTAATCCGTGTCACAGTCTGTGTTTCGTTTTGCATTCCCTTTTCCGGTATTATTATTTGACAACCATCCAATCAACTGCTCTCAATCGTCAGTAAAAAAAAAAGTAGTAGCGAATTAAAATGGACCCATGATTGCAAAGAATTTCTGCAAGATCGATCCGTCTAAGGAATGTACATAAAACACTTAACTGCACGCTCACACAGATTATACAGCGTAGTTCTCGTCAGTCGATTGTGATTAAACAGCAACGTTTGGTCTTTTCGTCTTATTAGTTATGCCTTTATTAAATTTTCGTTTCTTTAATCTGCCATTCTTGCTTACAGTTGTGTAAAATGAATCAAAATGGTCTTCTTTGACATTATCGAACTTGTCATTGGAGAATAGACGTTGTATTAAGTAAGTAAAAGTTTGATGTCGAATAGGAACCTCGATTAATAATGAAATATTACGGGGAAGAGAGACTTGTTTATTGATTAATTAAGATGAAATAAAGATCAATTAATCTATTTAAATATAAAACCTGTGTCCTTCGAACGTGATCAGACTTAACACATGAATCTATTTTATAAAATTATTATAATCAGCTGATCAAAAATGAATGAAATACAAATATCCAAATTTCAATATTCTCAACAAACGATCCAGGCTATAAAAGTCGTACTGGATATGAGCATTTGTCTTTTATAATGATAAACAAGTATGATAAAGATTTTAGGGTAGGAATAATTAACTGCTAAGTTCCTTGGGGACGGGGCCTATTGTGCTGGATTACAGGACCAATTTCAGCAGCTTTTGTTGTTGTTGTGGGGCTTAACGCCATTTTTCAGCACATAAGAGGCTAGACATGGCGGTCAGTATTATTGGTGGAAGAAGAAATCGGAAAATCACACGAAAGAACCACCGACCCACGAGAAGCTACTGACAAGCTTTCTCACATATCCACATTCGCCGAATCCTAGACTCGAACCCACGTAGACAGAGGTGAGATGGCAGTGATTCATAACGGACAGAGCTTTAGACCACTCGGCCACTCGGCCCCCCCCTAATATCAGCTCATTGTATACATTCTCTTTCCATGCCAGTAGATCACTAGCATCCAAGTCATGAAGTCATGACCCAGAGGATGGATAGCTCCCGTATCAAAGACATCAAGATATACTCTCTCTCTCTCTCTCTCTCTCTCTCTCTCTCTCTCTCTCTCTCTCTCTCTCTCTCTCTCTCTCTCTCTCTCTCTCTCTCTCTATATATATATATATATATATATATATATATATATATATATATATATATATATATATATATATATATATCCAAGTTATGGCCCAGAGACTATACCATGAGGCATTCATGTGTGTAATGACCCTTTTTACTTGCTTGATTACCCCAAAAGTGTAAACAATAGAACCATTAAAACATTAACTAAACTCCCGTCAAGAATCAAACAGGTTTTTTATATTATCATTACTCTCTACAAAATAAACTCTTATTCACACTCTGTTTTAAATCCACTATCCTATTTTTTATATTCACGTGTTATAGGTGTTTGCAAAACATACATGGATGATTCTTTCCACTATTGCCTTTGGTACTGGGGCACCCAAAAGGTCGTCTAGGTAGCCACCACCTAGTTAATATTTGTAGGTAGGTTTGGATTTAATATTTTTTTATGGTCAGTGGAGGCAAAGATGTTTATTTGGGTCCCGGTCTAGAACATTAGTATTCTCATTGATAAACCTGTTGTATCTGATGCTTGCCGTGTTCTTTATGTATAATTTTAGTAACAGACTTTATCTTGTTGACAACTTTGAATAATCTAGAAATGAATCATTGACCCTGATCCTGATTCTCCTTTTGCGTTTTGGGATTTTCTATAATGTTGTTTGCCTGAGAAATCATTAATTATTGCATTTAACATCTGAGTCAGAATCGGTCGTTTTGTTGTGTTTAATATTTAATTTGGCCGAAATTATTAATTCAAATTATTATTAACTGGAAATACAAATGTGCTCATCTGTAATATTCTTGGACTGGAACATTAATTTGGAATTATAGTGATTTCAGACAAGAACATTTTTAGATTGTATTATTGTGATACATCAAAAGATTGTTTGCATATCACCACACTAAAGGACACTGGCATATTAGCATATTCAAGATTAAAGCCACGTCCTTACGTTCAATATTAGAGCTTTAAACATTTGGACTTCAGAATTTTGTTTAGGACTAACTGGCATATTATTCACAATATTTAAGTTCTTTTTAAATTTAAACGTTTTATTGAAGGAATAATTTGTTTGCTGAATTTTACAAAACTTGACTTTTGCTCTATTCGGTTACTTTGTTTTAAACCATTGTGTCGTACTAATATACTAATAAGTACTTGTCCATAGCTACTATTCTTTACGTCAATAGATGTCTATGCGCATTTACATTGAGCGTAGTCAGCATTTCAACTTCCTATGGTCAGAGGGAAATGAGTTTAATAAATAAAACGAAAAATGTCAAAAGAGTTCTTGCCGTAGAGAACAATCATCATAATCATTGCCATTATCATCTAATAGTAGCATCCTTGAAAAAATGGAATTAATAAATGTATTTTAATTGTTAATAATACAATTCCCTTCTTGCTGACAATGATGTGCTAGTTCAAGCAAGGAAGAACTATAAGAGGGACATCTATGTTATTTAGTTCCAATTTTAGGTTGCTCACAATTTAACTTTTCACACATTGATTTAATAGAGAGGTTTCTTTAGTATTCCCAAACCGTTTACATTAGTATAATTTTAATATAGTGCGCACAGTGCTTGTTGCCAAAATTAAATTTTAGTAACTTAAAGCTCACATTGAAATAAAATTGTCCAATGTAATGCCTGTGCCTGATCTCTTGAGTACACATAATTTTCCTAATACTCATCATCAAAGATCCTGCAAATCACTCGAAAAGCTACGGAAAATTGCAGGCGAGTAATAGAAAAAGATGTAAAAATAGGTGTATTGTGAAGGCTCCAATTATATTTAAAGCTTAAATTGCATTTCAATCTTGTTCTTTCCTTTCTTTGACTAATTATATCTGGTTTAACATTTTAAAGACAAGATTTTAATGTTTTGCTTCAAGTTTGTATGTTTTCTCCTTTTGAAATTAAATTACATATGTTTTTAAATCAGGACATTCAGATTTGTTGACACAGTATACATCGACTGTTTCTTTATTTCAAAGAGCGTTTGCGTGGCGGTAGATCATAATGTACCGCTTGTTCTCCTCTGCGTTGGTTTATGGTGATAAAATTATAAAAAGAAAAATGCATCTTGTATGATGCCCAAGCGTGCATACTAATATTCCATCAATGGAAAGAAAGAAAAAAAAAACAGAACTTATATGCCTCGAGATCGATGATGAAGAATGAACATATGTACTGCTTTCACTTTCTTGTTACTGTATCTATTTATTTCTCAGCTTTGTTTATAGAGATATGTGAAAATGCGATACATTGTTATTCTGATGTCGTGAGTGGCTTCCGTATGGAATAAATGTGAATTTTATGGTGAAATTCCATAACAATAAAAGTGTCGGAAATGAAACTACTATATTGAATCTTTACAGAGGGAATCTCCTAAAGTGAGTACCACGAGACTGGTGTGTGGTTGATGAATGTATTCCTATGCCTTTGTGTGAAATGCAATCCTACAGTATGCCCTTGCTCAGTCACAATATCCTGACACGATGCAAACCAGTCAGAACACTAACCTCTTAATGCTGAGCGCCAAGCGAGGCAGCTGTTAATACCATTTTAACAAATCTTTGGTATGACTCGGCCGGGATTCGAACCCGTAACCTCTCGCATCCGAGGCGGACGCTCTAACCACTAGGCCACCTGAGCGGTTTTGTACCAAATGTTCATAGCGATATATTTATGAAACACGATGAAAGAACGTAAGATTTTATTACACATAAAAGTTACGAAAATTCTGTGCATAAACTTACGTTGTTTCGTGAAACAGGTCCCTGATCGTAGGTTGCACAGATTTAGATTCACTGAAAAAAAATAGAATAACATGATGTATAACCGCTGTTTATATTTACTTCAGATTTATTGACAAGCCAAGATATAAAAGAAAGACACAAGTCATTTTCCCAAATAGGCTTTCATTTAATTTCACCATGTAAATCTATCAGTGATCCAATAGCCACAAAAGAAGTGGTTTGTGTACGTGTACATTATAAAGAATACCGTACATACTCACTTGTAAGCTGACTTCAACTGCAAACCGCACAGACCCAGATCTGCCATAGCATGATGCGTCGGAATATCTGCGTCCTTGCAGTTTCTTAGGAGCAATCGGTAGAAATAAAAATAATAGACAATGATCATGCATGCCAATCAATTCCATTTCACATGTTCAGAATTTAGTGCAAGAATGAACTTTATATATCTGTGTTTCTTTGTCTAAAAGTACGAAGAAATAATATATAATTTCTAAGTTCTTTTTTTGGGGGGGAATGGAGGTTGTGGTAGAGGTATGAACATTGATTTTGAAGAATCAATATGTGTCATTCGCATTCTAGCAGATAGCAGCCTCAAAACGATTTGGAAACAAATATCAGTTTCATCTCTTGCATGAATTCTGAACAAAAAAAAGACATTTTGGAAAATTTTGTACGAAGTGGATATTATGAAATTAGTAAATATTTATTAAAAAAATGTATAAAATCTTCCGTAATACTAAAAATTTAAGCGGGCTTCTCAAACAAATTCCTGATTTTATATATATATGTATATATATATATATATATATATATATATATATATATATATATATATATATATATATATATATATATATATATATATATATATATATATATATATATATACGATCAGGTTTTATATGTAGGTCATTTGCTACCGTCACAATTACAAGAAGTACACTGGAACAAAGATGTACCATTATTATTCTCGGCTTCTTGGAACTTATTTTGCCCATGAAAAACGATAGTGCGTGATTCCATATCCTAAGACCACACCATTATTATGACGGGATGAAAAACGGGTTGTGTCTGATGCGCTGAAACAATAAGAAAATGATTGACATTTCGGAGTGTAGCATTAACTATAAATTATAACATTCCAATCAATCATATATGAAATGTAAATACCTGGTTATGTACAATGCAGACTGACAGACGCCGCTGCAGGGAGTGTCACAGACATTTGCCAATATGCTGCATTACAGATGAGGGAAACGTTCTAAATGGTGGTAGGTTATTAGTGTATAGAGCATGGATTAAAAAAAATGCAACAGTTGCACCTACGATTGCATATAAGAGCTTAAACTTTAGTGCCGTTTTAAGGAATAGGCACGCGAGGCACGTGCCTAGGGCTTCGCGCAGCAGATGGCCCCGCGGTGGCTCAAAAACAAAATTTCGGTGTTGGTTGTGTAAGCAGTTTAGTACTATATTAATAAATTTAACAACACTATACACATGCACATGGAAATGCAATGCAATACTCTATATCTGAGACTGAGCGACTGAGGCGCAATTCTGGTTACTTTTAGGGTCAGAGTTTTTGCCGAGGACCCACTAACTTCTTTAAACGGATATGTTTAGCTTTTCAAGAAAAAAAAAAAAAAAAAAACAACAAAACTAAACAAACGAAACATTACCCCCATCCTTCCACTCTCGTGAATAGTCTTTCTTTGTTGTCGCGATAACAAGGACGCAAGACGTTCAGGAATGGAGCATTCCGTGGTTTATATTAAATGTATATGTATGGTAATTGTTGTAACCAAGGTAATCTATAGTTCCCGTGTTTGTCGATTGCCATGTAGAATAAGGTTTATTCTCTTTAGTATTATACATCCCATTTACCAGTGGCTGTCGATTGCCAGGTAGTAAAATATTTCTTCAATTTAATATCACACATATCAAATACACGTGTACGTCGATTTTCAATTAGTAGAAAGTTGTTTCTCATTAGTATTACTAATGTATGGTACAATGTCTGTCCACTACCACGTAGGGGCGAGTTTATCTCATTATTATTATTATTAAAAGTGTTTTCCAGGAGAACGTTTCTGTAAATTATTCAAATTAAGCACCCAAACTAGCTGAGTCATCAACCAAGTTATTGCATTCTGCATGTAAGGGTTGAGGGCGACATTATATTTAGCGAATATATTCCGAGTCGTAAAAATATATGTTGCGTTCGTTGGTTGCACATCTATCTATCTATCTATCTATCTATCTATCTATCTATCTATCTATCTATCTATCTATCTATCTATCTATCTATCTATCTATCTATCTATCTATCTATCTATATATATATATATATATATATATATATATATATATATATATATATATATATATATATATATATATATATATATATATATATATATATATATATATATATTGAAAAAGGTATATTCCCCTATTGTTCCATTATTTTCGCAATTATTTATTTTAAACTAAAATGTTTCACATCCATGTCTAGATGATAATCGTTTGAACTTGATATATGACTATGAAGCTGTGGTATATATTAAGACTATGGATCTGTTTCGTCTCATCTCCCTACATCTTCCCCGTGGCATATGTCCACCCCTTCCTATTGAATTTCGTAACCCCGCTTGCACAGCTTATGATTTTAAGAGTTTTAGTTCATTTACATTGGAGACGAAGAACACAAATATAAAGAAGGAATTATCTTCATATTCAGATTTGTATTTTATTATGTACTTATGTCAAGATGATGAAGATGATTTCACTTAGAGATAATACCAGTTATTGACTCTACAAAATATTTCTCACTACTTGGTCTATACTCAGCTTCTCTACCTGATCTGTACATAGAATCTTTACTTGGTGTATACAAAGTATCTTGGTGTATACACATTATCCCCACCTGGTCTATGCACAGTACCTCTACTTGATCTATGCACAGTGTCTCTACATTGTCTATACACAGTATGTTTATTTGGTCCATACATGGTATCTCTATTTGGTCCACACATGGTATTTCTACTTGGTCTATGCCTGGTATCTCCATTTGGTCTATACACAGTATGTTTACGTGATCTATACACAGTATCTCTACATGATCTATAAAGAGTATCCCCTTTGGTCTATTATAGTTCTACTTGGTCGTACATACAATGTCTCTACTTCGTCTAAATACAGTATCTTTAGTTGGTTAATACACTCTTTCTCTACTTAGTCTACACAGTATCTCTACATGGCCTATTCACAGTATCACTACATGGTCTATACGTGGTATATATACTTGGTCTACACACGGTATCTTTACTTGGTCTATACACAGCATCTATACTTGGTCTACATACAGTATCTCTAATTGATCTATACCCAATATCTCTTCGTTTGGGTTTAGCAGCGATAGCATATTTGCATCTGTTTGCAAATAATATGAAATTCATAGCATTCGCCGAAGCAGCAGAGAGGGTGAACCCTACAACAATATATTTGCGACAAAATCGATTAAAGCCTCAGAATGCCAATGGAGCCTTCCTACGAAATCTCATTTTAACCAAAAAAAAATTAAAGGTCCCATCTTAGCAATTTTGTCGCAAATACATTGTCATAACCACACTCAAATTGCTGCCATCTACGTCTACAAATTTTTGCGACAGAATCGATTAAAGCCTCAGAATGCCAATGGAACCTTCCTACGAAATCTCATATTTTAACCAAAAAAAAAATAAAGACCCCATCTTAGCGATTTTGTCGCAAATACATTGTCATAACCACACTCAAATTGCTGCCATCTACGGTCGCAAATATGTTGTCATTTCACCCTCTCTGCTGCTGATTAATACAAATTATTTAACCAAATATTTGATCAAGTCCAATACGATATCGTGACCGAGGGTCGTGTAAATTTATTGTTATAAATCCATATGGGGCAGACTGAGCATGACTAAAGTAATTTTTAAATCCATTGAAGTCCATATCGGAACACCATGTTTGCCAAATATTTCGTAGCGTATGTGTATCAACGCCATTGAATACAGCAAGAATATTGCAGTTATCGCGAATCACTTTTGGAATTTGAGTATATCGTTGAGTGACATATATCACGTCAGTGTTTTTATGCCTACCTCGGGAAAATATTCTAGCAGGGTTCTTTTGATTATCTAACATTACATCATCGTACACTACAAGATTGTTTATGTCTCCATCGAGATCTTCTACTGATGGTGCATCATCAATATCAGTAATAAAGTCGATTACACTTTCACCTTTAATTTCTGATGCTTTTTCATTATAATCTTTTAGCACTTCATAGCACCGTTGATCATCTACGGATGGGGCAACTAAATATAATTTATCCCACTTCATAAATCGCATTATCAAATTAAGCAGTAATTGTGTTTTGCCTGATCCAGATGGTCCGATTATAATGGCACGGACAGAATTCGGAAGCGCTGCGTGGTGTTTTACCAGTTCTCTTCTTTTAGTCGCTGAAAAATCAATTATATTCATAACGCTATATATAAATTATGGATCTATATTGTGTTAAATGTAAACAGCGTACTGATACAACCGATCAGACAACCATTACAACTAAAAACAATAGACTAGCGCTTACTGGTAAGTGTGTAACATGTGGTACAAAAAAATTTAGATTTTTAAAAAAAAGCAACTCGGAGGTGATATTGCCGCAAAACTTGGAAAACTCCCCGGAACCCCATGGGCAAAATACCCCGGAGAAAAACACCTTCCAGGATATAGCTACTGTGGTCCCGGAACGAGATTAGATATCAGACTTGATGATCAAAATCAGCCCCGGCCTGGTGAGTATCCGATAAATGCTATTGATAAGGCATGTCATGCTCATGATGTTGCATATAAAAGCAATAATTTGCAACAAAGACATATCGCGGATGTAAAATTAATTCATGCCTTAAATGCTATTCCCGATAAATCCTTCAAAGAAAAATTGGCTTCATGGTTGGTCAAATCAGCTATGAAAGGCAAATTAGTGTTAGGTGCTGGTAATTGAAAACACCAGTGTTTTTATAGTATGGAATCTATTTATTATTCTCCGAAAGGATACTGGAGGGGTAAAGCAGCAATCAGTAAACTCGCTAACGCTGCAAAAGTGAAAAAATCCACTGCAAAAGATTGGTTATCCAAACAAGCTATATGGCAAATTTATCTACCACCGCCTAAACAAATTAATTATTCTCATTTTGATGTTACCGTACCCAATGAAGTTCATCAGGCTGATTTATTGTTTTTACCACATGACCATGGTTACAAATACGCGCTAACTGTAGTTGATATTGCGAGTCGATTTAAACAAGCAGAACCATTGAAAACAAAGTCAGCTTCTGAAGTCGCTTCTGCATTTGAAAGGATTTATCGACGAGGTCCTCTAAGATGGCCAAATCTATTACAAGTTGATCCTGGCAAAGAGTTTCAAGGTGCTGTTCTATCAACAATGAAAACTCATAGTGTTACAATACGACGAGGACATACTGCGTTACATCGTGATCAGGCAATTGTAGAACGATTTAATCGAACTCTTGCAGAACGGTTATTTGGATATCAATATGCAAAAGAATTCATCCAAGAAAAACGATCTCGTGAATGGGTCCAAAGGTTACCGAGTGTAGTTGCAGCGTTAAATAATGAGATTACTCGAACTATTAATATGAAACCAAATATTGCAATAAAAAAAGAATATATTCCCGAACAACCGCAGCGGGTTAGCACTCAGCCACTTCTCGGTGATGTTACTGTGAGATATTTATACGAACCAGGAGAGCTTGAAGGCGGTAAAAGAAGAGCTACTGATCCTATATGGAGTGTTACTACGCATAAAATTTCAACTATAACGCGATCAACTGGTAGACCTCCAATCTACAGATTGGATTCAACTGCACCTCAGCGTGGTTTTACACGCGAACAACTACAAGTCATTCCGGACGATACTCAATTACCGCCACATGGTCTTAACTAGCTCCGTTACGTCTATTACACTCAAGACAGGTCAACATCACATTGTTTCTGACATGACCAAGACTGTTATTTTTTCTGTCTACGGTGAATTGTCGAGGGTCTTTATCCGAATACTGCCAGTGCATTATACAATTGCAACTGGCGCAGTGATTATTCTGTTGTTCTTTTAATGCGATTATTACTTCAGCATCAATATCAAATTCTCGTTGTTTTTTTTTGTCCTGCTGTTTGTAGCCAGAGAGTTTTTTATTAATGATGCTAATATCAGTGTTGTCATCGTTTGCATTAAAATCATCATCGAAAACAATCCTTCGTAGTTGATTTATTCGTCGTACTCTGGACACTGCGAGATAGACTAAATTTGACCATTCAATGCGATTATCAACTATCCAAACAATTGTATCCGTGATGGTCAATCCTTGTGACGAGTGTATTGTTGTTACATAACCAAGCGTCCATGGTGATTTATCAGCGCATAATGCATCTTCTACAGTATTGATATCAACTAGCACAATATCATTTAACACTAGAATCTGTTTCTCCGTCTGGCCTGGAATTTCAACTTCAATATTCTGCTTTCGTGTATCCAATGGTCTATAACACAACGGCACTGGAAACGTTGGGAATTTTTTCTTGTGTAGCTCAAACAACTTTTTCTGAAGTGCGTCTCTGACTATCTTTCTACTTGCTACTACAAAATCATTTGGTTTCCATTTTTCCCAAAAATCATTCAAAGGTGTTTCAGAAATTATTTCACGCGCTACTTCACATTGAATTCTATCGGGTTGTAATCTAATTAGTTTTTTAAACTCACGTAACTGCTCATCGAGTGCTCTATAGTCAGTATCAATTTCTTCGTAATAATCAACAAATCCTTTTAACCAATTATGTGGACTTCTACCAACAAATGGTGGTGGTTGACCATGATCGCCGCACAATATAATTTTTGTATTATTTTGCAATAACCAATCAAGAAACATTTTTAATACATCTTCTGAAACAGTACATGCTTCATCCCAAATAATAACCGCTGGAATAAATTTCTCACCCATTCGCTCAGGAGTCCAAGCATCGCCCTTGTATCGAAAAAAACTATGATACGTGCAAGCTTCAACATTTCGTTGTTTGATCTCTCTCGCTAGTCTATGGGTTGGTGTGAGTACAATCATGGACGTTCTCTCTCGATATAATTCTATCGCACGTGTTGTCTTTCCAGATCCACCACAACCGTTTAAATAAACTGTTTTATATCTACAAATTGGATCTGATATCGGTGGTGCTTTAGACATAGATTTTTCACTGATAGAATTATCGTTCTTCAGGTAACTGCTTTTAATCTCAACGTCTGCTGATTCAGAATAATCGCGTTGTATTTCTTGTTTAATTCGCCATGTTCCCCAAGTCTCTTCGCTATTAGTAAATTTAGTTATCTCTTTGATATATTTTTTATCGACATACATTGAATCAATTGCAACTCTGACTGCTATACTAGGAAATCTATTTATCATTGCAAATAAATTGATAGATGCATAACCCAGCATAGAAGCTCTCAAATGTAGATATGCAGAGCTTTCTCCATCACTGTAAGTAACAATTCTACCTAACTTTGTTTTATTGGACAAAAAGGCTGTTTTACAATTTGCGTATCTATTTTTCTCTACTGCATCTTTAATAACGAAGTCGTATTCGGCATCATCTATAATCAATCGTGAGGATTGTTTTTTAAAGTTAAATTTTTTTCCACCCTGTGTAAATTTACCGATTATTCTTCGGCCGAGATCCTTTGCTTCATTATTTCGTTGATTAAATATTTTTTTTGACCATTCAATGATGTACTCCTCGTCAGCATCAATATGTTTTCTAGACTTATCGATTATACTATCAAGACATTCTGGTTCTGGTAACCAGACATTGGTTTGTTTTCGATATGAGATAATCGCTTCGCTGACAATCAACGAAACTAACATTTTACAATCAATCATATATCGCAATAACACTATTGGTAACCACATCCTTTCAGCCATGTGTCTACCAATCCAAACATAACAACACGGATGAAGTCCTTCAGCGAATTCAAATGATACTACGCAAGCAAAACCGGTCAAATCAAAATCAGGCAGTGGTCCATTAATAGCAACGCGAGTCATTTCATGTGTGGGATGTCCAAACCGTTTAAAATACTCACCAGCGAATCCATATCCTAGAAAACTTCCTGGATAACAGGCAACGATATCAACTGATATCATATTCTCACGATTGTACTTAACGTTCCATAGACCGCCATGATAATATTCCAAACAGCTGGATTGAACATCCTGTAAAAACTCTTTTCGTGTTGGTTTCCAATTATTTTTCTTTCTTGCAAAATGAGCTGCAACTGATGGAATTGTAAAACAATTTGTAAGTAACTGTTCGTAATCTTCAGATTTTTCATTAAAAACGCTAGCGTTTTCACTGAGACTTATTGCTAGATTTTTCATCCTATTATGTAGACTTTCACTACGATATAATTCACCGTTAGGTTTCACAAATTGATTGAATTGACATTCTTCATCTTCAAAACTATGAAGTAGCCATACTGATACAGGGTCGTTTTTACACAAACTAGCAATAGCATCGAATAATCTTTCTTCAGTGAGAATACCATCCTTGATGAATTCTTCTGGGATATACTTCACTGTTCTGTCTCGCGGGAATATTGTAACCGCGGATGTCCATGCGTGCTTGTTATGATCAATAATTTTGATTGGAGCTCCGTTTTTATTGTATTTCGATTCGTATAATACTTCGCCAGTTATCGTTAAAACGGTTATCGGAAATCTCAACGACTTTTCCAATCTAGCTATATCGGAAATAGTTGCTCCGTTCTCTTTCACTGTTAGCTCCCATTCATCTATTTTTTTATGTCTTAGATCGGTTAATTTATTCCCACGGAGTGCATTTGTAAAATGTTCTAAGACTCTTTGTGCCACACAGTTGAGTGGCTTTTCCGCTGACGTTGACTGTTTCATTGGTGCTAGTTTTCCAATGTCAGGGTTATTTAACGGATACATCCCATAAACGACTGCTGTTTCTGGATACGCTTTTTCATAGTATGGTTTATCAATTCCAGTTAACAGCCCTGGTCTGGAATAACGGCTAACAATGACTGATGTCCCATCTTTGAGAATTGGAACAAATTTGTCTCTTATAATATATTCGCCCGATTCTAATTTGATAATGAATTTCACTCTGATAAAATACCGTTTATTGCCAAGTTGTGATTAGTATCATAGCTGCTGTTTCATCATTCATTCTAGCATCAACAACACCATCAATTTTAAATGTTGACCAGGTGTGTGATGCACCGTCCTGTTTAAACTCATGAACACAATCTCGTATTTTTCTAATCAGACTTCTATTATTTATTCTCTCTTTTGGTACGTCTTCGAGAGTTCTATCAAGATTGAATTTAATATTTTTCCGAGGCTTGATTGCCGATAATCTCTTGAATTCTTCATTCATATAAATAAGACAAGTATTTAAATAGAAAATTTTTTTTTATATATAATGAATCACTGCAAATGGCTTATGATTGGATCAGTAACCCCATGCAATAAATCGTGTAGAGGTGAATTCTGTGGATATCACTTACAGAGTGTCAGAAATAATTCGACAGGCCCGTCCCCATGCATAAATTGTGGGGGGGGTGTGAGAGGAAAATCACAATTATGTATCAATTGTGGGGGTAAGCGGTTTAGAGAATTGAAACGTTATGATAAACGAATAAAAAACGCCATCATTGACCCTAACCATGACTCTGTCAAAGACAAAATCATAAAAACCCCTCAAGACTACATTAATAGATTTATAATTAAAGCAAATAATGAATTAGACAAATAGTATTATTATATATAAATGGAGCAAGAATTCAGACCACATCCAATACTCGTTAATTATGAAATATCTCGTAATGGTGTTGTTAGACACTGTAGACTAACAAAACCAATTGGTTTTGTTAATAATCAGGGATACTTGCAATTTTTACTGCTGGAGGAAAGGGATATCTCTGTCATAGGGCAGTCTTTGAGTGTTATATGGGACCGATTAAAGATGGCTGTGTTATTGATCACATTGATTCTAATTCAAAATAACGCGCGATTTCCAATTTACAATGTATTTCTCAAAGAGAGAATAAAAAAAAGGAAAGACAGGGACTTGTAAGTCAGTTGGAAAGAGACCAGTACAGTCATTTGATACACGACGAATGAAGAAAGAGTTTTTCATTCAATGAATGCTGCGGGAAAATATTTTGGAATATGTATGCCTTCAGTACGAAAAGTTGCTGAAGGGATTTATCAAACAGCTATCTCAAAGAAAAATGGACATAGAATAAAGTTTTCCTATTTACAAGATAACTCTCAATAGTTAGTTATATGCTATTTTTATTTTTTTTTTTTTGCATTATTTTATTTTTTCCCCTCAATTACTACTGATCGTCACGTGACTATCCTACTTTCGATATTGTTTCCCGCGATATTAATTCGTCCGAGATGTACATATTTTTTTTTTGAAATATTGAATTGATGATGTATCTCATGTACGTATTTAATGGTTAACTCGGTATACGTAATCAGGTATGTACGGATTTTGATTTTGTGTTATTGTTTCTTGTTTCTAAAGACTGTATTGAACACAGCAGTTAGGGTTTTGTTATTGTACCTGTACAGGGTAGACAATTTATTTGACGTGTATTACAAGACACTGGGTCAAGGTTCTATTAATAGATTTTTTAAAAATCCCAAATTACAAAGACGGCGTTAACAGCTGTTTAGATTTTGTATGAAAATGAAATTACTTTAATAATTACAAAATTAGTGAGGTATGTGAGGTCAAAGTATAAAACGCGCTACATGTAGTTTTTTTTTTTAGTGTGGCTATGTGTAATAAAATTCAGAAAAATATCATTCTCGATTCAAGAAATAGCAGGTCCTGAATTGACAGGGATCCCCATTACGGAGTTATCTTGTCATGTAAATCCATTATTATTACGATTATTTAATCGTAATATTATAAAAAATTAATAAAAAAATTGCTATTATTTAACAGTTTTATTTCTTTTTTTAATTTTTTATTTAAATACTTAGCTTCCATTGAAATTACTACACAGTATTCATTATGAAATGCTAGAAAAATAAATACACACCTACACATTGACACTGCAGTATTAGTTCACCTTATATATAATATGAGCCGTAATAAGTTTGGGGCTTTAAAACGAAGCCCACTTTGCCAATCAAAAACTCCCACGCCATTGACATGGTGTGGTTGAATTTTTTCAACTGCAACCAGGGTTAATTTCTTGGGTTGCTTTTGATTGGCAAAGATTGGGTGTAGGTCCGCCCCGTCGTTTCATGTTTGTATCGTCCTGTACTGTCCCTATCATACCATCCTATCTCATATAACCATCCTATATATAACCATCCTATCATATATATAACCATATATATAATATCATTGTATATACCATAATCATAATATCATCATTGTATATATATCATATATATGTAAATATCATTCATTGTATATATCCATGTAAATCATATTCATTCATTATATATATATATCAATCGTATATATATCATCATATATAATTCATTGTATAATATATCTATATAATTCATTGTATATATATAATCATTGTAAATACTCATTCATTGTATATATATCATCCTATATGTAATGTACTGTCCCCCCCCCCACAACATATCTTCCGGAAGACCTAATATAGCATTTGTTACGTTAGAGCTTCCAATTGGGAGATCTATGTTTGTGGCCCTTGGGCTTATATAATGCGAAGGCACTAAATGAGTTCCAAGAATGTGCTGTCCCCCCTCTGGGCCTCTTTGACGTCGTTTGGCGCGAAAGAGGTTCCAAATGAGGCTTTATGTTATATGTTCAATGTTTGTAAAGAAATCACTTGGATTTCACGTCTAATACCCATATATAACCCCTTGAACTCGATTGGGGGGTTAGGGTATTGTATAAGTCTTTAATGTATGTGCCCTTTCTTGCCTCGAAACTCGAATGAGGAAGAGACGGGCATTGTATAGTTTTTGTTTTTTTAAAATATATATAAAAATATTTTAAAGATATAAGAAAATACATTAGTAATAATATTCAATAAATGGAATTTCAAGATATTACATCTATCATCACAGAAATATCAAATTTAAGAAATCAAGGAATCGTACTTTCTGAATTTTTGAATGAAGACAGACTTTTGAATGAATTTGAACAAATTGATATACAATTGAAACATGGAAGATATGTTCTACCTAAAATGTATTCACTGATAAAAAGAATCCAAAAAGCGGTTAATGCTTCTTTGTATAACAATGAATAAATTAATTTATTCATTAGGCTATATATTATAGTTTAAGCCATTAGAAAAAAAACTCGGGGAACAGTACCAAGTTCGGTCAGAGATTGCTTTGAAAGTGAAATCTATAAGACGTTTTTGATTGATTGCAAGCAAGCATTGAAACCATTGAAAACCACAATTGAAAAATCGTTAGCATTTCCAATAATGACATCAGAAGCATTAACTACCAGACTAGCCCGTGAGAGGTTAGCATTACTGAAAAAGTTTATACCAATTCGAGATAACGTGCGAGATAAACTACAACTTAGACAGCAAGCGCAGACTGACTTTTCTATTGGAAGCGAACAACTTTTTGCCCCCTGTAACTAAAGCCACTAAAGATATGAAACTTGCAACAGAACGTGCTATATACGGCGACATCCCTAAAGAGGGAGCAGTACCTATTATTGATGTATTAGGAAAGATTGCTACAGAAACTGAAAAAACTCACGAGGGAATAAAACAGCTTTCAGGTGAGTTACAAACTCAGCGAGAAATACAACAAATGGGTAATATTGATACTGATGATAACCCCGTTGAAGATGCTAGTGATTCTATTGAAAAAGTTTCCACTAAAAAAAGTGTTCCTTTTAACGAGAAATTCACTGATAAAGCTATAGAAAAAATCAGACGAATTCAGTTGCTGAAACCTGAGACTATGCGTCATTTGGTGACTTTGCTGTAAAAAGTTATTATAACAGGGGGAATTTTAAAAAAGACGAGTAAAAAAAAACAAAAAAAAACGAGATCAATGGGTGGATTGGATATTTAAAATTAATAAAAAATGAACCCGGCAATTTAAAAAAGGATACATTGGAATACAGAGCTTTTAAAATGGGAGTTGATGCGTATGGTAACAACAACAACAACAAAAAAAAACAACAAAACAACAAAAAAACAACAAGGTCGAGGTCGAGGTCGAGGTCGAGGTCGAGGTCGAGGTCGAGGTCAAAGGTCGAAATCTCAGAAATTCAAAACGTTTCAGTAATTCAAAACGTTTCCGAACCAGCTCCAGAAATTCAAAACGTTTCCGAATCAGAAAGTTCTTCAGGAGAGGGTTATGGAAGTTCTCATCATGATTCTCATATGTGTCCTAGTAATATCATTAATGATATATCACGACTTGAGGTTCTTATGGGAGGTAAGCGAGCTGGGAATAACTCAGTCGAAATAACTAATGAAGCATTTGATATTTGCAGACGATTATTCCAAGGTGGGATAATTGATATTCATACGTATCGAGAACTCTTGGATGAGTTAATGGACGGAATCCAGGGGAATTTAGTGGTTATTATAGCGATTGAAAAATTGCTTGCATTTAGAAATTACAAAGTCATTACAAATAAGATGATAGTACACTATAATCACAATAAACCAACAACGTGTATGTAGTAAATTCAAGATTGCCCGTTTATAAGGCATACTACGGAGACGGCCTTGGAAATACCATAGCGGGTTTATTCACAAGAATAGCCCCAAAAGTAGCACCAATTGCTAAACAATTAGCGATGAAAGCCATTGATGTTATTCGTAATAAGGGAATTAACGCTGTTGGAGATCTTGCAGGAACGGCCTTTTCTACCGCAAAGAATAGAATAACGTCATTGGTGAAATCTAGATTCGGACGAAAACCACACATGGTTTCAACACCGCTACCTTCAACAACAATGATGCCTGCAAATGTCAGTAAAGTGATAAATAACGCAGTGGAAAAAAAACTAGAATCAAAATCAATGACTTCACCAGATAGTAGAAATAATGAAAGTAAGATAGAGGGAAGCGGTCTTGGAGGAAATCGTAAAAAAGAAATGATAGCATTACTACATTTAGAAAAACGATACGTTTTAGTATAAATGGCATTTAAAAAAATTGCTGATCCAGCGTTTGATATGGCAGCACCGGTGAATAAAGATGATTCTAAAATTAACTATCAGTATTATGCCTATCCTGCAAGAGAGCCTAATCAACGGGGAGAGTTGAACTTCAAGTTCAAGATACAAGTAGATACTTTTTGCCGTGTGAGGCGTTTTTATTGAAGTAGATGGAGAGCTTGTAACAAATGTTGCAGCTGATACACCATATGGGGATGACCAAAATATCCGAGTTGGTTTCGTAAATAATGGCATTATGGCGCTATTTAACAGTGCAAGATATATCATTGATGGAAAAGAAATTGAATCAAGAACAAATGTTGATATTGCAACAACAATAATCGGACTTGCGAGATACTGATGATTATACAAGGGTCGGCTGGTCCGTCTATGATGTTTGCTAAGGATACTTCTGATCATGCTGACCATATCAGTTTATTAAAGTACGAACTGCGCAAGCTACTGCAGAAGCTGATCAACAACTCGCAGCTAATCTAGACCGTGAAGATAGACCACCAGCCGCTGAATTCGACATTTTAAAAAGGGTCAATGATAATTTCAATCTAGGATTTGCAACACGAAAAGGAGCATTAAAAGGACAACATCGACGGTTTTCATGTGCAATTCCGTTACATCATATATTCGGATTCTGTAGAAATGTCAGAAAAGTCATCTATGGAGCAAAGCATACAGTCGTGTTAGTGCGAAAGGAAAATGACAATGATGCAATCTGGCGTGCTAATGGTGTTGATGATGGTAAAGTCATTTTAAATAAATTGACTTTATGGATACCCGTCTTGACACCAGCAGTTACAATAGAGCAACAATTACTATCGTTTATGGACACAGGTGGAAAATCATTGCTTGCTAAGTTGGCTAACAACAACGACTGATACGAAGCAGGATAATGTAAATGGCACATTTACATGGCACTTAGCATCAAAACAAGGTGTTTCAGCTCCACGTCATATCTTTATAGCGTTACAGGATGCAAATCGAGTGGGTCGTCAATTATCTAGTCATATGATATTTGATAAATTAGGAGTAAGTGAAGTTTCGTTGAGAATAAACGGACAACAAGAGCCAGCAGAGATTGTACAGCTTAATTATGAAAACAACTACATAGCTCGTGTATATCATAGAATATTGTCGTATATGGGTCGTGATCAAAATGTTGATACTGGTTTGCAAATATCGCAAATTGATTTTGAAAAACACTATCCGATTTATTACTTTTCATTGGAACATCTTGACATGATGAGACAATCTGTTGTTGATATATACTTCCAAGCTCGGGTACAACGCCCTGCTGGTATAGCCGATTATAGAGCAGTTGCTGTCATTCTCAGTGATAAATCAATGTTGTTAGAAGGAGTTGCGGACGAATGAGACTTATTGATGCACCAGAAAAAAACATGTAATGTTTTCAAAAATCATTTGAAACATGTAGTTAGGATTTTCACAATAAGATCAATTGAAAGTGTAAATTACATTTTAGAATAGAATGACATATAGTATTGTTAATGTCCAGTTGACTGATGGTCAGGTCAAGAAATTGAAATCAAAGTCGGCTAAAGAATGTGGAACTACAATAACGCTGAAACCCACTCAAATGTCCGGTGGTGCACATAAATTATCATTGACAGATCGTCAAATAAAACATTTCAATGATGCGCTAAAGAACAAACGAGGAGTTCAAATTGATTTTTCGAAAGCAGCAATCGCCAGTATGATAAAATCAGGTGGAATATTCCCGCTGTTAGCTGCTATTCCAGCATTGATTGCAGCGGCTGCCCCAGCGGTTGCGAAGGCGGCAGCGTTAGGAGCCGTTGGTACTGCTGCAGGAATGGCCCTGAAAAAAGCTACTGGGAAAGGCTATAAAAAAAAAGGAAAGGGTCTAAGAAACTCCACACAATTGGTACAAGGGCACGGGCCTAAGAATACCAGGAACGGCTTATTAGTGGAAAAATCCCTAGGATTTTCACCAATGTCCAATTTTGATTTAATTGATGCTGTAAAATCATTATCAATAAAAAACTTTAGAGGAGTTTTCATGAGAGATCAATTACCGTCAAAACCAATGAAAAATGAAACGGGTATTATCAATCTGATAACAGCAGCGGAAAAGGAACTCATTGGGTCGCATATGCAATTGATCCACGTGGAATTGTCTATTTTGATTCATATGGATTAGCTCCACCAAAAGAATTCATGCGATATGTATCCACAATAACAAAGTCATCTCCAATTTTTTATTCCACGCTACCAACACAACAGTTAAATGATCCACCGATATGCGGTCGTGAAGTATTAAATGTCCTTGCAGAGATATCTAAATTTCCAAGAAAACCACCACAAGTTGTTGTTAATGAATATACTAGCAGGCAATGGCAAAAACGATAGCGTTATGATTTAGAAAAACGTAGATTTTTCTTATAATGATTGATATTTGGGTACTACATTAAACATAAACAAAAAAAAAAGAAACCGATAGCAAATTCGCTGTCGAAAGTGTAAAAAAAAAATAATCGAAGATGAAATCGCCGAGACATTAAATTTGTCAAGTGTAGATCCTGGGGAAATAGTTGTATTTCAAGATCGCCAGGGCAAATTGAAATCTAGTAATGTTTCATTGGATGATGTCTTAATACGAAGACGTGACGTCGTTGAAGATACAATAGTGTTATATTCAAATGATGGAAAACTCAAACCAGGGGTGTATTTGTTTCTACAATCACAGATGCATTAAAAAATTTAAATGAAGAACTTGAAAAACATATAACAACATATACTTCCCTTCGTAGAAATATTATCAATAAATTTTTTGGAACACCAGCGGTAACCTCTCCATCTCTCGCTGAAATTAAATCCAATTTTGATGAAATAAAAATTAAATATAGTAAAAATATTAATGATGCTGGATTTGGATTTTTATTATATAGAGATAGCATTAATAGGCAATATTAAAAAATCTATCGCGGATATAACAAAATTTAAAACAGACAATCTTCCGCTACTTGAAAGAATAAAGATTCCTCATGAGAGAAATCATAAATATGATATACACAGTTCTCTCTGGATCATTAGATTGGGAACCTAAAAAGAATACAATAACTCTCACTGTGTCAAGGGGTATTTATCGATTAACAATAGTGTCACTGAATCAGTTTAATATATCATCATCGACTTCATATGGATACAACAACGTGATTTCAACGACTATTGACGTGGGTGAATACAAACGGTTTACAATAACAAGCACTGATCCTAATTTAAATAAGACATCATTTGTATGGTACATGGAGTTTGTAGCTGATCTAAATTAGAATTTTAAACAATTAAAAACCACTTGAGGTTTTAAAATAATATGATTCCATCATCGCAATATCGCTATGATACCGTCAAAGAGTTCTTAACAAAACTCAAAACACTCATTGATGAGAAAATAAAAATTAAAAAGTATCGCAGGAGAATTACCGTAATTGATGTTACAGTATACTCGGTATCTGGTATAATGGCCGGTGCTGGTATTATACTATCTTCAGTAACAATGGTAGCTCCGATTGCTGTCCCAATTGCTATTTCCGCGGTGACAACATTTGCTGGAATTGCAAATGCTATTAAAAAAAAATATCATCGTGTTCTCAAGAAAAACTTAACGACTATATAGTAAAACATCAAGCAGTATCTAACGGTTACTCACAATTATCCTCGTTGATGTCATCATCGATTGATGATACGATAATTACCGAAGACGAATTCTCCGCGATGATACGTATTTATGATACTACGATTAAAAACGCTAGCGTTTTTTTTTTCATCTATTGCAAAATTAGACATTGTAAATAATAATAATAATAATGTCGCAAGAGATTCAACTACTTCAGCGGATAGCAGAAAATACCACTCCGCGGAAAACAAGCATGATATCAATATCGTCAACAAACCCTAAATAAATTCAGTGTGATTTTTTCCCTCGCCTGTTTCAGTAAAGGAAATCGCGTTGGCAAAATTACGAGTGTATCATAGTTGGCCTAATATCAGATCGGTTCCATTTGGCGGTCAGAGACCTAATAATTCTCTGGTATTTGCATATAGGAATAAAAAAAAAAAGATGACACTCCAGATTGGAACGTTGTTTCAATACCAACTGGGTCCTATCAAATTGAGCAAATTAATAATGAATTACAACGTAGAATAAAATCCATTACTAAAAAAGAATCAAAAATTGCGATAACAGTTCATGAACCAACACTATCATCTACAATTGAAAATAGGCTCTCCTGGGTATGTTGTAGATATTTATAACAGTTCAATAAGAACAGTATTAGGATGGCCCGAAGATCCACCTAGAAGTGCTGGTAATTCCACGCCCGAGCCTGTAAAATCTGATTACGTCACTGATGAAATAGGACCTGAAAATCCATCAAAACAATATAAAAAATTCGAGGATATAAACTTCACAAAAAGATATATCGAATAAGAATCAATATGGTGAAGATGTGTGGAGAATTCCATTTTTTAATGATTTATATCCCACAGGAAGGTGAAATTCTGGAAATAACATACAAGTAAAAACAACAAGTCCAACATTTGTAGATATTAAAAGATCACATCCTTGATAGAATGAATAATTTTTTTTTGTCGTTATTACCCTCGTTAAGATCTGGCTTCTTACACAAGCTGAGTTTACTAGTGTAGTCGCCGCGGGTAATAAAATCATCGATGACATGGAAATATTTAATTCGAGGATTACTAATCTCTTCACTGATGAAAATAGCCCGATTTCAAAAACTAGCTCATTATCAAGAAAAAAAAAAATATAAATGAAAATCCAAATTATAAATTACCAGGATATAATGTTCCCGAGTTAAAAAAAAACTCAGAACTGCCATCGACGAAGGATTTAATAAAATATATCAATCATGGAAAGATAGCCAGCCGAAGCCTATTATCCTCACTCATAATAATTCTCCCGACGGCGACGGTAGACATATCGCACCGAACAATGTGGATATTTCATCGGTGATCGCACTTAATTTAACGTGTGATGTAATCGAAGGAAGTTATCAAATTAATATGGAACAATCAAATCAAGCCCGACAAGGTTACATTCTTTATTCATTTGCACCAACACCCCCCGGATTTTTAATTGTTGAGAATCCGACTAATCCAGTCTATATGCAATGTCAAAATGATTCACTAACTAGAATTAATTTTACACTCACCGATCAGTCAAATAATTTAATTGATCTACGTGGTGAAGTATTAGACTAGGTTGCCTACAAATTACTTTTATTGTTGTAAAAACAGAAGTTTATTATCCCGTACTTTGTATTATTTAGAAGGAAAACTAAACTTGAATTATTCTAGGGCTTCTATACAAAATGACATACACTAATGCTTCTATACCTTCAAAAATTAGATGTACAATATAGAACATGTTAATTCTAATCGGTTTTAAATAAAATAATATCGTGCACTAGGGAGTATTGGAAAGATCATGTTTTGCTCGTTTTATTGGGAATTCATGATAAAATAATGATCAAAATTATTATGTGCGTGTTTATGATAACGTTTTGCATGTTTTGTGGTATCTTTCAATAGATATATTGTCACGTTTATCTGGCGTCTTTCATCACAAATCGTCACATATTTTATATGACATTTGTCATAATAAATCTTCACATGTTGTATATGGCGTTTATCATAATAAATAATCACATGTTTTATATGGCGTCTTTCACCATAAATCGTCACATGTTTTATATGGCTTTTGTAATAATAAATTATTACATGCTTTACATGGTGTATTTCATAATACATTATCAATTAACTTTTGTGGTGTCTTTGTGGTGTTTTTTTATATTAAATTATTACATATTTTTGGTGTATCCTCACTATAAATTACCACTAGTTGTTGTGGTGTCTTCACGATATAATATCACATGTTTTTTGCATCTTTCATAATGAATTATTAAATGTTTTGCTTACGCTGCTGCTGATACACCCATAGACTCTCCACAATTTATGTTTGAATCTATTTTAACAACCTTAAACTTTTCTATGAACATTAAGTTTATTAGCTACTCCAGTTCTCTCTCTCTCTCTCTCTCTCTCTCTCTCTCTCTCTCTCACATACACACACACATACACACACACGTATGTATACACACTACAATAAAGTAAAATAAGGAAAAGTACAGTCACTTTCTTGGATGTACCCATTTGATGGTGCAGCAACTTGGCGGAACAATGCACATTTGTCATATCCCAAGGGACCTTGCCACGGAAAACAAAAAAGTAAACCTACATATGAAAATAAACATCACTTCTTTTATGCCCTTTCTAAAAGCTGATCAAATTAGAGAAAATACGGACAATATTCTTTGACAGGCACGGTACAATGGTGGGTAGCGTATTGACTCTTGTGCATCCTCGTTAAAACTTAAGTTTGCCACTAACTGTTTCGGAGCGATGATTCGATGCGTCCGTGGGCAAAGTCAATGTTCTATAGTGACACCCCTAATTTGTTGGAGAGAACAGTTTTTTATATCAGCTGCTACCCTTCCTCAACAAACAACATTTTGCGAATAATTGGCCCCGTTACACTAAAGAGAAGATTACATACTATAAAAATGTAACTGCCAAAATATTTATATATAGCCCCCATTGTCTGATGCCCAAGAGCAATTGCCAGTTCCCATTCTTTTTTTCCGGCAACACGGGCTCCTGATTGCGTTACAGATATAAATTGTACATCAATTTACTTACTTTTCAATGGTATCCACAGATTGTGCCTTTGTTAGATAGGAAAAATCGACTATATCGCGCAGACAACCATAACAACCGAAAATTCTTCTATATTAGTTTGTTTTATTAAAGTTATGGTTAGTTTGTGATTTCTCACCGGGTTTGTTAGGTTTTAGTAAACAGTTTAAGAAGGGCATCCTAGAAAGAAGATATATATATATATATATATATATATATATATATATATATATATATATATATATATATATATATATATATATATATATATATATATATATTGCTTTAGGTGATATTGTAAATAAATTTAGAGGAAAGTCTTATCAGATTGGAAAAACGTTTTAATGCTACATTGACTGTCATGGCTGCATTATATATCAAGAATGTTTAATGATCTAATCTGTCTTCGCTTTTAGCCATCAATTGCTAATTTAAGTCTCTATTCACAATCGTACAATTGCTTGCTTAATAGAACGTCGAGACTTTAAAACGACAAGTTATGTACAGTCCAAGAAGCCTGTTTGCTCTGTTGTTGCGTGACTGAAGGAAAGAAAAACAGATCAGAGAAACTAAAATCTAATAAAAGCAAAAACTAATTGGAAGAAAAGACCATATATTGCAGTCGAATTACAATTGCCTGACGGGAAACATGGCAAATTGCTAGTCGATTGGACTTGATGAATTCCAGTGTTCGTGCACATTGAATTCTTAGATAAATCGATCCTGTGCAAGTTAATAGTAGTCAAAGGTCCACAATCATATATGGTCATATTTCACTAAGGAATAAGAGCCAGGACAGACGATAGTCAAGAGACAGGGAATTGGCGAAAATTTCGTTGACTAACTAGAACTTTTTTATTAATCGCAGCGAAAGTTTTCCATAATACTGCAATGGTTTAAAGGCGGCAATGAGAATATTATCAATGTCATATATTAAAGAATATACTAAAATTAGATATCATGTACCAAAAACACGAGACCCCATTGAAGTGATTCTGGTTGTGTATATATATATATATATATATATATATATATATATATATATATATATATATATATATATATATATATATATATATATATATATATATATATATATATATATATATATATATTGAACGTGTTAATAATGCAGCTATACTTTGTATTAAGCGAACCGCGAGACCTGCACAGCCATTTTAGACGCGTTCCATACATTGCATTCGAATTCCAGTTTAATGTGGAAAAATAGAATTGAGTAATAGGTTAGGATTGGAATAATATGCAACAAATGTCCTTGTTACAGGGAACTCAATTAAATTCTGAGTGATCATTAATAATTTGATATTTCAAATTAACGACTACAATTAAATGGGGTGGGGGAGGTAGTTAAGCTACACACCTACGCAATCTGAACCAATGGTGGCGCGAGGGTTTGAGACACCCGGGGCAATATTTGCGGGGCATCTACATAGGCGCCCAAGGGCAATGTTCTTTAGTGGCACCCAACTTATTGTCAGTTGTCAAAATATATCCTCTCCCCCGGCTATATATAACTTTTGTGAAGAATTCCCTGCTCCCCATACACTAGGATGTGGTGAACTATTATGAAATTTTTAGCTGCTTAAATAGCTCCCCTCGGCGCACCCTCCTTCTATCGCCAAGCGCCATGAGACAATTGATACCCCTTCCCCGTACCACCACTGATTAAAATTTTATATGGATCATTTCAGTTCCTAAAGTACACACTTGTGCTGGAATTAAGTGTTTGACAGAAATCGAAAGAGTATCTTACACTTGAGCTGAAAACAAAAAAAAAAATTGAAAATTATATTTCTCATCGCAAATCTCACTTACTGAAATTTTCTCAGTTTAAATACGTATTTTGCTAATTTTGAAGATTTTGATTGAGATTAATTATTAGCAGTAAGGTCAGTGTTTAATTTAAAATTTAAATTACCCAATTTTTTCCCTTTCTTTAGTGTGATAATGATATATAACAAGCATTGATAATCTATTGAACTTCATGTTCTCGCATAACACTTGAATTTTATAACTATTCCGATTTTAGTGATAACTGAGTACTATTGGAGTTTTCCGTAAACATTGAGAAGTGGTTGATTATACGTGACATCCTCGTCAGCAAAATATGAGGAACTGTGCTTTCTTAATCAGTTGTCTGTTGCTTAACAGACAAATCAAAACATCACAGTTAATTACAAATAAACCGTTATGTAATACTTCCCTATTTTTATATAATTGTTTACCATTATTGTCAGGTTTGGACAAACTTTTAATTAGTTATTGAACTTTTTGTATATTGTTTCTCAGTTCGATGTTTACAAGTGATTTCAAATCTGAGAAGCTACGCACTGTAGTCTAAACCACTAGTTCCGTCGTTAATAAAATGGCAACTTCTTCCTCATTCCTGCATCCTGTTTAAAAGTTCTCCGGTTTTTTTGTGATCTAGGTAAGACAAGGTGCCCCGTTTAGTAAATGTGTCAAATAGGTGGGTGGTATTATCAAATAAACCTATCCCAGTGATACCGGTATTTGCCAAAATGTTATAAAGTAGGGGTGGGTAGGGCTAATTATCAAACATGGCTTATAAATACGGTATGTTCATTTCATTTCGCTACCTGTAAATATAGCATATCCCATCCTCGAGTTGTCATTTTAATAATTTATTGTTTATATCTTGCCGAGTTAATTAAAGCTTAACCCTTTTCCAAAAACACAACGAACTGGCATGGGCGGGTTTCGATTTTGCAACCCTTGGATTACGAGTCCGACACTCTATTAACTCAGCTTCCTAGAGTTTTGTGCACATAGGCCAAATGGTACCCAAGTTAAAATGATTGGTCAGCATCACGGACATACTTTCTCCGCGTGATCAATGTCTGTAAACAACCTATTTTTATGATTGGTTTTTAAGTCGGTCTGTACTAAGGACGTGACATAAATATCGTAATAAGAGACCACATGACCAATCTCGCGAGACTTGAAGTGATGTTTTTGAGTGTAAATACGCATTCTTAATATTGGTTTGGTCAAAGTCATTAAAAACGTTGAAGGAACAAGGTGTATGTATGCATTCATTATAATTTGTTGCCATAATATTTTATTTTTCGTCTGATTTTTGGATTCAATAATTTATTTTTCTGGACACTCAACAAGTTGACTTTCTTAAAAAAATTCTGAAAGATATTCGAGGAAATTAATTCTGGAATTATTCGGAAACAAAGACTGTGATTCAAGTAAAACATTATTGTTATTCATATATTGGATTACATCTGACGTCATCGCCCTCCATATTCATACGTTGTTGGGACTCGAACCTGGGTTCGTATAGGACTACTTAGTGATAGGAATTGTTTTTTTTTATTCTTAGAATCATATTTGGATTATATTCACTATTTGTAAGTCCTATTTACCAAATTTTACATCGTTGTCTATGGAAATAAATTGTTTTGGTGAAATATACAAAACTTATTGGCTTTCACTCTTTTCTTTGTTACTGAGTACAAGCCCTTGTCACGTAACATGATTAATAATAATAATAATAATGATAATAATAATAATAATATTATTATTATTATTATTATTATTATTATTATTATTATTATTATTATTATTATTATTATTATTATTATTATTATTATTATTATTATTATTATTATTATTCACAAAGACACAAAGTTACTGCATGCAATCTTTAATGACATAATATTTTGTTTTTAACTTTCTGTCATAAATTAGTCATGAAAAGACCCCACCCCCCAAAAACATCAAACAAAAACAAACAACAAATGTCCTAATCATCTCTTACCGTTAAACATTTATGACAATTCTAAACTTTGTTATCTATGTCTTATATGACAAATATGTAATTACGTCTGTTTCAGCAAATACAAATCAAGATGATATGATTTGCACACTTAACTTGCCTGCAAAGTGTTGGGGATCTGAAGTGATTTTCCATTCAAAATTAGCTCAAGAGAGTGGGTATTCAAAACCATATAACCCACCCTTTTGTCCATATACCTTTTTATGTAGTCATATATATTTGATTTCAAAATCCATATTTTTTGTTTATATTGTTTTTCTGAAGGTTTGATTTTTTTGTGTAATGTCCAATAGTTCCATCTACACTAGCTAAGATAGCTACATGCTGACTATATCCTGTTATGCCCCTTTGAATGCCTTGTCTGTAATATGAAAAGAGAACCAGTCACCTTAGTGTGAAGTTTTCAATGGCTGAATAATACAGGTTCTGGCATTCATACCATTTTTGTCACAATCGCAATGAGTTTTACCTCATTATGTAACACTAGACACCTTCTATAATAAATACTTTTTCAAGGCTGGAGGCGTAATTTAGAATTTCAATCACGTGCAGACTGACAGAACGAGATTGGAAGTTCATATATCAATGAAAGAAATTGCTCCTGTCGTCCGAATATGAATTATTTACCTCATTTCTCAATAAGAAGATTTCCACGACATAAAAAGGTCTCTTAGGAGGTTAGTTCTGTGCAACTCTAAATGAAAAACAAATTGAAGAATTCTTCTTGAGAAAAAGAATCTTATTTGAAACTTTTATTTCTCCCATGCGATATTCATCCAAGCAGTGATTGAATAGGAACAAATTATCTAATCTGGAAAAATCAATCGTTCTAGTCAGCATTTTTTTTTGCAGGACGGTGTATTCTTTACCAAAGTACCATGGTCATCACGTCAGTGTTGGTTTCTTCAATACGTTGGACAATTCAAACCAAACTGTTGCTATGCAATGAGTTGTTTCTGATTCTTACCTACTAACTTGCTGAAACACAGTTTGCTGCGTTACCAAAAGATAAAATTGCATTGATAAATATAGCATTCTTTTTAAATTAAAAATTCAAAATAATCTTTTATCTCTTCTTTTTATTTTCGGAATAAATGTTATTCCGAGCTATATTTTACTAATTCTATATTTGATGTGAAAATGTATATAGGTAATGTATTCATTTTGCATGAACATACAATATTATGCACTGTTTTGTATATCTGTACTTTTGTAATTCCTAGTACATGTTTTTTATATATTTTTTTAAAATAAATTTTATTTATGTATGTAAATTGTAGTGAACATCTTTAGTTAGATTTTGCCAGCGTGACTAGGGCATGTTTTAATATAATTAATTGTAAACATTTTTACGAAATTCAGCCTTTTTCCAATTGGACAGATCTGTCAGGAGGTGTCTTAGAAGAACAAAGTTAATTCTTATTGGATGATTAGATCACATAAATTTTGAAACATTAAAATGAGTAGTATGATCTGTAACGTGGGGGTATGCTATGAAATGTATTCGTAATAGAAGGTTTATTTAGGAAGAGCAATCAGGCTTCATTACTATTTGGAAGTCATTCTTATTTCTAGTGTTTCTATTGTAATATCTCGTCTGCAGGGGACTTTGTCAGTATTATTATGGACTCACTTCAGAATGATCTTAGTTCCTCTAGCACTTTGTTTTATAACTTAGATAATTCAATTATTTGTCAAGTTTTACAGACTTGCTGGCTTTGCTTTTTTATGTTACTTAGTTTATGACCTTATAGTCGTAACGGGTACCTTCGTTTTTGATACCATGTTCAGACTATGACATTTACTAACCAACCTAGATACACTGTAGGACTATAAACCGTCTGAGCATCATTACATTACTTATGGTATAACCGTTATAACTATTAAAATTGCTATTCTGGCTACTCTTGAATGGTTTGTTATCAAAATATTTTCTTCAACACAACATGGCGGCATTACTGCCTAAACATGACAAAGCAATTTCAATACGTAACAAAACCATTAAAATTTTAAAATTATTAAAATTTTCTTTTCCTTAGCAGGAATCGATTATCAAGAAAATAACGTTCACGAGAAGAAGAATACAACTCATGGTACATGTTCAAATCTCACCTTCTGAACTGACGAGTTGCTGGAAGCGTACACTTCTAAATGTGATGGAAAGACGAAGAAAACAAACGTTTTCAGAGAAAGACATAAAAATGTATGTACCCATGTAGATAAAAATGAAAAGTTCAATAAATTACTAGGATATGCAGATTATAGATGGTTGGAGATTAGTATGGCAAGTCTAATGTTACATAAACTAAGTTTTATCAGATCGTTCTTTAAAAATTTGTCTGTGGGTTGAGTTTTTTTTTATTAGTGTTTTTCATGACGATTATTTTATTTAAAAAGTCAGTGCCGGTATTGTTGTTGTTTTAAGTAGCATCATAGCAATAAAACTATTTATGTATTTCTGTGGTTAAACTGTTTTACAGTTTTTGCAAAAGAAGAATTCTGTTGGGAGAAAAGTGGCTTAGTCTTCAAAGGTAGACATTTTAACATTTGATTTTTAAAGTTTGTAATTATGAAAGCAGCCAACAAGTTAATGGTATTGTGAGGGGATCAAGAAAATGTACAGTATTTTGAGGAGATACAAGCAAGCTCACTGTTCTGTGACGAAATAAAAGCTAATTTACAGTATTGTGAGGTGATAACTCGGTATTGTAATGGGAATTCACGGTATTGGGGGAGTATCTTCCTTTAAAATCTTGGACTGTAAAACGATATTGAAAGAACATGGTTTAATTGTTCTACTTTTGTTCAAGAAGTTATACATGGTTAATGGTTTTTGGTAAATATGTATGTTTGAATGAAAAGTAAATTTTGGTTTTGTCGCAGAGCAACTTTGTTAGGGAATGTATCTATCCACCTTATGAAGTTACCAACGCAGCACGTTATCTTACACTAATATATTTCAAAAGCATGATCAAAACTACCAACATAAAAATAAGGTGCATGTTTGAGGACAAATGAAATTTATATTTTTTGTACAGAAACACTAAATATTACTGGTTAAAGGTATGCATCTGCTGTAAGTTTGGTAATACTTCGGAGAATACAAATGGTTAATGCCACAATGAACAAATTTGCAGAAAAAAGAGGTTTGAAAGATAATAATTTCAAAATACACTCTATTACCTCTCCTTTTAGCAATACATATTTAATAATATTCAGGTAACAATGTTTATTACATTTTCATAGAAAGGATTCTTAACATCAGATAATTAATACAAGATACATTTTTCGTCGTGATATTCCATCCTTTCTAATGGACAAAGTCAATCAACAGTATTTCTACCAAATATGATTTCTACCAATCTCTGATGTTCAATATACCTTTAAGTTCTAATTTTAAAAACTCCAAAACATCAAACAAGGAAACAATAATAACAGCAGATTGAAAAACAAATTGGTCCTGAAAAACTCAATATCTAGCTAATTAAGAGTTGGTTTTATGTTACAGTAACAATAACTAACATAAGAGATGGATAATGCAAGCCATTAGAAAGCCAAGTTTTGCAACGGTTACTCTATAAGGTGTCAGCAATGCCATATTGATCAGAGCGTTCCAGGCTGACACATTGTCTAGAATAATTCCCAACAAAGCGAACTTGGATTTTATCCAACTTTAAGCCACACTACACTGTTTAAACCAGTTTTTGCTCAATGCATGATCATCCTAATCAACATATGATAATCAGATAAATCATTTTTAAAGTTTATGTATATTCGTTCTAGAATATATATATATATATATATATATATATATATATATATATATATATATATATATATATATATATATATATATATATATATAAACATCAGGTACATCAACACATTCAATATCGGACTTTATTTGGAACAAAAACTGTCGTTCAGTTGGAAATTAATACATTTAGAATTGCGATAGATCCTTTAGGATTATTTTGAACCTAATTCGGAATAATGTATTCTCTTTTTAAATTTACACTTTGTATTCTAGGAAAATAAAATTATTTCTTGAAATTTACACATTGTTAACTTTCACTCTATACTGATTTTAGTGTAAAACCAAAGAGTCGTAACAGTATATATATATATATATATATATATATATATATATATATATATATATATATATATATATATATATATATATATATATATATATATATTCTAGTGCCAGGATAAACCCTGTGGGGGTCCCTAGGTAGTCGAAATTTCTAGGCCCCCCCTCGTAAATTATCTTTTACTGCGTTAAGAGCAAATTAATTCAATATTATTTTGATCCGTTATCGCGGGGCCCATAAAAGACGTGGAGCCCTTAGACTGGCGCCTATTCAGCCTATTTGGTAGTCCGGCACTAATATAATCTTTTCATTAATGTTTATATATGAAAACCTAAAAGTCTATTTTGAAATTTAAACATGAAACCTACGCCAGTTATAGCCGCACAATTTTGAGGAATGCATATGGCGAGGAATTTCTGTTGGGAAATTATTATATCATCCAATTAATGCTTTCCATCCTGTCTGCACAAAGCAAAGTTCCTAGAGATTCCTTTGATGGATGGTAACCTTTGTTACGAATCCAAAATCCAATTTCCGGTTATGCGCGTCCTGATGGAAAGACTGGTTTCCTATTTAATTGAAAAAATGACTAAAAAAGTAACAAAACGCCACATCTAATAGTGCATAGAGCCAGCCAAATATAAGAAGTATTTAGGCAGAAGGTTTGCTAAAAATATATATAAATAGATTGCACTACTATTAGTCCATCGAAATACTAATAAAAATTGTTATACGAGTGTAGTTAATGCCTAAAACTGATTGAGGCGTTTAAAGAAAATGGAGGGGATGGGTAGCTTTATTTAATCTTGCCCAATGCAAAGAAGAAATGATTAAAGTTTGGATGCAAAGATATTTATAGATTTAAAGTTATAATCAAAATTTATTTTTTGCGTACACGTACATCAAATATATATTGTCAGAATTACATTTAGTTGATCATTCAAGATCAGTAAAAACATACGCATAACCAGTGTTAATAATAAAACAAGTCAGACAAAACTATTGGGTCTCATCGACTCTATTTCATAGCTTCACTCTTTTATATGTTCGCTCAGTGGTGCCGAGAAGGGGTGGGAGTCAGTGCTCCCCATCCCACCCCACCTCGTGCTCCAGGTGGAGGGGAACTACATCAGAATACTTTTCTTGTCAAGTTAAAAATTTCACATTATTTCATCTCACGATAGTCTTACAATTCTTTAAAAACTTTATATTTAGTTGTGGTAATTTATAAAAGTTATATCTATAGAGAGAAATTAATTATAAATAGATGGAAGAAATTGTTATGTTCAATATCATATAAAATTTGTTTAAACGTTTATTTTCAAATGCCATGCTTAAAGGGGGTCTTCCTGAGGTTGGTTCTGCTCTTTTGAACAATCGCATGCTAAAGGAAACTATATATTCAAAAACCTTCTATGCGTGTTCGCTTTATTGGACAGTTGAGAAAAGATATGAAAGACAACATATTTTCCTATACATGTTTGCTGCTATTTCATTTCAAGATGCGATAATCATATCAACACGAATCGTCTTAAACAATTAATAATGCTTCAGATAAGGCTCTTTTACTAATCATATACAATGAATTTGATAGGGGTACAATGAAAAGAAAATCGCGCGAATATGTATGAGAGAGAGAGAGAGAGAGAGAGAGAGAGAGAGAGAGAGAGAGAGAGAGAGAGAGAGAGAGAGAGAGCGAGAGAGAGAGAAGCAATTTAATACAAAACGTCTTAAACAATTATTAATACGACCATTAAGAGAGAGAGAGAGAGAGAGAGAGAGAGAGAGAGAGAGAGAGAGAGAGAGAGAGAGAGAGAGAGAGAGAGAAGCAATTTAATACAAAACGTCTTAAACAATTATTAATACGACCATTAAAAGAGAGAGAGAGAGAGAGAGAGAGAGAGAGAGAGAGAGAGAGAGAGAGAGAGAGAGAGAGAGAGAGAGAGAAGCAATTTAATACAAAACGTCTTAAACAATTATTAATACACCCATTAAGAGAGAGAGAGAGAGAGAGAGAGAGAGAGAGAGAGAGAGAGAGAGAGAGAGAGAGAGAGAGAGAGAGAGAGAGAGAGAGAAGCAATTTAATACAAAACGTCTTAAACAATTATAAATACACCCATTAAGAGAGAGAGAGAGAGAGAGAGAGAGAGAGAGAGAGAGAGAGAGAGAGAGAGAGAGAGAGAGAGAGAGAGAGAGAGAGAGAGAGAGAGAGAAGCAATTTAATACAAAACGTCTTAAACAATTATTAATACACCCATTGAGAGAGAGAGAGAGAGAGAGAGAGAGAGAGAGAGAGAGAGAGAGAGAGAGAGAGAGAGAGAGAGAGAAGCAATTTAATACAAAACGTATTAAACAATTATTAAGAAACCCATTAACTTGTTTTCTTATTATTTCATCAAGTCAGCACTTGTTGTTTTTACTAGTACTTTGTCAAAAATGTTAAAATTATTTGTGCAATAATATTTTATCTTTTATTTGTTTTGCAGTATTTGTATAACTTGAGACATTAATGAGAGAAATCAGCCGCAGTGTTGGTGAATAGAAGTATCCCTCATTTGAATTGAATGTTTAAACGGAAGGGACCACATTACCTACTTTGCCAAGTAGTTGTGTGTGCATATGTTTGTTTGTGTGTGTATGTGTGTGTGTGTGTGTGTGAGAGAGAGAGAGAGAGAGAGAGAGAGAGAGAGAGAGAGAGAGAGAGAGAGAGAGAGAGAGAGAGAGAGAGAGAGAGAGAGAGAGAGAGAGAGAGAGAGAGAGAGAGAGATTTTCCTTTATTGAATCTTAAGTACTAGTTGAAGATCTGGATAGCTCGTTTGATTCCCGTCTTGTTGATAAAACCCGAATGCCTGTACATGAAAAACCTTTGAAGCAAATTAACTCCGAGATAGAAAACAACTTCGCAGCAACTGAGGAGAATAATAATTTTTTGTCGTCAAGATATTGAATAGTTTTAAAGATATCTAGAAACAGGATTTACTTCAACACGATTCCGTATTTTGTATCGTCTTTGTTTGAGGTACGTAGGATAAGATATGTAATTCCTCAAATAATAGGAAAACTGTAAACATCTGCAATGAAGGCTTAATAATAAAACTTTTTCCATAGAAACAAGTCACGCACAGGAAACGTTTAGTCAATATCGTATATAGCTTTCTCCAAGAATTGCTGGAAAACCATGAAAACGCTTAAAAATATGTAGAAGAAAGACTCATTACATTTTAAGATAAAAAATCTTGCATTTTATTTAGATAAAAAAGCTAATAGTGTTGCATCCTAATTGTTATTCAGTTCGTATTAATCAAATTAATATCTAATAGTTTGGTATAGAGTACACCATCTATAATTGTTGTGCGTAAACAGTATTTTGTATGTGCAGACGTTTGGACATCTAACAGGAAGCGTCAAAATTATGTCTGGATACAGATTATTATGGGCGTCTAACCTGAATGTATTGCTACTATAGGAGAAACTTTCTTTCTTTAGCAAAACATGAAATATATATCTTTCGTAGAAACAAGCCATTGCTAGTTTACATAACTTGGAGAAAACTAAATATTGATAATCGACAATCGTGTTCTTGTTCTGTCTTTTCAAATGTTGCATATTGAAAACAGATGCTTTATTAACGTGTTTCTACTTTAATCCATTCATCATAACGGTCATTTGTTTCACTCTCTGTACAGACTCATGCTAAACTTTATATGTTGTTACTAGAGTACATACCACAGTGTAACATATAATCAATCATTATTTCGGATTCGTAAATAAGATACATTGCGAAATGTGAAATTTTGCAGGACTTGTATAATCCTTTAGAGGGCACGTATTTGCCATGTGATATATTTTCATATAAATAACTCGGATCTTCATACGAACGTGGTGGTTATTTTTAGCCAAGAAAAACAGCAGTATTCCGTGTAATCCAGTCTAGAAGCACATTACCTAAAGGTATATAAAAACATGGCATTGGATCCAAGTTCTTACAAGCAAACAACATATCTATGGTCAACCTTTGACTCATCTCAACACAGAAAAAATACATGTTACCATTGCGTAATGTGATCGAGGAGAAAATTACATGATCCTATAAAAAGTGATTCCTTCACAAAAGAAACCTTATCAGACTCCACAAATCCTCACCTTTGTAACAGAAGGACTTGTTAATTTATTGCTCAGCATTAAGTGAGCGAGTTATAAATTTCACGCCTGTCATCATTAAAGTGAATGAAAAGTAACGAAGCTCTCAATTGTACAAATTCTGCACAGACATATGAACGTATAAAAAATTTAAAATAGGATAATAACAATGAACCGCAGAATATCATATATATATATATATATATATATATATATATATATATATATATATATATATATATATATATATATATATATATATATATATCGACTGAGCAGCACTAACCTAAACCTTGTATGATTTCCAAACATCTGTATAACCAAAGATAATGTCACGGAAGTCTTATACCGACGTAGTTGTAAATTCATCAGGTGTTGCCCACATTAATGTTCTGTTAGCGGAAGAAATGCAAAATGTTACTTAATTTTCCAATGCAAGGAAAACCATACAATAGGCAATATGTCATATAGACTAAGTACTGGTAGAGGTCCCACAGCAATCGTTACATCAGCAAGTTCTTATACACATTGATTGCACAACAGGGCCATCTTTCTTACGGGAGTAATTAATACATGCAAAAAGTAGCGCAGTATAATGTGTTGTTCTGCATGAACACACAAGTGCTGAGATACTAAAACAAGAAAAAAAAAATTACAAGCCCAGTAATCTTTTGCATCAATAAAAAACGTGTTAAAATCATTACTAGCGTAGAGTACGATCTACGCTTATTCAGCCAATAAAATTTTATAGATGCCCCATTTTACCGATATGTGTTCAATCACGAGAAATAATAGTAACAGGACACATTCTTATACCCTTCCTGGTCATTAATAAAGTGCCATTTTCATTAGTCCATTACACGGGATTTTATCGGCAGTTAAATGCTATAGCAGAAGTTTCACCATTAAATTTGTTGGTAAAACCAAATTTAAATCACTTTTTCGTTACTTGCCAACAAATACAATCATATATTGCCGAGTATATTGAAAAATGCAAGCCTAAAATATGTGAATCAGTTAAACATTGGATCTTAATCATAACACCTAATAAAGATAAGGTGCATCAAACATAAAGGAAATTAATATTTTTTCCCCACAAAAATAGACAGTAATAGAAAATTGAGACAGTTGTATGTATAATAAAGTTAAAATTAATTTGCTGCTAAGCAAACATTTCCATTGCATCGAATAAAGGGAAATAATATTGCAAACAGTTGCACTGAATGCACCATAAGTTGAAAGATAAAACAAGAATGTTATAAAAAAAAAACTGTTTAAATGTCTACATACCTATTTATCTTTTCTTTTTTTTTTTCAAACAAATATTTTATATATTTTGCCCTATGTCTTCTTTTAAAAGAGAACTCAAACTCAAACTGGTTAATTGGAATTTTCAATTAAAGATATTTATATATTCGCATAACATAATTATATACGATTACCTATTTCAGGGGGGCCCCGAGTGGTCTAAAGCACTCTCCGTTACGGATCACTGCCATTTCACCTCTGTCTGCGTGGGTTCGAGTCTAAGATTCGGCGAATGTGGATATGTGAGAAATCTTGCCAGTAGCTTCTCGTGGGTCGGTGGTTCTTTCCGCGGATTTCTCTATTTCTTCCTCCACCATTAATAATGGCCGCCATGTATAGTCTATCATGTGCTGAAAAATGGCGGTAAGCCCCAGAACAACAACAACAACCTATTTCAGGACAGTAATACTTAAGATGTGTATGTTTCTTAAAGCCATATATGTTGACATCCTTTGAAATATTCAACGATTTTTTCCCCTGTAAATTTACATCTTGACTTAACAATCAGACCTATAAAGCGGCCATCTAATGAGGGAAAAATTGGTGGTGATTTGTAGCCTAGAACAATGCTTCTGTTTCAAAGAGGATCTCAAATGGGTATGGTTTAATATTGAATTTTTTTTAATCGAGTTGAATAATATCCAGCTTTTGTGAACCTTGACGATCAAAGCTGGATATTAATTAACGAATGCCTTAAATTTAATATTAAATCATTACCCATTTGCGATTATTTTTATCACAGTTTTATTCTGCTAGAAATTATTCTGACAGACGCTGTACCGTTCATTTGTGCGTAAAAACAGTCCCAAACAAAGTTGAAATAGTAAAAATATATTATATATTTTTGATAAATATAAATCACAGAATAAGCGCCCATCCAAATAAACAGAACATTTTACAAAAGAAAAAAATTTGTCACCATACAACATCCAATACGCGTGATGTCACATTGTATGATACACTGCATAGTACCGGTTTGAGTTGGCCAACATAGCACAGCGACAGTGTTTACATTGAAATTCCACAACTAAACATTACATTGTTGCAATATTTTTGTGAAAAGAAAACTCCTGGATTAAGAAATACACATATTTACGGTAATGAATTTGTGACCTGAAATTTGCAGTATTTGATTTTGGAACATAATTAGTAAAGAAGACGAAAAAACCTCCCTGAGAGGGACTTGAATCACATATTAACCGCGTAAATATACTGAGGTTGGATACTGTTCTGTCAACTGGGGAGACCAGACTACGTCTGCATTCTTCTGCTAGAAAAATTGAGTTTATTTACTTCAGTATGTTCATATTTAAACCGAGCTTGCATATAGGATGGATTCCATACTACAGATATACCGCCCATCCATATCCACCCCGCCCTCGTTATCATCTAAGCAATACCGGTAGATTTACTTGTTGTTATTGTCCTTGTTTTGTTTTTGTTTTGGCCATTTTTCATGTTATGATATGTTAAGCATGACATAACAAACCCTTGTGGGGATAAATTGGCAATATTGGAAAAAATGAGATCATTTTTCCAAATTAACTTTCGCGAGTCGATTCAAGAAAGGGCGGTCAAATATGTTCAATGAAAACAACAAATTCCAGAAGACTGGGTTAAAAAGGTTTTCCCACGATCGCAGCCAATCAGTAAAGAGAATACTGCACAATAATTGCATGGGGTTTTTTGGACCAATCAGAATCACATAAAGTGATATGCTCACATGCATAATATCAAAAATATTAAACTGCCCACACTATAGGCAATGTGTACCGACCATGTGATGAAAATAGATATGAAATGGATGACGTTACTAAACATTAATCAGACATTTGATAACCAAGGGACAAGATCCACGCCAGACAGGATTGAATAAGACTGACTTGCCTAAAGAACAAGAATGTGTATTGGAATGTATAAAATAACGTATAATAAATGTTTTCATTATTATCTAAAATAAATTTTTGACTACTCTCAGCAAAAATCATCAGCAGCCTTTACAAAAGAATTTTATATATGAATAAACGTGCATGAAATATTGAATGGCTCTCGAAGATAACGTATATTTATTGTGCAAGTTCCTTACAGTCAGAGACATTAAAAATTCGATTTGCTTCAATGTTGATGCAATGTTTTGTTTCACTTCGTCCAGAATAAAATGGTCTTTTTATAATACAAATTCACATCTTTTTAGTCTCGTGGTAACGATTTGCCCGCTACAATACATCAGTTGATAGGAAGTCATTTGTGAAATGGTTGATAAAAAGGGTCACGACTAGCTTTAGAATTTCTTTAATACCCATTCTTGAAAATGGATTAATTGTAATCCTCAATAAACCCTTTTATAATCATGCTGCACGTAACAGTACAATCACATTTTGAATTTCCGTGGTAAATTGTTTTGATGATTTTTGTTTCAATTCGACATTTATTTGCAGGAAGCACTTATACTACTGATCTAACGATGAAAGTTGTGCGTTGCACACAGTATTTATTAGCAAGGAAAGTTAAATTATTTATCAAGAGAAGTTTAATTTTCCTTTTACCTCTACTGTGTTAACCATTTTAATAAGTAAAATCTATGTGATATCAGGTGTTACGAATCAATGCTCTTAAAAATGTAACATACAAGAGTGAAAAACAGCAAGCTTTGTAAAATTCAACAAATAATTTATTTCCCTAGAATACAAAGAAAAAAATATAATAAAAAGGAATTTACGGTGTTGCACATTAAAGTCAGCCTAATCCTAGAATTACAGACAAGTCATAATAATTTAAAGTCCTGAATAAATTTCAGTAGATGTCCAAGATGTGTCTGTGGTAGCCTCTAGAGTAGTGATGTGCCAACAGTCTTTTGTTGAATCACATTAATATAATTCCAGGTTTGAATCAACTATAAATTACGATGAATGTCTCTAAGAATTTTATCAGAGCACTTTTTGTATTTCCAGAGAGTACAAAATACATTAATTTATTAATTAGAAGAAATAAAAATCAGTACAACCGTACACAACATATAGTACAACTTGAAATTGATAGATTTTAAAGCACGACTGAAAAATCCTCTCAGTTACAAGATTATACAGTTCTCTACGCGACATCAGGTCACAATTAACATTTTCTAAAAAAAACCTATTACATAATGGAAAATAACTTTCTACAATAATCCTGATTTTTATAAAATATAAATGTTAGTTATTATTAGAAATCAGAACCTGGCCTATGTCAAATACACTAAGAAATTCGAAAAACCTAGACCTAATGTGCAATGAGAAACAGCTGGCATATATTGTTGGACAGTTTAACCAAAGATTCCTCTGCTAGTGACGAATTCTGAGTTTCCAGAATTGGTCTCGTTCATAAGTCCGACAAATATAAGTTTCTGAAGAACACACAGAGAAAATCTTCAGTAATTTGTTCTAAAACTTATCAGTGGTATCACAATCGCTTATAAAACCCCATAATCTATATTTGGTGTTTCTCATCCATATGTATCTCAAAACTAGGAAACATCGACGTTTTAGTCATTACATAGGACAACCAAAACAATTATTAATACTTGTTGCTATTATTTTCTGGTAGCTATAGTTATGGAGTAACAATTGTATATCTGCCACATCATACGTTATGAAGTAGTTGTCCATATCTCTTGCAGCAGATAAAAATGCTTCAAATTGAACAGTAATCACACTTTACTCATTGCTTCAAGAAATCTTCGTTGGTAGCCATGCTTTATTTTGACTCAGATTAATAATATATTGTCTAATTAGGCCATATGGGGTTCAGCTTATGTTGCATTATTTCATCCTCCCTTTATTGCTTATTGCTTATTAGAAAATGCATGTATCGAAAATCTAAGGAAGATGTTTCAACAAGGATTATAAAACGGGATTGCCGGTTTAAAAAATTTCAAAACAAATTGGCGGTCTGAATAAATATAACCTATCCGACGCCTATTTGCTGAAGAGGTTTGGCTAATTGATGGAATCTAATAATGTAGAAAAACATTAATCACAAATGGACAAAATTGGGTCTGATATTATAATCTTCATTTGAAACCATGTAGAGGGAAATTTCCTTTCCCAACTGGCATTGGGTGAATTTAGTCCAAAAAAATTTCTTCTGTACTTCGTTCCATTTTACATTCGATGCTTAGATGTTCATACCAAATTGTTTGTTGAAAGTATAACTACAAAGAGTTCTCGATAATCTCAGTGCATTAAGTCACATATGTGCGTCATCGTTAAACTGTTAAACCAGGAAACCAATGAAACATTTAGAAATTTATCGCAATCCTTGGTTCACTTGGTAGTCTCATGGAATCACCAAACAGCTCAGGAAATACCAAAAAGTACTGAAATATTATTCAGAAAGTTAACTAAAATGTTTAGTTTTATCAAATGAATAGGATTAAAAGTTTTAATTCAAGATTTCATTTTATTAAAAGTGATGTATGAATTTTGTCGCATCATAAAATATTTTATTAAGGTTTTAATTTTGTTTGATGCACGGTCTTAACATTTAAAAATTAATCAACTATCTGCCGGTGTTGATATGTATTTGTACCAAACGTAATATAGGAATCTTTGAATATATATATATATATATATATATATATATATATATATATATATATATATATATATATATATATATATATATATATATTAAATTAAAGCATTGGGCATTAAGTATAAAGTAAATTTCTAGACAACACGTTCATTGTAGAAGTTTCTAAATCATGAATAAAATCGATTAACAAAGAATATATTTATTCAATGACACAGTATAAATGTCGATGTATATCTAGCTTGGTTTTGTAACACATGCTTCATTATCAAATCCCCAATGAATTTGTGAAACTATGATATCATTTTCAATGTTCGTTGCATTGTATACACATATATAGACCAACATCACATTATGTTGATTATAAGTTCTGACCATCACATTAGCGTATATTTTTATATACATTTGCACAATGGAAATATGTTAACTGCTTGAAATATTCATTAGTTCACGGTATGTCAATTGATTTAGATCATTCGAATATGTCAAGATGTGGCAGTCAGATCGATCTTTTACCAAGAGGAAGCTTCGAGTAAAGAAGATATTTGGGGATCCTTCCGTCATCCATCAAACGTACATGGCCCAGCCATCTGATGCGATGTTGACGGTGGAGTGTGACCATGATGAAAATCTTGGCACGTTCAAGCTCCTCGTTGTTTCTCTCTCGATCGCTCCAGGTGATTCCGAGTATGTACCCGAGGCATCGTATGTGAACCTCGTCCAGTCTTTTATTACCATTAGTCCTACAGGGTTCAGGTTTCACTGGCATACAGGAGAGTGCTTAGCACATAGACATGGTATACGGAGATCTTAGCGTTCAGGGTCAGTATGCGATTGTTCCACACTCTCTGCGACAACCTGGAGAGAGTTGTTGATGCCTTTTCAATCCGTTTATTGAGCTGAGCATCGAGCGAGAGGTTACTGATGATGGTAGAAAATTGGTACGTCAACTGACTGACTACCTCTAGTTAGTTTTTGTTTTTGATGATGATATGAGATTCGCGTCCAGATCCATTACGTTGGTTTTCTTTAGGTTGATGATCAACCCGAACTCATCGCATGCTTAGCAAAGCGGTCCATCAGGTGTTGTAGTTCAGCTTCTGTGTGAGTGGTTAGAGCAACATCGTCTGAAAAGAGCATGTCCCTGGTGGTTGCTTCCCGCAAGTTAATCTTTACCTTCAGTCTTGCCAGGTATGACAGTCTGCCGTCTGATCGCTTGTGCAGGTAGATCCCTTGTGGACGCCCCAAATGCGTACTTGAGCAGGACAGTGAAGAAGATTCCGAAAAGCACTGGGGGGGGAAGAAAACAGCCTTGTTTCACTTCGCTGCTGACTTTGAAGTTGTCTAACATTGAGCCATATTACTGCATTGTGCCTTTCGTCGTGAAAGGACTGGACCATGCTAAACAGCTTTGGAGGGCATCCAGTCTTCATCAGGGTTGTGAAGAGTCCGTCTCTGCTGTCCAGATTGAATTTCTGCACTTCTCCAGTAGTTGCCTGATTCAGAAGATCATGTCGATTGTGGATCTCTGCGCAGAATCCGAACTGCAACTCTGGAAGCATTCTGTCAGCAAGCATCTGCTGTGTCTACCTACCTACCTACCTGCCTACCTACATACCTACCTACATCCATGTCACATATAAAGACACTATGGAAAATATGTTGGTGTGATTAAATTTTTTTATGTAGCTTTACAAATATTTCAGTCAGATCGCTATGATATCTGCATTTTGGCTGTTTATAGTGATATCTAGCACTGGAATACCACTTCGTAGACATTAACCTAATACCAGGTCGACCAGTCATAACACTTTCCGCATCCTAGGTGGACCACTAGGTCACTGCAGCGGTCCAAAATGGAAAAGCGAAAGAAGAAATAATGATGACATGACGTATTCGATACACTATTAGTCCAATATTATCAAAAAGTAAATTATTTTATTGTTCTTATAAACCATATCTCACCTGAAAGTGTAAATTAATACGGTATCCCGTTAAGATTTCATGTGACGTACCTGAACGTAAGCACCTCAATTTTTTCCTATCATTTTTCTCTTTAAGCAAAATTTCAATTACTAGATAGGAATTACAAGCATATATTGGTACCAAAGTAGTGATGAATTTGTAGGAAACATTAACATGAGAATGGTTAGATAACAATCTTTGTAAGGGCTTGTGTATGGGGCTTTATAGTGACTTTTATTCTCATTTGTGAATCAGAATTAAGAGAAAGTTTTAAATGAAGCAGTTTTCATTAACATTTGTGTAAATGTTAAGCACTATTTCATCTAAAGCTAAAATTAGCTCTTATTTGCTCTAAGGCAATGAAAGTCTCCAAACTCGTTGACAACTGCATTGAAATCTTAGTAGTTGGGTAATTTAATATACCTGTAAGTGGGTTATGAGATAGTTTGCACCATTAAATAATATAGAGTATTATGTATAATTAAATTATATTGTGTGCCGAACTTCTGGCCGTGGTTGAGAATTGGGGATGGAACGGTTTTGCGTACCTGACTTTTGAGATGGTTGTGATTAAGGGTTGAGAATAGAGTTCCTTCTTATATGAATTTTGTCATGATTATAATCGGTAAACAAGTTGTGTATTAAAATCCGAGTTCAAGGGTTAGTTAAATTTTCCTAGGAAATCATGAAGTTTTCTATAACATTCTTTTGTGACGTATGATATATATATATATATATATATATATATATATATATATATATATATATATATATATATATATATATATATATATAAAGGGGACATTAGAATCAGTTACTTTTTTTTCTTAAAATCATTATGTGAAATCATTTACAGTTGTGTTTAGATATAATTTGAGAAGAATCATTTAATGTAGAATCAGCAAATCAAAATGCCATAGAGCAGTTTATGTTGGAGCAACTTATCAATAAGCTTAATTTTGTAAATTATATAAGTATCCAAATGGCTTTTTGCAACGTTTATGACACTTATTATTTACGGCGGTATGCTCATCATTCTATGTGTGACGAATAGTAATTACCTAAGAATAGTCACTCAACGCCGTCACGAATTTTCTTAAAATACTATGATGAATGTAATATATGGAATTAGCAATGTCTAGCATAAATATATCGGTAAACAAAATAACATCGCCGACCCTTTCCCACATTCCTAGATCGGCTGAGTGTTTCATGGAATAAATATCTAAAGCCTCCAAGCAATCATGCTTTCAGTAATGTTCGATGGTAACTCTCAAATTATGATATATGTTTGATCATTCAAGATTAGATTTGAATGCATTTTCATCGTACTGAATAGTGAGATTAATTAAAGCTACTGACCTCTTTAGTCAAACATTTCAACTGAATCACCAGTCGTCTAAATAATGCAACATTGCATGGATACGCAAGTTAACTGAAACTCCCGACCATAATCCTAGAAATTAAGTGTACTGGTTCAACTCTGAATAACTGTTTAATTGATTCGAAACATTACTGCAGTAAAATGTATAGAGACATCCTTTTTAATACACTCCCTCGGGTAAATTGCTGTTAATTCGGCTTGTACTATGCACTTACAGATCAAAGGATTCGTTGTCCGGACTCAACGTGGAACATGTTCACTACTGGGACAAGTATAAATTGACTTTGTTGTTTGGCTTTACTTTGGAAAATATATGTTGACTCTTAGTAAATAAAATGTATAAAATATGTGTGTGAATCTGAAATATGTTTTAACATTATGCCAGAAGAGTTTCTCAGTATATATTAACATCAAACAGGCAGCTTCCAAATCTGATTCGTATCCACGATATCCTTGTCATATTAAGATTTAACCTCCATGTAGACTCATGATATCTGCATTTTTGTTACCGGCATGAAAATGCGAAACTTTAGGATTGATTTCTGCAAGAAACAAATAGTGGAACAATAAATAAATCTTAAAAGTAATTGATTAATGATTAGAAAACAAAATCGAGAACTTCTTTATTTGGAAGTGTTCCAAACAAATATTCAGAGGGATAATTTAATGAGGAATATCTTTTTGGAGATTTCATAACACTTAGACAATGATTTTTTCCATTAATACCACACTGAATTGTTTTCATACTGCATGTAAAGAACAACAGTCCTTATCAGGCTAGATACAAAAATTTGAAGGACCCTCGAATTGAAGAATCGAACTTTTAAAATCCAAAGAAAGCAATGAATAAGATAAAAGAGAATATATTCCATGTCAGTGAATTACAATATGGAAAAATTCTCCTAATTTAACATTTAAATAAAAAGTAAAAAAAATATAAAATGCACTTTCTGACACGTTTTGATATAAATTGAATGTATATTTGTAGCAAAAATATTGTTATTGTATCAGTTAAGTAGACATAGCATTGTTGTTTGCATTCAGTCATTTGGAAGCATTTAGTAGACAGCATTGTTGCTCGCATTCAGTCATTTGGAAGCATTTAGTAGACATAGAATTATTGTTTGCATTCAGTCATTTGGAAGCATTTAGTAAACATAGCATTATTGTTTGCATTCAGTCATTTGGAAGCATTTTGTAGACATAGAATTATTGTTTGCATTCAGTCATTTGGAAGCATTTAGTAGACATAGAATTATTGTTTGCATTCAGTCATTTGGAAGCATTTGGTAGACATAGAATTATTGTTTGCATTCAGTCATTTGGAAGCATTTGGTAGACAGCATTGTTGTTCGCATTCAGTCATTTGGAAGCATTTAGTAGACATAGCATTATTGTTTGCATTCAGTCATTTGGAAGCATTTAGTAGACATAGAATTATTGTTTGCATTCAGTCATTTGGAAGCATTTGGTAGACAGCATTATTGTTTGCATTCAGTCATTTGGAAGCATTTGGTAAACATAGCATTATTGTTTTCATTCAGTCATTTGGAAGCATTTAGTAGACATAGCATTATTGTTTGCATTTAGTCATTTGGAAGCATTTGGTAGACAGCAGTATTGTTTGCATTCAGTAATTTGGAAGAATTTAGTAGACAGCATTATTGTTTGCATTCAGTCATTTGGAAGCATTTGGTAAACATAGCATTATTGTTTGCATTCAGTCATTTGGAAGCATTTGGTAGACAACATTATTGTTTACATTCAGTCATTTGGAAGCATTTTGTAGACATAGAATTATTGTTTGCATTCAGTCATTTGGAATCCTTTAGTAGACATAGCATTATCCTTAGCATTCAGTCATTCGGAAGAGATTAGTAGACATAATTATTGTTTGCATTCAGTCATTTTGGAAGCCCTTAGTAGACACAGTATTATTGTTTGCATTCAGTCATTTGGAATCCTTTAGTAGACATATAATTATTGTTTGCATTCAGTCATTTTGGAATCCCTTAGTGGACAGTATTATTGTTTGTGTTTAGTCATTTGGAAGCATTTAGTAGACATATAATTATTGTTTGCATTCAGTCATTTGGAATCCTTTAATAGACATATCATTACTTGTTGCATTCAGTCATTTGGAAGCATTTAGTGGACAGCATTATTGTTTGCGTTAAGCCATTTGGAATCCTTTAATAGACATATCATTATTGTTTGCAGTCAGTCATTTGGAAGCATTTAGTAGACAGAATTATTGTTTTCATTTAGTCATTTGGAATCCTTTGGTAAACAAAATTGTTGTTTGCATTCAGTCATTTGGAAGCATTTAGTAAACAGCATTATTGCTTAGATTCAGTCATTTGGAAGCATTTAGTAGACAGCATTATTGTTTGCATTCAGTCATTTTGAAAGCCCTTAGTAGACACAGCATTATTGTTTGCATTCAGTCATTTGGAAGCATTTAGTTGACAACATTATTGTTTGCATTTAGTCATTTGGAAGCATTTAGTAGACATAGAATTATTGTTTGCATTCAGTCATTTGGAATCCTTTAGTAGACATAGCATTATTGGTTGCATTCAGTCATTTGGAAGTATTTAGTAGACATAGCATTATCGTTAGCATTCAGTCATTTGGAAGCGTTTAGTAGACATAATTATTGTTTGCATTTAGTGATTTTGGAAAACCTTAGCGGACAGCATTTTTGTTTGCGTTTAGTCATTTGGAACCCTTTAATAGACATATAAATATTGTTTGCATTCAGTCATTTGGAAACATTTATTAGACAACATTTTTGCGTGCATTCTGTCATTTGGAAGCATTTAATGGACATAATTATTGTTTGCATTCAGTCATGTTGGAAACCCTTAGTGGAGAGCATTATCGTTTGCATTCATTCATTTGGAAGCATTTAGTAGACAGCATTATTGTTTGCATTCAGTAATTTGGAAGCATTTAGTAGACATCATTATTGTTTGCATTCAGTCATTTGGAAGCATTTAGTAGACATAATTATTGTTAGCATTCAGAGGACAGCATTATTGTTTGCGTTAAGTCATTTGAAATCCTTTAATAGACATATCATTATTGTTTGCATTCAGTCATTTGTAATCCTTTAGTAGACAGAAGTATTGTTTGCATTCAGTCATTTGGAAGCATTTAGTAAACATAGAATTATTGTTTGCATTCAATCATTTCGAATCCATTAGTAGACATAGCATTATTGATTGCATTCAATCATTTGGAATCCTTTAGTAGACAAAGCATTATTGTTTGCATTCAGTCATTTGGAATCCTTTAGTAGACATAGCATTATTGGTTGCATTCAGTCATTTGGATGCATTTAGTAGACAGAATTATTGTTTGCATTCAGTCATTTGGAATCCATTAGTAGACATAGAATTATTGTTTGCATTCAGTTATTTGGAATCCTTTTGTAGATATAGCATTATTGTGTGCATTCAGTCATTTGGAATCCTTTAGTAGACATAGCATTATTGTTTCCATTCAGTCTTTTGGAATCCTTTAGTAGACATAGCATTATTGTTTGCATTCAGTCATTTGGAAGTATTTAATAGACATAGAATTATTGTTTGCACCAGTCTTTTGGAATCCTTTAGTAGACATAGCATTATTGGTTGCATTGTTTCATTTGGAATCCTTTAGTAGACATAGCATTATTGTTTGCATTCAGTCATATGGAATCCTTTAGTAGACATAGTATTATTGGTTGTATTCAGTCATTTGGAAGCATTTAGTAGACAGAATTATTGTTTGCATTCAGTCATTTGGAAGCATTTAATAGACATAGAATTATTGTTTCCATTCAGTCATTTGGAATCCTTTAGTAGACATAGCATTTGTGGTTGCATTTGGTCATTTGGAAGCATTTAGTAGACATAGCATTATTGTTTGCATTCAGTCATTTGGAAGCGTTTAGTAGACATAGAATTATTGTTTGCATTCAGTCATTTGGAATCCTTTAGTAGACATAGCATTATTGGTTGCATTCAGTCATTTGGAATCCTTTGGTAGACATAGAATTATTGTTTGCATTTAGTCATTTGGAAGCATTTAGTAGACATAAATTTATATTTTGCATTCAGTCATTTGGAATCCTTTAGAAGGCATAGAATTAATGGTTGTATTCAGTCATTTGGAATCCTTTAGTAGACATAGCATTATTGTTTGCATTCAGTCATTTGGAATGCTTAGTAGACATAGCATTATTGTTTGCATTCAGTCATTTTGAAGCATTTTGTAGACATAGAATTATTGCTTGCATTCAGTCATTTGGAATCCTTTAGTAGACATAGCATTAGTGGCTGCATTCAGTCATTTGGAAGTATTTAGTATTTATAGCATTATCCTTACCATTCAGTCATTTGGAAGCGATTAGTAGACATAATTATTGTTTGCATTCAGTTATTTTGGAAGCCCTTAGTAGACACAGCATTATTGTTTGCATTCAGTCATTTGGAAGCATTTAGTGGACATCATTATTGTTGCATTCAGTCATGTGGAAGCATTTGCTAGACACAGAATTATTGTTTGCATTCAGGCATGTGGAATCCGTTAGTAGCCATAGCATTTTTAGATGCATTCAGTCATTTGGAAGTATTTAGTAGACATAGCTTTATCTTTAGCATTCAGTCATTTGGAAGCGTTTAGCAGACATAAGTATTGTTTGCGTTAAGTCATTTTGGAAGCCCATAATAGACATAGCATTATTGTTTGCATACAGTCATTTGGAAGAATTTGGTAAACATATCATTATTGTTTGCATTCAGTCATTTGTAAGCATTTAGTAGGCATTGAATTATTTTTTGTGTTCAGTCATTTGGAAGCATTTAGTAGACATAGCATTATTGGTTGCATTCAGTCATTTGGAAGTATTTAGTAGACATAGCATTATCGTTAGCATTCAGTCATTTGGAAGCGTTTGGTAAACATAATTATTGTTTGCTTTCAGTCATTTTGGAAGCCCTTAGTAGACACAGCATTATTGTTTGCATTCAGTCATTTGGAAGCATTCATTAGACATAGAATTTTTGTTTGCATTCAGTCATTTGGAATCCTTTAGTAGACATAGAATTATTGTTTGCATTCAGTCATTTTGGGATCCCTTAGTTGACAGCATTATTGTTTGTGTTTAGTCATTTGGAAGCATTTATTAGACATAGAATTATTGCTTGCATTCAATCATTTGGAATCCTTTAAAAAACATATCATTATTTGTTGCATTCATTCATTTGGAAGCATTTAGTGGACAGCATTATTGTTTGCGTTAAGTCATTTGGAATCCTTTAATAGACATATCATTATTGTTTGCATTCAGTCATTTGGAAGCATTTAGTAGACATAGCATTGTTGTTCGCATTCAGTCATTTGGAAATATTTATTAGACATTGCGTTATCGTTAGCATTCAGTCATTTGGAGGCATTTAGTAGACATCATTATTGTTTGCATTCAGTCATTTTGGAAGGCCTTAGTGGACACAGCATTATTGTTTGCATTCAGTCATTTGGAAGCATTTAGTAGACAACATTATTGTTTGCATTTAGTCATTTGGAAGCATTTAGTAGACATAGAATTATTGTTTGCATTCAGTCATTTGTAATCCTTTAGTAGACATAGCATTATTGGTTGCATTCAGTCATTTGGAAGTATTTAGTAGACATAGCATTATCGTTAGCATTCAGTCATTTGGAAGCTTTTAATAGACATAACTATTGTTTGCATTTAGTTACTTTGGAAAACTTTAGCGGACAGCATTTTTGTTTGCGTTTAGTCATTTGGAAGCCTTTAATAGACATATAATTATTGTCTGCATTCAGTCATTTGGAAACATTTAATGGACATAATTATTGTTTGCATTCAGTTATTTTGGAAGCCCTTATTAGAGAGCATTATCGTTTGCATTCATTCATTTAAAAGCATTTAGTAGACGGCATTATTGTTTGCATTCAGTAATTTGGAAGCAATTAGTAGACATCATTATTGTTTGCATTCAGTCATTTGGAAACATTTAGTTTACATTGCAATTTTGTTTGCTTTCAGTAATTTAGAAGCATTTAGTAGACATAATTATTGTTTGCATTCAGTGTACAGCATTATTGTTTGCGTTAAGTCATTTGGAATCTCTTAATAGACATATCATTATTGTTCGCATTCAGTCATTTGTAATCCTTTAGTAGACAGAAGTATTGTTTGCATTCAGTGATTTGGAAGCATTTAGTAAACATAGAATTATTGTTTGCATTCAATCATTTCGAATCCATTAGTAGACATAGCATTATTGATTGCATTCAATCATTTGGAATGCTTTAGTAGACATAGCATTATTGTTTGCATTCAGTCATTTGGAATCCTTTAGTAGACATAGCATTATTGGTTGCATTCAGTCATTTGGATGCATTTAGAAGACAGAATTATTGTTTGCATTCAGTCATTTGGAATCCATTAGTAGACAAAGAATTATTGTTTGCATTCAGTTATTTGGAATCCTTTAGTAGATATAGCATTATTGTTTGCATTCAGTCATTTGGAATCCTTTAGTAGACATAGCATTATTGTTTCCATTCAGTCTTTTGGAATCCTTTAGTAGACATAGCATTATTGTTTGCATTCAGTCATTTGGAAGTATTTAATAGACATAGAATTATTGTTTGCATTCAGTCATTTGGAATCCTTTAGTTGACATAGCATTATTGGTTGCATTGTTTCATTTGGAATCCTTTAGTAGACATATCATTATTGTTTGCATTCAGTCATGTGGAATCCTTTAGTAGACATAGTATTATTGGTTGTATTCAGTCATTTGCAAGCATTTAGTAGACAGAATTATTGTTTGCATTCAGTCATTTGGAAGCATTTAATAGACATAGAATTATTGTTTCCATTCAGTCACTTGGAATCCTTTAGTAGACATAGCATTATTGTTTGCATTCACTCATTTGGAAGCGTTTAGTAGACATAGAATTATTGTTTGCATTCAGTCATTTGGAATCCTTTAGTAGACATAGCATTTGTGGTCGCATTTGGTCATTTGGAAGCATTTAGTAGAGAGAATTATTGTTTGCGTTTAGTCACTAGGAAGCATTTAGTAGACATAGAATTATTGTTTGCATTCAGTCATTTGGAATCCTTTAGTAGACATAACATTATTGGTTGCATTCAGTCATTTGGAATCCTTTAGTAGACATAGAATTATTGTTTGCATTTAGTCATTTGGAAGCATTTAGTAGACATAAAATTATATTTTGCATTCAGTCATTTGGAATCCTTTAGAAGGCATAGAATTATTGGTTGTATTCAGTCATTTGGAATCCTTTAGTAGACATAGCATTATTGTTTGCATTCAGTCATTTGGAAGCATTTTGTAGACATAGAATTATTGCTTGCATTCAGTCATTTGGAATCCTTTAGTAGACATAGCATTAGTGGCTGTATTCAGTCATTTGGAAGTATTTAGTATTTATAGCATTATCCTTACCATTCAGTCATTTGGAAGCGATTAGTAGACATAATTATTGTTTGCATTCAGTTATTTTGGAAGCCCTTAGTAGACACAGCATTATTGTTTGCATTCAGTCATTTGGAAGCATTTATTTGACAGCATTATTGTTTGCATTCAGTCATGTGGAAGCATTTGCTAGACACAGAATTATTGTTTGCATTCAGGCATGTGGAATCCGTTAGTAGCCATAGCATTTTTGGTTGCATTCAGTCATTTGGAAGTATTTAGTAGACATAGTTTTATCTTTAGCATTCAGTCATTTGGAAGCGTTTAGCAGACATCAGTATTGTTTGCATTAAGCCATTTTGGAAGCCCATAATAGACATAGCATTATTGTTTGCATACAGTCATTTGGAAGAATTTGGTAAACATATCATAATTGTTTGCATTCAGTCATTTAGAAGCATTTAGTAGGCATAGAAATATTTTTTGCGTTCAGTCATTTGGAAGTATTTAGTAGACATAGAAGTATTGTTTGCATTCAGTCATTTGGAAGTGTTTAGTAGACATAGCATTATTGGTTGCATTCAGTCATTTGGAAGTATTTAGTAGACATAGCATTATCGTTAGCATTCAGTCATTTGGAAGCGTTTGGTAGACATAATTATTGTTTGCTTTCAGTCATTTTGGAAGCCCTTAGTAGACACAGCATTATTGTTTGCATTCAGTCATTTGAAAGCATTCATTAGACATAGAATTATTGTTTGCATTCAGTCATTTGGAATCCTTTAGTAGACATAGAATTATTGGTTGCATTCAGTCATTTTGGGATCCCTTAGTGGACAGCATTATTGTTTGTGTTTAGTCATTTGGAAGCATTTAGTAGACATAGAATTATTGCTTGCATTCAATCATTTGGAGTCCTTTAAAAAACATATCATTATTTGTTGCATTCAGTCATTTGGAAGCATTTAGTGGACAGCATTATTGTTTGCGTTAATCCATTTGGAATCCTTTAATAGACATATCATTATTGTTTGCATTCAGTCATTTGGAAGCATTTAGTAGACATAGAATTATTGTTTGCATTCAGTCATTTGTAATCCTTTAGTAGACATAGCATTATTGTTTGCATTCAGTCATTTGGAAGTATTTAGTAGACATGGCATTATCGCTAGCATTCAGTCATTTGGAAGCTTTTAATAGACATAACTATTGTTTGCATTTATTTACTTTGGAAAACTTGAGCGGACAGCATTTTTGTTTGCGTTTAGTCATTTGGAACCCTTTAATAGACATATAATTATTGTTTGCATTCAGTCATTTGGAAACATTTAATGGACATAATTATTGTTTGCATTCAGTTATTTTCGAAGCCCTTATTAGAGAGCATTATCGTTTGCATTCATTCATTTGGAAGCATTTAGTAGACGGCATTATTGTTTGCATTCAGTAATTTGGAAGCATTTAGTAGACATCATTATTGTTTGCATTGAGTCATTTGGAAGCATTTAGTTTACATTGCAATTTTGTTTGCTTTCAGTAATTTAGAAGCATTTAGTAGACATAATTATTGTTTGCATTCAGTGTACAGCATTATTGTTTGCGTTAAGTCATTTGGAATCTCTTAATAGACATATCATTATTGTTCGCATTCAGTCATTTGTAATCCTTTAGTAGACAGAATTATTGTTTGCATTCAGTCATTTGGAAGCATTTAGTAAACATAGAATTATTGTTTGCATTCAATCAATTCGAATCCATTAGTAGACATAGCATTATTGATTGCATTCAATTATTTGGAATGCTTTAGTAGACATTGCATTATTGTTTGCATTCAGTCATTTGGAATCCTTTAGTAGACATAGCATTATTGGTTGCATTCAGTCATTTGGATGCATTTAGTAGACAGAATTATTGTTTGCATTCAGTCATTTGGAATCCATTAGTAGACAAAGAATTATTGTTTGCATTCAGTTATTTGGAATCCTTTAGTAGATATATCATTATTGTTTGCATTCAGTCATTTGGAATCCTTTAGTAGACATAGCATTATTGTTTCCATTCAGTCTTTTGGAATCCTTTAGTAGACATAGCATTATTGTTTGCATTCTGTCATTTGGAAGTATTTAATAGACATAGAATTATTGTTTGCATTCAGTCATTCGGAATCCTTTAGTTGACATAGCATTATTGGTTGCATTGTTTCATTTGGAATCCTTTAGTAGACATGGCATTATTGTTTGCATTCAGTCATTTGGAATCCTTTAGTAGACATAGTATTATTGGTTGTATTCAGTCATTTGGAAGCATTTAGTAGACAGAAGTATTGTTTGCATTCAGTCATTTGGAAGCATTTAATAGACATAGAATTATTGTTTCCATTCAGTCACTTGGAATCCTCTAGTAGACACAGCATTATTGTTTGCATTCACTCATTTGGAAGCATTTAGTAGACAGAATTATTGTTTGCATTCAGTCATTTGGAATCCTTTAGTAGACATAGCATTTGTGGTTGCATTTGGTCATTTGGAAGCATTTAGTAGAGAGAATTATTGTTTGCATTTTGTCACTAGGAAGCATTTAGTAGACATAGAATTATTGTTTGCATTCAGTCATTTGGAATCCTTTAGTAGACATAGCATTATTGGTTGCATTCAGTCATTTGGAATCCTTTAGTAGACATAGAATTATTGTTTGCATTTAGTCATTTGGAAGCATTTAGTAGACATAAAATTATATTTTGCATTCAGTCATTTGGAATCCTTTAGAAGGCATAGAATTATTATTGGTTGTATTCAGTCATTTGGAATCCTTTAGTAGACATAGCATTATTGTTTGCATTCAGTCATTTGGAATGCTTAGTAGACATAGCATTATTGTTTGCATTCAGTCATTTGGAAGCATTTTGTAGACATAGAATTATTGCTTGCATTCAGTCATTTGGAATCCTTTAGTAGACATAGCATTAGTGGCTGCATTCAGTCATTTGGAAGTATTTAGTATTTATAGCATTATCCTTACCATTCAGTCATTTGGAAGCGATTAGTAGACATAATTATTGTTTGCATTCAGTTATTTTGGAAGCCCTTAGTAGACACAGCATTATTGTTTGCATTCAGTCATTTGGAAGCATTTAGTGGACATCATTATTGTTGCATTCAGTCATGTGGAAGCATTTGCTAGACACAGAATTATTGTTTGCATTCAGGCATGTGGAATCCGTTAGTAGCCATAGCATTTTTAGATGCATTCAGTCATTTGGAAGTATTTAGTAGACATAGCTTTATCTTTAGCATTCAGTCATTTGGAAGCGTTTAGCAGACATAAGTATTGTTTGCGTTAAGTCATTTTGGAAGCCCATAATAGACATAGCATTATTGTTTGCATACAGTCATTTGGAAGAATTTGGTAAACATATCATTATTGTTTGCATTCAGTCATTTGTAAGCATTTAGTAGGCATTGAATTATTTTTTGTGTTCAGTCATTTGGAGGCATTTAGTAGACATAGCATTATTGGTTGCATTCAGTCATTTGGAAGTATTTAGTAGACATAGCATTATCGTTAGCATTCAGTCATTTGGAAGCGTTTGGTAAACATAATTATTGTTTGCTTTCAGTCATTTTGGAAGCCCTTAGTAGACACAGCATTATTGTTTGCATTCAGTCATTTGGAAGCATTCATTAGACATAGAATTTTTGTTTGCATTCAGTCATTTGGAATCCTTTAGTAGACATAGAATTATTGTTTTCATTCAGTCATTTTGGGATCCCTTAGTTGACAGCATTATTGTTTGTGTTTAGTCATTTGGAAGCATTTATTAGACATAGAATTATTGCTTGCATTCAATCATTTGGAATCCTTTAAAAAACATATCATTATTTGTTGCATTCATTCATTTGGAAGCATTTAGTGGACAGCATTATTGTTTGCGTTAAGTCATTTGGAATCCTTTAATAGACATATCATTATTGTTTGCATTCAGTCATTTGGAAGCATTTAGTAGACATAGCATTGTTGTTCGCATTCAGTCATTTGGAAATATTTATTAGACATTGCGTTATCGTTAGCATTCAGTCATTTGGAGGCATTTAGTAGACATCATTATTGTTTGCATTCAGTCATTTTGGAAGGCCTTAGTGGACACAGCATTATTGTTTGCATTCAGTCATTTGGAAGCATTTAGTAGACAACATTATTGTTTGCATTTAGTCATTTGGAAGCATTTAGTAGACATAGAATTATTGTTTGCATTCAGTCATTTGTAATCCTTTAGTAGACATAGCATTATTGGTTGCATTCAGTCATTTGGAAGTATTTAGTAGACATAGCATTATCGTTAGCATTCAGTCATTTGGAAGCTTTTAATAGACATAACTATTGTTTGCATTTAGTTACTTTGGAAAACTTTAGCGGACAGCATTTTTGTTTGCGTTTAGTCATTTGGAAGCCTTTAATAGACATATAATTATTGTCTGCATTCAGTCATTTGGAAACATTTAATGGACATAATTATTGTTTGCATTCAGTTATTTTGGAAGCCCTTATTAGAGAGCATTATCGTTTGCATTCATTCATTTAAAAGCATTTAGTAGACGGCATTATTGTTTGCATTCAGTAATTTGGAAGCAATTAGTAGACATCATTATTGTTTGCATTCAGTCATTTGGAAACATTTAGTTTACATTGCAATTTTGTTTGCTTTCAGTAATTTAGAAGCATTTAGTAGACATAATTATTGTTTGCATTCAGTGTACAGCATTATTGTTTGCGTTAAGTCATTTGGAATCTCTTAATAGACATATCATTATTGTTCGCATTCAGTCATTTGTAATCCTTTAGTAGACAGAAGTATTGTTTGCATTCAGTCATTTGGAAGCATTTAGTAAACATAGAATTATTGTTTGCATTCAATCATTTCGAATCCATTAGTAGACATAGCATTATTGATTGCATTCAATCATTTGGAATGCTTTAGTAGACATAGCATTATTGTTTGCATTCAGTCATTTGGAATCCTTTAGTAGACATAGCATTATTGGTTGCATTCAGTCATTTGGATGCATTTAGTAGACAGAATTATTGTTTGCATTCAGTCATTTGGAATCCATTAGTAGACAAAGAATTATTGTTTGCATTCAGTTATTTGGAATCCTTTAGTAGATATAGCATTATTGTTTGCATTCAGTCATTTGGAATCCTTTAGTAGACATAGCATTATTGTTTCCATTCAGTCTTTTGGAATCCTTTAGTAGACATAGCATTATTGTTTGCATTCAGTCATTTGGAAGTATTTAATAGACATAGAATTATTGTTTGCATTCAGTCATTTGGAATCCTTTAGTTGACATAGCATTATTGGTTGCATTGTTTCATTTGGAATCCTTTAGTAGACATATCATTATTGTTTGCATTCAGTCATGTGGAATCCTTTAGTAGACATAGTATTATTGGTTGTATTCAGTCATTTGCAAGCATTTAGTAGACAGAATTATTGTTTGCATTCAGTCATTTGGAAGCATTTAATAGACATAGAATTATTGTTTCCATTCAGTCACTTGGAATCCTTTAGTAGACATAGCATTATTGTTTGCATTCACTCATTTGGAAGCGTTTAGTAGACATAGAATTATTGTTTGCATTCAGTCATTTGGAATCCTTTAGTAGACATAGCATTTGTGGTCGCATTTGGTCATTTGGAAGCATTTAGTAGAGAGAATTATTGTTTGCATTTTGTCACTAGGAAGCATTTAGTAGACATAGAATTATTGTTTGCATTCAGTCATTTGGAATCCTTTAGTAGACATAGCATTATTGGTTGCATTCAGTCATTTGGAATCCTTTAGTAGACATAGAATTATTGTTTGCATTTAGTCATTTGGAAGCATTTAGTAGACATAAAATTATATTTTGCATTCAGTCATTTGGAATCCTTTAGAAGGCATAGAATTATTGGTTGTATTCAGTCATTTGGAATCCTTTAGTAGACATAGCATTATTGTTTGCATTCAGTCATTTGGAAGCATTTTGTAGACATAGAATTATTGCTTGCATTCAGTCATTTGGAATCCTTTAGTAGACATAGCATTAGTGGCTGTATTCAGTCATTTGGAAGTATTTAGTATTTATAGCATTATCCTTACCATTCAGTCATTTGGAAGCGATTAGTAGACATAATTATTGTTTGCATTCAGTTATTTTGGAAGCCCTTAGTAGACACAGCATTATTGTTTGCATTCAGTCATTTGGAAGCATTTATTTGACAGCATTATTGTTTGCATTCAGTCATGTGGAAGCATTTGCTAGACACAGAATTATTGTTTGCATTCAGGCATGTGGAATCCGTTAGTAGCCATAGCATTTTTGGTTGCATTCAGTCATTTGGAAGTATTTAGTAGACATAGTTTTATCTTTAGCATTCAGTCATTTGGAAGCGTTTAGCAGACATCAGTATTGTTTGCATTAAGCCATTTTGGAAGCCCATAATAGACATAGCATTATTGTTTGCATACAGTCATTTGGAAGAATTTGGTAAACATATCATAATTGTTTGCATTCAGTCATTTAGAAGCATTTAGTAGGCATAGAAATATTTTTTGCGTTCAGTCATTTGGAAGTATTTAGTAGACATAGAAGTATTGTTTGCATTCAGTCATTTGGAAGTGTTTAGTAGACATAGCATTATTGGTTGCATTCAGTCATTTGGAAGTATTTAGTAGACATAGCATTATCGTTAGCATTCAGTCATTTGGAAGCGTTTGGTAGACATAATTATTGTTTGCTTTCAGTCATTTTGGAAGCCCTTAGTAGACACAGCATTATTGTTTGCATTCAGTCATTTGAAAGCATTCATTAGACATAGAATTATTGTTTGCATTCAGTCATTTGGAATCCTTTAGTAGACATAGAATTATTGGTTGCATTCAGTCATTTTGGGATCCCTTAGTGGACAGCATTATTGTTTGTGTTTAGTCATTTGGAAGCATTTAGTAGACATAGAATTATTGCTTGCATTCAATCATTTGGAGTCCTTTAAAAAACATATCATTATTTGTTGCATTCAGTCATTTGGAAGCATTTAGTGGACAGCATTATTGTTTGCGTTAATCCATTTGGAATCCTTTAATAGACATATCATTATTGTTTGCATTCAGTCATTTGGAAGCATTTAGTAGACATAGAATTATTGTTTGCATTCAGTCATTTGTAATCCTTTAGTAGACATAGCATTATTGTTTGCATTCAGTCATTTGGAAGTATTTAGTAGACATGGCATTATCGCTAGCATTCAGTCATTTGGAAGCTTTTAATAGACATAACTATTGTTTGCATTTATTTACTTTGGAAAACTTGAGCGGACAGCATTTTTGTTTGCGTTTAGTCATTTGGAACCCTTTAATAGACATATAATTATTGTTTGCATTCAGTCATTTGGAAACATTTAATGGACATAATTATTGTTTGCATTCAGTTATTTTCGAAGCCCTTATTAGAGAGCATTATCGTTTGCATTCATTCATTTGGAAGCATTTAGTAGACGGCATTATTGTTTGCATTCAGTAATTTGGAAGCATTTAGTAGACATCATTATTGTTTGCATTGAGTCATTTGGAAGCATTTAGTTTACATTGCAATTTTGTTTGCTTTCAGTAATTTAGAAGCATTTAGTAGACATAATTATTGTTTGCATTCAGTGTACAGCATTATTGTTTGCGTTAAGTCATTTGGAATCTCTTAATAGACATATCATTATTGTTCGCATTCAGTCATTTGTAATCCTTTAGTAGACAGAATTATTGTTTGCATTCAGTCATTTGGAAGCATTTAGTAAACATAGAATTATTGTTTGCATTCAATCAATTCGAATCCATTAGTAGACATAGCATTATTGATTGCATTCAATTATTTGGAATGCTTTAGTAGACATTGCATTATTGTTTGCATTCAGTCATTTGGAATCCTTTAGTAGACATAGCATTATTGGTTGCATTCAGTCATTTGGATGCATTTAGTAGACAGAATTATTGTTTGCATTCAGTCATTTGGAATCCATTAGTAGACAAAGAATTATTGTTTGCATTCAGTTATTTGGAATCCTTTAGTAGATATATCATTATTGTTTGCATTCAGTCATTTGGAATCCTTTAGTAGACATAGCATTATTGTTTCCATTCAGTCTTTTGGAATCCTTTAGTAGACATAGCATTATTGTTTGCATTCTGTCATTTGGAAGTATTTAATAGACATAGAATTATTGTTTGCATTCAGTCATTCGGAATCCTTTAGTTGACATAGCATTATTGGTTGCATTGTTTCATTTGGAATCCTTTAGTAGACATGGCATTATTGTTTGCATTCAGTCATTTGGAATCCTTTAGTAGACATAGTATTATTGGTTGTATTCAGTCATTTGGAAGCATTTAGTAGACAGAAGTATTGTTTGCATTCAGTCATTTGGAAGCATTTAATAGACATAGAATTATTGTTTCCATTCAGTCACTTGGAATCCTCTAGTAGACACAGCATTATTGTTTGCATTCACTCATTTGGAAGCATTTAGTAGACAGAATTATTGTTTGCATTCAGTCATTTGGAATCCTTTAGTAGACATAGCATTTGTGGTTGCATTTGGTCATTTGGAAGCATTTAGTAGAGAGAATTATTGTTTGCATTTTGTCACTAGGAAGCATTTAGTAGACATAGAATTATTGTTTGCATTCAGTCATTTGGAATCCTTTAGTAGACATAGCATTATTGGTTGCATTCAGTCATTTGGAATCCTTTAGTAGACATAGAATTATTGTTTGCATTTAGTCATTTGGAAGCATTTAGTAGACATAAAATTATATTTTGCATTCAGTCATTTGGAATCCTTTAGAAGGCATAGAATTATTATTGGTTGTATTCAGTCATTTGGAATCCTTTAGTAGACATAGCATTATTGTTTGCATTCAGTCATTTGGAATGCTTAGTAGACATAGCATTATTGTTTGCATTCAGTCATTTGGAAGCATTTTGTAGACATAGAATTATTGCTTGCATTCAGTCATTTGGAATCCTTTAGTAGACATAGCATTAGTGGCTGCATTCAGTCATTTGGAAGTATTTAGTATTTATAGCATTATCCTTACCATTCAGTCATTTGGAAGCGATTAGTAGACATAATTATTGTTTGCATTCAGTTATTTTGGAAGCCCTTAGTAGACACAGCATTATTGTTTGCATTCAGTCATTTGGAAGCATTTAGTGGACATCATTATTGTTGCATTCAGTCATGTGGAAGCATTTGCTAGACACAGAATTATTGTTTGCATTCAGGCATGTGGAATCCGTTAGTAGCCATAGCATTTTTAGATGCATTCAGTCATTTGGAAGTATTTAGTAGACATAGCTTTATCTTTAGCATTCAGTCATTTGGAAGCGTTTAGCAGACATAAGTATTGTTTGCGTTAAGTCATTTTGGAAGCCCATAATAGACATAGCATTATTGTTTGCATACAGTCATTTGGAAGAATTTGGTAAACATATCATTATTGTTTGCATTCAGTCATTTGTAAGCATTTAGTAGGCATTGAATTATTTTTTGTGTTCAGTCATTTGGAGGCATTTAGTAGACATAGCATTATTGGTTGCATTCAGTCATTTGGAAGTATTTAGTAGACATAGCATTATCGTTAGCATTCAGTCATTTGGAAGCGTTTGGTAAACATAATTATTGTTTGCTTTCAGTCATTTTGGAAGCCCTTAGTAGACACAGCATTATTGTTTGCATTCAGTCATTTGGAAGCATTCATTAGACATAGAATTTTTGTTTGCATTCAGTCATTTGGAATCCTTTAGTAGACATAGAATTATTGTTTGCATTCAGTCATTTTGGGATCCCTTAGTTGACAGCATTATTGTTTGTGTTTAGTCATTTGGAAGCATTTATTAGACATAGAATTATTGCTTGCATTCAATCATTTGGAATCCTTTAAAAAACATATCATTATTTGTTGCATTCATTCATTTGGAAGCATTTAGTGGACAGCATTATTGTTTGCGTTAAGTCATTTGGAATCCTTTAATAGACATATCATTATTGTTTGCATTCAGTCATTTGGAAGCATTTAGTAGACATAGCATTGTTGTTCGCATTCAGTCATTTGGAAATATTTATTAGACATTGCGTTATCGTTAGCATTCAGTCATTTGGAGGCATTTAGTAGACATCATTATTGTTTGCATTCAGTCATTTTGGAAGGCCTTAGTGGACACAGCATTATTGTTTGCATTCAGTCATTTGGAAGCATTTAGTAGACAACATTATTGTTTGCATTTAGTCATTTGGAAGCATTTAGTAGACATAGAATTATTGTTTGCATTCAGTCATTTGTAATCCTTTAGTAGACATAGCATTATTGGTTGCATTCAGTCATTTGGAAGTATTTAGTAGACATAGCATTATCGTTAGCATTCAGTCATTTGGAAGCTTTTAATAGACATAACTATTGTTTGCATTTAGTTACTTTGGAAAACTTTAGCGGACAGCATTTTTGTTTGCGTTTAGTCATTTGGAAGCCTTTAATAGACATATAATTATTGTCTGCATTCAGTCATTTGGAAACATTTAATGGACATAATTATTGTTTGCATTCAGTTATTTTGGAAGCCCTTATTAGAGAGCATTATCGTTTGCATTCATTCATTTAAAAGCATTTAGTAGACGGCATTATTGTTTGCATTCAGTAATTTGGAAGCAATTAGTAGACATCATTATTGTTTGCATTCAGTCATTTGGAAACATTTAGTTTACATTGCAATTTTGTTTGCTTTCAGTAATTTAGAAGCATTTAGTAGACATAATTATTGTTTGCATTCAGTGTACAGCATTATTGTTTGCGTTAAGTCATTTGGAATCTCTTAATAGACATATCATTATTGTTCGCATTCAGTCATTTGTAATCCTTTAGTAGACAGAAGTATTGTTTGCATTCAGTCATTTGGAAGCATTTAGTAAACATAGAATTATTGTTTGCATTCAATCATTTCGAATCCATTAGTAGACATAGCATTATTGATTGCATTCAATCATTTGGAATGCTTTAGTAGACATAGCATTATTGTTTGCATTCAGTCATTTGGAATCCTTTAGTAGACATAGCATTATTGGTTGCATTCAGTCATTTGGATGCATTTAGTAGACAGAATTATTGTTTGCATTCAGTCATTTGGAATCCATTAGTAGACAAAGAATTATTGTTTGCATTCAGTTATTTGGAATCCTTTAGTAGATATAGCATTATTGTTTGCATTCAGTCATTTGGAATCCTTTAGTAGACATAGCATTATTGTTTCCATTCAGTCTTTTGGAATCCTTTAGTAGACATAGCATTATTGTTTGCATTCAGTCATTTGGAATCCTTTAGTAGACATAGCATTATTGTTTCCATTCAGTCTTTTGGAATCCTTTAGTAGACATAGCATTATTGTTTGCATTCTGTCATTTGGAAGTATTTAATAGACATAGAATTATTGTTTGCATTCAGTCATTCGGAATCCTTTAGTTGACATAGCATTATTGGTTGCATTGTTTCATTTGGAATCCTTTAGTAGACATGGCATTATTGTTTGCATTCAGTCATTTGGAATCCTTTAGTAGACATAGTATTATTGGTTGTATTCAGTCATTTGGAAGCATTTAGTAGACAGAAGTATTGTTTGCATTCAGTCATTTGGAAGCATTTAATAGACATAGAATTATTGTTTCCATTCAGTCACTTGGAATCCTCTAGTAGACACAGCATTATTGTTTGCATTCACTCATTTGGAAGCATTTAGTAGACAGAATTATTGTTTGCATTCAGTCATTTGGAATCCTTTAGTAGACATAGCATTTGTGGTTGCATTTGGTCATTTGGAAGCATTTAGTAGAGAGAATTATTGTTTGCATTTTGTCACTAGGAAGCATTTAGTAGACATAGAATTATTGTTTGCATTCAGTCATTTGGAATCCTTTAGTAGACATAGCATTATTGGTTGCATTCAGTCATTTGGAATCCTTTAGTAGACATAGAATTATTGTTTGCATTTAGTCATTTGGAAGCATTTAGTAGACATAAAATTATATTTTGCATTCAGTCATTTGGAATCCTTTAGAAGGCATAGAATTATTGGTTGTATTCAGTCATTTGGAATCCTTTAGTAGACATAGCATTATTGTTTGCTTTCAGTCATTTGGAAGCATTTTGTAGACATAGAATTATTGCTTGCATTCAGTCATTTGGAATCCTTTAGTAGACATAGCATTAGTGGCTGTATTCAGTCATTTGGAAGTATTTAGTATTTATAGCATTATCCTTACCATTCAGTCATTTGGAAGCGATTAGTAGACATAATTATTGTTTGCATTCAGTTATTTTGGAAGCCCTTAGTAGACACAGCATTATTGTTTGCATTCAGTCATTTGGAAGCATTTATTTGACAGCATTATTGTTTGCATTCAGTCATGTGGAAGCATTTGCTAGACACAGAATTATTGTTTGCATTCAGGCATGTGGAATCCGTTAGTAGCCATAGCATTTTTGGTTGCATTCAGTCATTTGGAAGTATTTAGTAGACATAGTTTTATCTTTAGCATTCAGTCATTTGGAAGCGTTTAGCAGACATCAGTATTGTTTGCATTAAGCCATTTTGGAAGCCCATAATAGACATAGCATTATTGTTTGCATACAGTCATTTGGAAGAATTTGGTAAACATATCATAATTGTTTGCATTCAGTCATTTAGAAGCATTTAGTAGGCATAGAAATATTTTTTGCGTTCAGTCATTTGGAAGTATTTAGTAGACATAGAAGTATTGTTTGCATTCAGTCATTTGGAAGTGTTTAGTAGACATAGCATTATTGGTTGCATTCAGTCATTTGGAAGTATTTAGTAGACATAGCATTATCGTTAGCATTCAGTCATTTGGAAGCGTTTGGTAGACATAATTATTGTTTGCTTTCAGTCATTTTGGAAGCCCTTAGTAGACACAGCATTATTGTTTGCATTCAGTCATTTGAAAGCATTCATTAGACATAGAATTATTGTTTGCATTCAGTCATTTGGAATCCTTTAGTAGACATAGAATTATTGGTTGCATTCAGTCATTTTGGGATCCCTTAGTGGACAGCATTATTGTTTGTGTTTAGTCATTTGGAAGCATTTAGTAGACATAGAATTATTGCTTGCATTCAATCATTTGGAGTCCTTTAAAAAACATATCATTATTTGTTGCATTCAGTCATTTGGAAGCATTTAGTGGACAGCATTATTGTTTGCGTTAATCCATTTGGAATCCTTTAATAGACATATCATTATTGTTTGCATTCAGTCATTTGGAAGCATTTAGTAGACATAGAATTATTGTTTGCATTCAGTCATTTGTAATCCTTTAGTAGACATAGCATTATTGTTTGCATTCAGTCATTTGGAAGTATTTAGTAGACATGGCATTATCGCTAGCATTCAGTCATTTGGAAGCTTTTAATAGACATAACTATTGTTTGCATTTATTTACTTTGGAAAACTTGAGCGGACAGCATTTTTGTTTGCGTTTAGTCATTTGGAACCCTTTAATAGACATATAATTATTGTTTGCATTCAGTCATTTGGAAACATTTAATGGACATAATTATTGTTTGCATTCAGTTATTTTCGAAGCCCTTATTAGAGAGCATTATCGTTTGCATTCATTCATTTGGAAGCATTTAGTAGACGGCATTATTGTTTGCATTCAGTAATTTGGAAGCATTTAGTAGACATCATTATTGTTTGCATTGAGTCATTTGGAAGCATTTAGTTTACATTGCAATTTTGTTTGCTTTCAGTAATTTAGAAGCATTTAGTAGACATAATTATTGTTTGCATTCAGTGTACAGCATTATTGTTTGCGTTAAGTCATTTGGAATCTCTTAATAGACATATCATTATTGTTCGCATTCAGTCATTTGTAATCCTTTAGTAGACAGAATTATTGTTTGCATTCAGTCATTTGGAAGCATTTAGTAAACATAGAATTATTGTTTGCATTCAATCAATTCGAATCCATTAGTAGACATAGCATTATTGATTGCATTCAATTATTTGGAATGCTTTAGTAGACATTGCATTATTGTTTGCATTCAGTCATTTGGAATCCTTTAGTAGACATAGCATTATTGGTTGCATTCAGTCATTTGGATGCATTTAGTAGACAGAATTATTGTTTGCATTCAGTCATTTGGAATCCATTAGTAGACAAAGAATTATTGTTTGCATTCAGTTATTTGGAATCCTTTAGTAGATATATCATTATTGTTTGCATTCAGTCATTTGGAATCCTTTAGTAGACATAGCATTATTGTTTCCATTCAGTCTTTTGGAATCCTTTAGTAGACATAGCATTATTGTTTGCATTCTGTCATTTGGAAGTATTTAATAGACATAGAATTATTGTTTGCATTCAGTCATTCGGAATCCTTTAGTTGACATAGCATTATTGGTTGCATTGTTTCATTTGGAATCCTTTAGTAGACATGGCATTATTGTTTGCATTCAGTCATTTGGAATCCTTTAGTAGACATAGTATTATTGGTTGTATTCAGTCATTTGGAAGCATTTAGTAGACAGAAGTATTGTTTGCATTCAGTCATTTGGAAGCATTTAATAGACATAGAATTATTGTTTCCATTCAGTCACTTGGAATCCTCTAGTAGACACAGCATTATTGTTTGCATTCACTCATTTGGAAGCATTTAGTAGACAGAATTATTGTTTGCATTCAGTCATTTGGAATCCTTTAGTAGACATAGCATTTGTGGTTGCATTTGGTCATTTGGAAGCATTTAGTAGAGAGAATTATTGTTTGCATTTTGTCACTAGGAAGCATTTAGTAGACATAGAATTATTGTTTGCATTCAGTCATTTGGAATCCTTTAGTAGACATAGCATTATTGGTTGCATTCAGTCATTTGGAATCCTTTAGTAGACATAGAATTATTGTTTGCATTTAGTCATTTGGAAGCATTTAGTAGACATAAAATTATATTTTGCATTCAGTCATTTGGAATCCTTTAGAAGGCATAGAATTATTATTGGTTGTATTCAGTCATTTGGAATCCTTTAGTAGACATAGCATTATTGTTTGCATTCAGTCATTTGGAATGCTTAGTAGACATAGCATTATTGTTTGCATTCAGTCATTTGGAAGCATTTTGTAGACATAGAATTATTGCTTGCATTCAGTCATTTGGAATCCTTTAGTAGACATAGCATTAGTGGCTGCATTCAGTCATTTGGAAGTATTTAGTATTTATAGCATTATCCTTACCATTCAGTCATTTGGAAGCGATTAGTAGACATAATTATTGTTTGCATTCAGTTATTTTGGAAGCCCTTAGTAGACACAGCATTATTGTTTGCATTCAGTCATTTGGAAGCATTTAGTGGACATCATTATTGTTGCATTCAGTCATGTGGAAGCATTTGCTAGACACAGAATTATTGTTTGCATTCAGGCATGTGGAATCCGTTAGTAGCCATAGCATTTTTAGATGCATTCAGTCATTTGGAAGTATTTAGTAGACATAGCTTTATCTTTAGCATTCAGTCATTTGGAAGCGTTTAGCAGACATAAGTATTGTTTGCGTTAAGTCATTTTGGAAGCCCATAATAGACATAGCATTATTGTTTGCATACAGTCATTTGGAAGAATTTGGTAAACATATCATTATTGTTTGCATTCAGTCATTTGGAAGCATTTAGTAGACATAGAATTATTGTTTGCATTCAGTCATTTGGAAGCATTTAGTAGACATAGCATTATTGGTTGCATTCAGTCATTTGGAAGTATTTAGTAGACATAGCATTATCGTTAGCATTCAGTCATTTGGAAGCGTTTGGTAAACATAATTATTGTTTGCTTTCAGTCATTTTGGAAGCCCTTAGTAGACACAGCATTATTGTTTGCATTCAGTCATTTGGAAGCATTCATTAGACATAGAATTTTTGTTTGCATTCAGTCATTTGGAATCCTTTAGTAGACATAGAATTATTGTTTGCATTCAGTCATTTTGGGATCCCTTAGTTGACAGCATTATTGTTTGTGTTTAGTCATTTGGAAGCATTTATTAGACATAGAATTATTGCTTGCATTCAATCATTTGGAATCCTTTAAAAAACATATCATTATTTGTTGCATTCATTCATTTGGAAGCATTTAGTGGACAGCATTATTGTTTGCGTTAAGTCATTTGGAATCCTTTAATAGACATATCATTATTGTTTGCATTCAGTCATTTGGAAGCATTTAGTAGACATAGCATTGTTGTTCGCATTCAGTCATTTGGAAATATTTATTAGACATTGCGTTATCGTTAGCATTCAGTCATTTGGAGGCATTTAGTAGACATCATTATTGTTTGCATTCAGTCATTTTGGAAGGCCTTAGTGGACACAGCATTATTGTTTGCATTCAGTCATTTGGAAGCATTTAGTAGACAACATTATTGTTTGCATTTAGTCATTTGGAAGCATTTAGTAGACATAGAATTATTGTTTGCATTCAGTCATTTGTAATCCTTTAGTAGACATAGCATTATTGGTTGCATTCAGTCATTTGGAAGTATTTAGTAGACATAGCATTATCGTTAGCATTCAGTCATTTGGAAGCTTTTAATAGACATAACTATTGTTTGCATTTAGTTACTTTGGAAAACTTTAGCGGACAGCATTTTTGTTTGCGTTTAGTCATTTGGAAGCCTTTAATAGACATATAATTATTGTCTGCATTCAGTCATTTGGAAACATTTAATGGACATAATTATTGTTTGCATTCAGTTATTTTGGAAGCCCTTATTAGAGAGCATTATCGTTTGCATTCATTCATTTAAAAGCATTTAGTAGACGGCATTATTGTTTGCATTCAGTAATTTGGAAGCAATTAGTAGACATCATTATTGTTTGCATTCAGTCATTTGGAAACATTTAGTTTACATTGCAATTTTGTTTGCTTTCAGTAATTTAGAAGCATTTAGTAGACATAATTATTGTTTGCATTCAGTGTACAGCATTATTGTTTGCGTTAAGTCATTTGGAATCTCTTAATAGACATATCATTATTGTTCGCATTCAGTCATTTGTAATCCTTTAGTAGACAGAAGTATTGTTTGCATTCAGTCATTTGGAAGCATTTAGTAAACATAGAATTATTGTTTGCATTCAATCATTTCGAATCCATTAGTAGACATAGCATTATTGATTGCATTCAATCATTTGGAATGCTTTAGTAGACATAGCATTATTGTTTGCATTCAGTCATTTGGAATCCTTTAGTAGACATAGCATTATTGGTTGCATTCAGTCATTTGGATGCATTTAGTAGACAGAATTATTGTTTGCATTCAGTCATTTGGAATCCATTAGTAGACAAAGAATTATTGTTTGCATTCAGTTATTTGGAATCCTTTAGTAGATATAGCATTATTGTTTGCATTCAGTCATTTGGAATCCTTTAGTAGACATAGCATTATTGTTTCCATTCAGTCTTTTGGAATCCTTTAGTAGACATAGCATTATTGTTTGCATTCAGTCATTTGGAAGTATTTAATAGACATAGAATTATTGTTTGCATTCAGTCATTTGGAATCCTTTAGTTGACATAGCATTATTGGTTGCATTGTTTCATTTGGAATCCTTTAGTAGACATATCATTATTGTTTGCATTCAGTCATGTGGAATCCTTTAGTAGACATAGTATTATTGGTTGTATTCAGTCATTTGCAAGCATTTAGTAGACAGAATTATTGTTTGCATTCAGTCATTTGGAAGCATTTAATAGACATAGAATTATTGTTTCCATTCAGTCACTTGGAATCCTTTAGTAGACATAGCATTATTGTTTGCATTCACTCATTTGGAAGCGTTTAGTAGACATAGAATTATTGTTTGCATTCAGTCATTTGGAATCCTTTAGTAGACATAGCATTTGTGGTCGCATTTGGTCATTTGGAAGCATTTAGTAGAGAGAATTATTGTTTGCGTTTAGTCACTAGGAAGCATTTAGTAGACATAGAATTATTGTTTGCATTCAGTCATTTGGAATCCTTTAGTAGACATAACATTATTGGTTGCATTCAGTCATTTGGAATCCTTTAGTAGACATAGAATTATTGTTTGCATTTAGTCATTTGGAAGCATTTAGTAGACATAAAATTATATTTTGCATTCAGTCATTTGGAATCCTTTAGAAGGCATAGAATTATTGGTTGTATTCAGTCATTTGGAATCCTTTAGTAGACATAGCATTATTGTTTGCATTCAGTCATTTGGAAGCATTTTGTAGACATAGAATTATTGCTTGCATTCAGTCATTTGGAATCCTTTAGTAGACATAGCATTAGTGGCTGTATTCAGTCATTTGGAAGTATTTAGTATTTATAGCATTATCCTTACCATTCAGTCATTTGGAAGCGATTAGTAGACATAATTATTGTTTGCATTCAGTTATTTTGGAAGCCCTTAGTAGACACAGCATTATTGTTTGCATTCAGTCATTTGGAAGCATTTATTTGACAGCATTATTGTTTGCATTCAGTCATGTGGAAGCATTTGCTAGACACAGAATTATTGTTTGCATTCAGGCATGTGGAATCCGTTAGTAGCCATAGCATTTTTGGTTGCATTCAGTCATTTGGAAGTATTTAGTAGACATAGTTTTATCTTTAGCATTCAGTCATTTGGAAGCGTTTAGCAGACATCAGTATTGTTTGCATTAAGCCATTTTGGAAGCCCATAATAGACATAGCATTATTGTTTGCATACAGTCATTTGGAAGAATTTGGTAAACATATCATAATTGTTTGCATTCAGTCATTTAGAAGCATTTAGTAGGCATAGAAATATTTTTTGCGTTCAGTCATTTGGAAGTATTTAGTAGACATAGAAGTATTGTTTGCATTCAGTCATTTGGAAGTGTTTAGTAGACATAGCATTATTGGTTGCATTCAGTCATTTGGAAGTATTTAGTAGACATAGCATTATCGTAGGCATTCAGTCATTTGGAAGCGTTTGGTAGACATAATTATTGTTTGCTTTCAGTCATTTTGGAAGCCCTTAGTAGACACAGCATTATTGTTTGCATTCAGTCATTTGAAAGCATTCATTAGACATAGAATTATTGTTTGCATTCAGTCATTTGGAATCCTTTAGTAGACATAGAATTATTGGTTGCATTCAGTCATTTTGGGATCCCTTAGTGGACAGCATTATTGTTTGTGTTTAGTCATTTGGAAGCATTTAGTAGACATAGAATTATTGCTTGCATTCAATCATTTGGAGTCCTTTAAAAAACATATCATTATTTGTTGCATTCAGTCATTTGGAAGCATTTAGTGGACAGCATTATTGTTTGCGTTAATCCATTTGGAATCCTTTAATAGACATATCATTATTGTTTGCATTCAGTCATTTGGAAGCATTTAGTAGACATAGAATTATTGTTTGCATTCAGTCATTTGTAATCCTTTAGTAGACATAGCATTATTGTTTGCATTCAGTCATTTGGAAGTATTTAGTAGACATGGCATTATCGCTAGCATTCAGTCATTTGGAAGCTTTTAATAGACATAACTATTGTTTGCATTTATTTACTTTGGAAAACTTGAGCGGACAGCATTTTTGTTTGCGTTTAGTCATTTGGAACCCTTTAATAGACATATAATTATTGTTTGCATTCAGTCATTTGGAAACATTTATTAGACAACATTTTTGCGTGCATTCTGTCATTTGGAAGCATTTAATGGACATAATTATTGTTTGCATTCAGTCATGTTGGAAACCCTTAGTGGAGAGCATTATCGTTTGCATTCATTCATTTGGAAGCATTTAGTAGACAGCATTATTGTTTGCATTCAGTAATTTGGAAGCATTTAGTAGACATCATTATTGTTTGCATTCAGTCATTTGGAAGCATTTAGTAGACATAATTATTGTTAGCATTCAGAGGACAGCATTATTGTTTGCGTTAAGTCATTTGAAATCCTTTAATAGACATATCATTATTGTTTGCATTCAGTCATTTGTAATCCTTTAGTAGACAGAAGTATTGTTTGCATTCAGTCATTTGGAAGCATTTAGTAAACATAGAATTATTGTTTGCATTCAATCATTTCGAATCCATTAGTAGACATAGCATTATTGATTGCATTCAATCATTTGGAATCCTTTAGTAGACAAAGCATTATTGTTTGCATTCAGTCATTTGGAATCCTTTAGTAGACATAGCATTATTGGTTGCATTCAGTCATTTGGATGCATTTAGTAGACAGAATTATTGTTTGCATTCAGTCATTTGGAATCCATTAGTAGACAAAGAATTATTGTTTGCATTCAGTTATTTGGAATCCTTTAGTAGATATATCATTATTGTTTGCATTCAGTCATTTGGAATCCTTTAGTAGACATAGCATTATTGTTTCCATTCAGTCTTTTGGAATCCTTTAGTAGACATAGCATTATTGTTTGCATTCTGTCATTTGGAAGTATTTAATAGACATAGAATTATTGTTTGCATCAGTCTTTCGGAATCCTTTAGTTGACATAGCATTATTGGTTGCATTGTTTCATTTGGAATCCTTTAGTAGACATGGCATTATTGTTTGCATTCAGTCATTTGGAATCCTTTAGTAGACATAGTATTATTGGTTGTATTCAGTCATTTGGAAGCATTTAGTAGACAGAAGTATTGTTTGCATTCAGTCATTTGGAAGCATTTAATAGACATAGAATTATTGTTTCCATTCAGTCACTTGGAATCCTCTAGTAGACACAGCATTATTGTTTGCATTCACTCATTTGGAAGCATTTAGTAGACAGAATTATTGTTTGCATTCAGTCATTTGGAATCCTTTAGTAGACATAGCATTTGTGGTTGCATTTGGTCATTTGGAAGCATTTAGTAGAGAGAATTATTGTTTGCATTTTGTCACTAGGAAGCATTTAGTAGACATAGAATTATTGTTTGCATTCAGTCATTTGGAATCCTTTAGTAGACATAGCATTATTGGTTGCATTCAGTCATTTGGAATCCTTTAGTAGACATAGAATTATTGTTTGCATTTAGTCATTTGGAAGCATTTAGTAGACATAAAATTATATTTTGCATTCAGTCATTTGGAATCCTTTAGAAGGCATAGAATTATTATTGGTTGTATTCAGTCATTTGGAATCCTTTAGTAGACATAGCATTATTGTTTGCATTCAGTCATTTGGAATGCTTAGTAGACATAGCATTATTGTTTGCATTCAGTCATTTTGAAGCATTTTGTAGACATAGAATTATTGCTTGCATTCAGTCATTTGGAATCCTTTAGTAGACATAGCATTAGTGGCTGCATTCAGTCATTTGGAAGTATTTAGTATTTATAGCATTATCCTTACCATTCAGTCATTTGGAAGCGATTAGTAGACATAATTATTGTTTGCATTCAGTTATTTGGGAAGCCCTTAGTAGACACAGCATTATTGTTTGCATTCAGTCATTTGGAAGCATTTATTTGACAGCATTATTGTTTGCATTCAGTCATGTGGAAGCATTTGCTAGACACAGAATTATTGTTTGCATTCAGGCATGTGGTATCCGTTAGTAGCCGTAGCATTTTTGGTTGCATTCAGTCATTTGGAAGTATTTAGTAGACATAGCTTTGTCTTTATCATTCAGTCATTTGGAAACGTTTAGCAGACATAAGTATTGTTTGCATTAAGCCATTTTGGAAGCCCATAATAGACATAGCATTATTGTTTGCATACAGTCATTTGGAAGAATGTGGCAAACATATCATAATTGTTTGCATTCAGTCATTTGGAAGCATTTAGTAGGCATAGAAATATTTTTTTGCGTTCAGTCATTTGGAAGCATTTAGTAGACATAGAAGTATTGTTTGCATTCAGTCATTTGGAAGTATTTAGTAGACATAGCATTATCGTTAGCATTTAGTCATTTGGAAGCGTTTGGTAGACATAATTATTGTTTGCTTTCAGTTATTTTGGAAGCCCTTAGTAGACACAGCATTATTGTTTGCATTCAGTCATTTGGAATCCTTTAGTAGACATAGAATTATTGTTTGCATTCAGTCATTTGGAATCCTTTAGTAGACATAGAATTATTGTTTGCATTCAGTCATTTTGGGATCCCTTAGTGGACAGCATTATTGTTTGTGTTTAGTCATTTGGAAGCAATTAGTAGACATAGAATTATTGCTTGCATTCAATCATTTGGAATCCTTTAAAAAACATATCATTATTTGTTGCATTCAGTCATTTGGAAGCATTTAGTGGACAGCATTATTGTTTGCGTTAAGTCATTTGGAATCCTTTAATAGACATATCATTATTGTTTGCATTCAGTCATTTGGAAGCATTTAGTAGACACAGCATTGTTGTTCGCTTTCAGTCATTTAGAAATATTTATTAGACATTGCATTGTCGTTAGCATTCAGTCATTTGGAAGCATTTAGTAGACAGAATTATTGTTTGCATTCAGTCATTTTGGAAGCCGTTAGTGGAAACAGCATTATTGTTTGCATTCATTCATTTGGAAGCATTTAGTAGACATCATTATTGTTTGCATTCAGTCATTTTGGAAGCCCTTAGTGGACACAGCATTATTGTTTGCATTCAGTCATTTGGAAGTATTTAGTAGACATCATTATTGTTTGCATTTAGTCATTTGGAAGCATTTAGTAGACATTGAATTATTGTTTGCATTCAGTCATTTGTAATCCTTTAGTAGACATAGCATTATTGGTTGCATTCAGTCATTTGGAAGTATTTAGTAGACATAGCATTATCGTTAGCATTCAGTCATTTGGAAGCGTTTAATAGACATAATTATTGTTTGCATTTAGTTATTTTGGAAAACTTTAGCGGACAGTATTTTTGTTTGAGTTTAGTCATTTGGAACCCTTTAATAGACATATAATTATTGTTTGCATTCAGTCATTTGGAAACAATTAATGGACATAATTATTGTTTGCATTCAGTTATTTTGGAAGCCCTTATTAGAGAGCATTATCGTTTGCATTCATTCATTTGGAAGCATTTAGTAGACGGCATTATTGTTTGCATTCAGTAATTTGGAAGCATTTAGTAGACATTATTGTTTGCATTCAGTCATTTGGAAGCATTTAGTTTACATTGCAATTTTGTTTGCTTTCAGTAATTTAGAAGCATTTAGTAGACATAATTATTGTTTGCATTCAGTGTACAGCATTATTGTTTGCGTTAAGTCATTTGGAATCTCTTAATAGACATCATTATTGTTCGCATTCAGTCATTTGTAATCCTTTAGCAGACAGAATTGTTGTTGCATTCAGTCATTTGGAAGCATTTAGTAAACATAGAATTATTGTTTGCATTCAGTCATTTAGAATCCTTTAGTAGACATAGCATTATTGGTTGCTTTCAGTAATTTGGAATCCTTTAGTAGACATAGCATTATTGTTTGCCTTCAGTCATTTGGAATCCTTTAGTAGACATAGCATTATTGTTTGCATTCAGTCATTTGGAATCCTTTAGTAGACATAGCATCATTGTTTGCATTCAGTCATTTGGAAGCATTTAGTAGACATAGAATTATTGTTTGCATTCAGTCATTTGGAATCCTTTAGTAGACATAGCATTACTGGTTGCATTGTTTCATTTGGAATCCTTTAGTAGACATAGCATTATTGGTTGCATTTAGTCATTTGCACGTATTTAGTAGACAGAATTATTGTTTGCATTCAGTCATTTTGGAAGCCCTTTGTGGACAGCATTATTGTTTGCGTTTAGTCATTTGGAACCCTTTAATAGACCTATCATTATTTTTTGCATTTAGTCATTTGGAAACATTTAATAGACACCATGATTGTTTGCATTCAGTCATTTGGAAGCATTTAGTTTACATTGCATTATTGCTTGCATTCAGTAATTTGGAAGCATTTAGTAGACATAATTATTGTTTGCATGCAGTGGACAGCATTATTGTTTGCGTTAAGTAATTTGGAATCCTTTATTAGACATAACATTATTGTTTGCATTCAGTCATTTGGAATCCTTTAGTAGACATAGCAATATTGGTTGGATTCACTCATTTGGAAGCATTTATTAGACAGAATTATTGTTTGCATTTAGTCATTTGGAACCATTTAGTAGACAGAATTATTGTTTGCATTCAGTCATTTGGAATCCTTTAGTAGGCATAGCGTTATTGGTTGCAATCATTCATTTGGAATCCTTTAGTAGAAATAGCATTATTGTTTGCATTCAGTCATTTGGAATCCTTTAGTAGACATAGCATTATTGTTTGCATTCAGTCATTTGGAAGCATTTAGTAGACAAAGAATTATATTTTGCATTCAGTCATTTGGAATCCTTCAGTAGACATAGCATTATTGTTTGCATTCAGTCATTTGGAATCCTTTAGTAGACATAGCATTATTGGTTGCATTCATTCATTTGGAAGCATTTATTAGACAGAATTATTGTTTGCATTCAGTCATTTGGAAGCATTTAGTAGACATAGAATTATTGTTTTCATTCAGTCATTTGGAATCCTTTAGTAGACAGAGCATTATTAGTTGCATTAAGTCATTTGGAATCCTTTAGTAGACGTAGCATTATTGATTGCATTCAGTCATTTGGAATTGTTAATAGACATAGCATTATCGTTAGCATTCATTCATTTGGAAGCGTTTAGTAGACATAATTATTGTATGCATTCAGTCATTTTGGAAGCCCTTAGTAGACAGCTTTATTGTTTGCGTTAATCATTTTCAACCCTTTAATAGACATCTCATTATTGTTTGCATTCAGTCATTTGGAAACATTTAGTAGACAACATTATTGCTGGCATTCAGTCATTTGGAAGCATTTAGTGGACAGCATTATTGTTTGCATTCAGTAATTTGGAAGCATTTAGTAGACATTATTATTGTTTGCATTCAGTCATTTGGAAGTATTTAGATTCCATTGCATTATTGTTTGTATTCAGTAATTTGGAAGCATTTAGTAATCATAATTATTGTTTGCATTCAGTGGACAGCATTATTGTTTGCGTTAAGTCATTTGGAATCCTTTAATAGTAATAGCATTATTGGTTACATTCAGTCATTTGGAAGCATTTAGTAGACAGAATTAATGTTTGCATTCAGTCATTTGGAAGCATTTAATAGACATAGAATTATTGTTTGCATTCAGTCATTTGGAATCCTTTAGCAGACATAGCATTATTGGTTGCATTCACTCATTTGGAAGCATTTAGTAGACAGAATTATTGTTTGCATTCAGTCATTTGGAATCCTTTAGTAGGCATAGCGTTATTGGTTGCAATCATTCATTTGGAATCCTTTAGTAGAAATAGCATTATTGTTTGCATTCAGTCATTTGGAATCCTTTAGTAGACATAGCATTATTTTTTGCATTCAGTGATTTGGAAGCATTTAGTAGACATAATTATATTTTGCATTCAGTCATTTGGAATCCTTCAGTAGACATAGCATTATTGTTTGCATTCAGTCATTTGGAATCCTTTAGTAGACATAGCATTATTGGTTGCATTCATTCATTTGGAAGCATTTATTAGACAGAATTATTGTTTGCATTCAGTCATTTGGAAACATTTAGTAGACATAGAATTATGGTTTTCATTCAGTCATTTGGAATCCTTTAGTAGACATAGCATTATTAGTTGCATTAAGTCATTTGGAATTGTTAATAGACGTAGCATTATCGTTAGCATTCAGTCATTTGGAAGCGTTTAGTAGACATAATTATTGTTTGCATTCAGTCATTTTGGAAGCCCTTAGTGGAAAGCTTTATTGTTTGCGTTTAGTCATTTGCAACCCTTTAATAGACATCTCATTATTGTTTGCATTCAGTCATTTGGAAACATTTAGTAGACAACATTATTGCTGGCATTCAGTCATTTGGAAGCATTTAGTGGACATAATTATTGTTTGCATTCAGTCATTTTTGGAAGCCCTTAGTGGACAGCATTATCGTTTGCATTCATTCATTTGGAAGCATTTAGTAGACAGCATTATTGTTTGCATTCAGTAATTTGGAAGCATTTAGTAGACATTATTATTGTTTGCATTCAGTCATTTGGAAGCATTTAGTTTCCATTTCATTATTGTTTGTATTAAGTAATTTGGAAGCATTTAGTAATCATAATTATTGTTTGCATTCAGTGGACAGCATTATTGTTTGCGTTAAGTCATTTGGAATCCTTTAATAGACATAGCATTATAGTTTGCATTCAGTCATTTGTAATCCTTTAGTAGTCATAGCATTATTGGTTACATTCAGTCATTTGGAAGCATTTAGTAGATAGAATTAATGTTTGCATTCAGTCATTTGGAAGCAATTATTAGACATAGAATTATTGTTTGCATTCAGTCATTTGGAATCTTTTAGTAGACATAGCATTAGTGGCTGCATTCAGTCATTTGGAAGTGTTTAGTAGACATAGCATTATCGTTAACAATCCGTCATTTGGAAGCGTTTAGTAGACATAATTATTGTTTGCATTCAGTCATTTTGGAAGCCATTAGTGGACAGCGTTATTGTTTGCGTTTAGTCATTTGGAACTCTTTAATAGACATCTCATTATTGTTTGCATTCAGTCATTTGGAAACATTTAGTAGACAACATTATTGCTTGCATTCATTCATTTGGAAGCATGTATTGGAGATAATTATTGTTTGCATTCAGTCATTTTGGAAGCCCTTAGTGGAGAATATTTTCGTTTGCATTCATTCATTTGGAAGCATTTAGTAGACAGCATTATTGTTTGCTTTCAGTAATTTGGAAGCATTTAGTTGACATCATTATTGTTTGCATTCAGTCATTTGGAAGCATTTAGTTTACGTTGCATTATTGTTTGCATTCATTAATTTGGAAGCATTTAGTAGACATAGAATTATTGTTTGCTTTCAGTCATTTGGCAGCATTTAGTAGACATAGCATTATCGTTTGCATTCAGTCATTTGGAAGCATTTTGCATTCAGTCATTTTGGAAGCCCTTAGTGGACCGCATTATTGTTTGCGTTTAGTTATTTGGAACCCTTTAATAGACAAATCATTATTGTTTGCATTCAGTCATTTGGAAGCATTTAGTAGACAGCATTATCGTTTGCATTTATTCATTTGAAAGTCTTTAATAGACAGAATTATTGTTTGCATTCAGTCATTTGGAAGCATTTCGTAGACAGCAGTATTGTTTACATTCAGTAATTTAGAACTATTTAGTTTACATTGCATTATTGTTTGCATTCAGTCATTTGGAAGCATTTAGTAGACATCATTATTGTTTGCATTTAGTCATTTGGAATCCTTTGTTAGACAGCATTGGTGTTTGCATTCAGTCATTTGAAAGCATTTCGTAAACAGCATTATCTTTTGCATTCAGTCATTTGGAAGCATTTAGTGGACATAGCATTATTGTTTGCATTTAGTCATTTGGAATCCTTTAGTAGACATAGCATTATTGGTTGCATTCAGTCATTTGGGAGCATTTAGTAGACAGAATTATTGTTTGCATTTAGTCATTTGGAATCCTTTAGTAGACAGCATTTTTGTTTGCATTCAGTAATTTGGAAGCCCTTAGTAGACAGAAGTATTGTTTGTATTTAGATATTTAGAAGCCTTTAATAGACATAGATTTATCGTTTGCATTCAGACATTTAGAAGACTTTAATAGAGATAGATTTTTTTGTTTACATTTAGTCATTTGGAAGCCTTTAGTGGGCATATCAGTATTGTTTCTAAATACGAAATACACCACTTGAGATATGATTAATTGTCTGGTGGTTCAGACAAAAAGGACGCCTTTATTAATCTAGGTCATCAAAGGGTTTTATCGATTGAAAAACATCATGTTTTTTTCCTTTATGGAGCCTGATAACGTTCCTTTGGCTCTCTAAGGCAAAGGTTAATGGGACATGGGAAATTCAAATATGCAAATGTTGACTTGTAGATCTGTGTTGAGGAAGATTTACAGATAGCTTGGTTCTTAAAAAGGAAATTCAGATAAGAGCCAAACAGTTATTGGAAAAAGATCCACGTATTTTTTATTCAACACCTCCTAGTTTAGAGGTTAATTGAAAAATTGCATTTTAACTGTGAGTAATTGAGAAATATAAGTGTATTTTCACATATACTGAGATTTGATGAAAGTGTAACTCTTTAAATTTAAATCTAATCAAATATAAAAGCATTCGTTGAAAAAGAATCAATGTAGTGTAACTACAAAGACTATATAGATATGCTTGTATCTTTATTTAGACATTTTGTCATCATGACATTATACATGTCATATGCTTTTAAAATAAAGAAATATGAAATAATAAATTATTAAAATTTTAATTGTCGTAAGATGTTGCGTTGTTTTTTTTAAATGAAACGATCCTAGTTCTGCATTACATGATACATGTTTTTATCGAACTTTATGTCAGCATTGCAGGGTACTTTTCGAATTAGATTTAATGAATTTAAAGAAAGGATGGAGTGGAGCAAATCTTGGTTGACTTGCGCTGCAAAGCCTTTGGTAGTCATTTTTTCATGTTTAATTTCTAAATCATGGTTCAATATGTAGAAGCTCGCGTTTAATAGTACCTGTCTGGCTATGTCACTACATATATAATGAATCAACTACTTTGGTGCTAAATACTGTATAAAAAATTTATTTTTCTGCAAATTTATATTGTCAAAATACATCCATGCAGTCTTTGACATTATCAAAGAAGACTTTATGCAATCGTAGGTGTTATCACTTTGGTCTTTTATTCCATGGATATTACTTATAAAGATTTATAAAGCTCACACTGGCACGAAGATACTGTTTGTTCTTTTTAAATACCTGAATTAATTTGTCACGATTTCACCAGAATTTGACTTCCTTAACATAATGGCTAATATATTCCCTACAATAGTTTTTTTTATTGTTGTTTCTCTAATACATACATACATACATACATACATACATACATACATACATACATACATACATACATACATACATACATACATACATACATACATACATACATACATACATACATACATACCTATCTACCTACCTAAACACACACATATATATATATATATATATATATATATATATATATATATATATATATATATATATATATATATATATATATATATATATATAATTTAGAGAGATTATTTATTTTTTTCATGTTCCAGAATAATAGTTTCACTTTGGACACCCATTATAAACTGATTTGCATGTAATAGACTTTCTTTTCTTTGAAAGCAATTTTAAATTAAATGCCTTTTTATCAATCAAAGGTTTGTGAGTTTTCAGTCTAATTATGGTTATCTCAATAATACAAAACTCCCTTCAGGCATCTAATTGAATGTGACAATGAAATAGCTTTATGAAAAATAATTTGATTTCAAAGATATTGATATTGCAGAATATTCAATGTTATATAAATGTTGCTTAGAATTTCCGTCAAAACCTGAAATAAAACAAGGTACAAAATTATCTAAAAGTTATAATATGAGGTATAACAATTGTAAAGCTTAATATCACACAGACGTCACGTTGTACAATATGAGGTAAAGTGTTTAACTTTCTACTTCTATTAGCTAATTACTTTAAGGCATCAAAGAACGATACTTTATATTTAGAAAACAGATATCTATGTTTATGTTCAAGCTTTTATCTTTTAAATAGTAACAACCTACTACTACTACTACTACTACTACTACTACTACTTCTACCACTAATTCTACTATTAGTACTAGTGGTAATAATAATAATAGTAATAATAACAATAATAACAATAATAGTAATAGTAACTGAGGCTTACGTCTTTAGACAAAATCCAGCGATTTTGCACGAAATATGACAATAAATATTGATAAGACAATTGTCGATAAATTGCGACGGTATGCAAAGTTTGTGTGTTATTGCTACAAGCGATTTTATTGCTAAATGAATAGACTCTCTTTGCCAGAAAGAGAGATAGGGTATTTTGTGTTGTTATCCAATATCATAATCAAAGCTCTATGGCGTCTATCATGACCCATTACAAATCAAAATCTATTTTCGTGACATGCATTTAATAGCGTCATTGTATAACTTGAACATTTGTCCAGAGAAGAGCAAAATGCACACTCATACAATTGCGTCTTAAGAACATGTTTAAAGGGACCAGCAAATCACATTTTCTAACAGACAAAGAGAATGGTCATGTGTTTGTACGTCATTATCGTGTAACAAATCAGAACGAATGACATGCACAGTACATGCTTATTGACAAACAGCAGCCTTTATCTACAAAGAATAACGTCAGGTATGGACAAGGTTTATTTGTGATCTAAGAAAACCGTACACACAATCTTGTTGGTGCTGTAACCAGAACTAATTGCTAATGCGAAATGCTAACACATTCTTTGTAATTTTTGTAATCCACCTATATATGAGCTAAATTCAGATATACTATCGGTAATACTTAAGTTATTCATAAATAAACGGCCTATGCTGCATCCATTGAAAGACCTATACAAATCACAATTAAGGTGATTAAATATATCTCTTAAACAGAAATGGGGAAAAGCCCCGAATAAATCTTATCCTGAAAATATTATAAAGACGAGTAACTGAGTAAATCGTATGGAACATTTTATTTAAAATAATCTGCATGGATCAAGTTACAGCAAAGGAAATTAAACTTTATGTGACCGTAATTGAGCTTTGCTCACAGAAAAACCCTCCAGCATGCAAACATTCTTATGATTGCTCGAAAATCAAACATCTTCTTTCGATCGTCCTTTTCCATTCCATTAACGTTTATCACGTATGGGACGGAAGATGCATGCCACTTCAAATATTATCTTCTGTTGTTTTCAAAAGAAATATTTAATTTGTTTTGTTTATAAACTTGAAAGAGATACCCTTTGTGAACTCTAATTTTCGTGACAACCTTCTTCATCACAAGAAAAAAGTATGTAATTTATTTCAGTCCAACAAAAAACAACGTTATTTTAAACAGTGAGCAAGTTTCCAATGTATCCGTTCGTGATCCAAATTATGATAAAGTAATCATACAAATTTACCTCCGAGCACATTTATTATACGATGCATAGAAGACGAAGGAGAAGAAAAAGCCGGCCACACACTGTGGAAAGATGAAATGACGATTGCAACATGTAAGGAATGTTCTCTTATCTCAAGTCAAGCGGAAGCGAAAAGGGCATGTTGTCAACATGGCGAGCAGAGTAGTACAAGCGTACATGTTTTAAAAAATACTTTATTTTTCAAGAAAGCGAAGTCTTCAATTTCAGACAGTGTCTACGATCTGAATGCAGATAAAGCCTTTCCGTATAACTATTGAACCGTAGCTAATATACTTTTCTACCTAAGAAACTAATTTATATTAACATATTATTAAAAAATATACTGTTCAAATTTCACTAATCACATTACTGAATTACTGACGTTGTGTTTTAAAAAAATCAGGCATGGTTTTCTCGAAGAATTTATGATTAGTTTGGAGTAAATTTTTTATTTTTGTTATTAAACTTAATTCGTTATAGCAGAGGTGTTACTATTGTTTAAAAGTTGCATTAATAAAATTGCATTAATAAAATAGTGAACACATTCTTGAAATCGGCAACGATTACGCTCAAGCTTCCGTTATGTGCTGTAAAATGATATACTTGATAAGCAGTAAAGAATGTTACATGCATTCAACAGAAAGCAGTATTAAAACCTAAACAGCAAATAACATGTTTACTGAACAGAGCGTACATACTTTTGAATAGCACTACAAAGTCAACAGGTGTGATTCGAGCGATCTTGGAAAGGTCACCTGATCTAAAATCTTCAATTGCCGTTATTACAAATATTTCTCCAATAACCTATGTTGATATTTAATACTTTATGTCTAAGTCACATTGTTTAATTGCAAAAATGGTACAGATGTTGTTTTCATCAGTGCATTAGTTGGAAGAATGTCCTTCGATTTGTACTGAACCCACATACTGGAGGCGCGTGACAGGAAACTTATCAAGATCTTATCAAGTACGTTTTAAATAGAAGAACCGTCACCTTGACGATATTCACAGAACAGGAAAGTACGCTGAAAAACCCATTTCAGCATGTGGTTTATAAACCGGGTTCCTTTTCAGCCTAACTGGGTGATTTTAAGATATTTAATATTTTGAGATATCAAAAATTGCATTAAAAGTTATTTTTCTTTATTACTAGCCACAGCTGACGATCCGGCCGTGTTTGGATAGAATGCTGTCTGACCCGTGCTTTCTCTAACTGCTAATGTTATATAACTACAGGATTCCTTTTTTATTTCTTAATTTCATCTTTACATAAGCAGTGTATTAAATTTAATCAAAATATGATGGGTTGGATTCAATTGTTTAGCTCTATTGATATCAATCATACACTGTCATCTGTCTTCATAACATGAGCATTGGCTCAATACTACCTAACATCTTACAATGTGGACGTGATATTTGGTGTTAAAAATATCAACTAATTTGTTTTTGATGGCGACACATGATCAATAAAATATCAACTAATTTGTTTTTGATGGCGACACATGATCAATATTACACATCGCTACATTTGGACCACACCGGTATGGAGCTATGATGCCTGCCTCATTCATACGGCAAATTTCAACAAGCAGTAAGAAATGGTTTGAACTTTTGAGCACTGTTTTATCATAAAGGTTAACATAATTTAGTACCTGAACAGAGATGCAGTGGCATGTTCTCTAATTTAATTCTGCTTGTAACCAATTTACTGTATGATAGGACATTTCAGTAACAACTTAATTTTTGTAAATAACTGTTTTTATGATAAAATGTTTCTAATAATTTAGAAATGAACTTACATCATAGTTTTTAGCATATTGTCTCTTTGAAAAAGTTTGTAAATGTAGATATACATCAAGAGTTGGTCATCATTTTACACAGAGTGGATTTTCCGAACTAATAATTTATTTACTTTTTTAGTAATATTTAAAAAAGGCTTTATTAGACATTTCAAACATCACATTTATAAAACTGGAGCAAAGCGTTTCTTCTAGAAATATTTATCTTTGATATTATAATTTAAAGGTACTGCAAAATAATGATTTCTGATGGCGTATGTAGCAAACAAAATAATTTATGGTGACGCATGTAACAAACAAAATGATTTCTGATGACTTATGCAACAAACAAAATGATTTCTGATGAGGTATGTAACAAACAAAATGATTTCTAATGACGTATGTAACGAACAACATTATTTCTGATTACGTATGTAACAAACAAAATGATTTTTGATGTATGTTATAATAAGCAATGATATTTATGATTCATGTCTATAATAAAAGAACTGAGACTCATTTTGTCACTTTATAATTAATTATTGTTTTTAGCATCTACTTATTTATTTTTATTATATCCTATGGAAGAGTGCCGTTCCTTCAATTACAATCACAATGAAATCTACCAGTAATACAGATTGTCGGAATATGTTGTGGTGTCAGCAGCTAAAAAGAAATGTCTACACGGTCCGAACAACGCAAGGCAACGGAACAAAAAAAAAAGCTCAAGAAAAAAGGTAGTAAATGTAAGCACATATAGTCGGCAGAAAAAATATAAAGAGGATTTTATTATAATTGTACAAAAAACATTTAATAGAAGATGTAACACATACACATACTGTGTTATAAATATGTAGAGGCATGAAAAAAACAGTTTGTTTGCAAGAATGAAAGAAATTTTCATTTTATTTATGTAACTCCAGCAAAAGCGACTAAATGGTTTTCACGGACGAGTCGTGGCGTTACTGCCGAGTCTCTTAAGTAAGCATTATATTGACCTGATAACGACGACAATAATATAGATACTGTTTTACTGACTTGATGACGACGACAATAATATAGATACTGTTTTACTGACTTGATAACGACGACAAAAATATAGATACTGTTTTACTGACTTGAGAACGACGACAATAATATAGATACTCTTTTACTGACTTGATAACGACGACAAAAATATAGATACTGTTTTACTGACTTGAGAACGACGACAATAATATAGATACTGTTTTACTGACTTGAGAACGACGACAATAATATAGATACTGTTTTACTGACTTGATGACGACGACAATAATATCAAGACTGAAATATAAGTTAATGCGTCTTATTTCTTTCACGTGCATGAATTCAGCAGAAATGACGGAGGCGCATACATTAAATGTCTAGGGCGATGCATGGCTGAAATGCTGTCATATATAATTGTTGTTCTAAAAATATTATTGTTATTTTCATTGGTACCACAAATTAAATCCGCTTTTTTCTGTTTCTAGTGGTACCTTGCTATTAGTATTGCTCCAACCCAAACATATTCACTACTTTTTTACTTTTATCAACAAAAAATACACGTCAAGCAGATAGTCTTACATCAAGGGATCACTCTTGCATAATGTTTCATTTTTTATTCTGCTTTCGTTTTTTTTCCTGTTAGAGTTAAAATGTCGAAAAGTGTTGAAATTAACCATGTGCTTGATTCAAAGAGGCTGAAAATCGCGTTTAAAGACGATCAAACTTCGACGTACTCAGACGCTGTTACATCTGTCTGTCTCTGTTTCTATCTTTCTGTCTGTCTCTCGTAAAACATTATAATAAAAGGATGAGCCATATATATGTTTATCTACATGGCAAACACATACTAATCCCATGTTCATCCTTATTGAAAGTTTAATATTAACATGTGAAGCTGTACAAGACCTCACACATGGGAATTAAGGACAAATTAACCACACATACAGATGGACAAAGTAAATCCATCATACCATCAGATTATTGACATGAACGTATAAAAGGTTGAAACTCTTAACTACGTTTCTAGAAATGGAGTTAATTTAATTTTATTGAGGTTAATGAAACATACTTTGAAATAATAAAGTATGGCCTTGATGATGACACGAACCAATAGCAAATCTCTCCTTACGGTACCTTAAATCTTTAACTTTTACGAAATAATAATTATTTCCAGAAACCGGTTCCATCCAGCGAGTTATAATTAAAATCCTAAAACTATTATGTATCTAAAACTAATCCCAAAATTTCAAGTTTGTGTCTTTAATATTGTAAGAAATAAATTGCATCAATAATGAAGGGACAGACTGACAAACATGAAGACCTCACCTTTTTAAATACTGCATGGGGATAGCAGCCATATAGATGTTACACTCATTTAAAAATGATCACTATCAAAGGACAAAAGACAAAACAAAATTTGCATATCTTAAAAATTGATGATATAACTGAAATCTACACACATTGCCTATGCTGACAAGTGTTTTATTTTAAAGTTAATAATAATAATTATACTTTCATTACAAGCATAAAACTACATAACAACGGGAATTATTTTCTATCTAACCTGAAAATATGAAACTCCAAGTGTCATAATATATAAATTTTCTATTTAGTTGTCACAGCTATAGAATGAAAGGTTGTGAGATACATACAACTGGTGAATGGGAAAAGAAAAACTGCAAAAGAAATTATGCTCATTGCTGTTTATTATTATTATTATTATTATTATTATTATTATTATTATTATTATTATTATTATTATTATTATTATTATTATTATTATTATTATATATTTTTCTTCTGCTAATTGGTTTACAAAGGGTCCTTATCAGTTTTATCGAATGTTTATCCATTCCTTCGTCACTAATTTTATCAGTTATATCGAATGTTTATCCATTCCTCCGTCACTAATTTATTGAAAACTATCACCGTGATTTAAATTTGTTGCAAACAGCTAATCAAAATCGTGCTATCAACTAGATCATTGACAATGAACAATGTAGCTTTTTAGTTTGAGAAGCCATTCATTTCTCATCAACTTACTTCAAGCCATTTTTCCATAGGCTGGAAGCGCGTAGCTCCAGTGTATCTGTTAGCCTATCACGTATTTGTTAATTATAAGTCTCATTTATGAAACTAATACCATTTGCAAAGACTTTTTCAACAAAACACTTTTTTTCCCTCTAGGATGTGGATCTTCGTCACTGTAATGTTTACATCGAATCATCAGCTTCTACGGCAACTACCGCAGTTGTTCAAATACGTAGAACATATTCCTCTGTGCTGTATACTGGCAAATTCGATGCTTTTCAAAATCTTTTGAAGTTTGACTTCGCTTATCTGTGTACATTAAAATATTCGATCTTATTTTATGTGTTAGAAAACCCTAAGTTTTCTGGGATTTTGATTTTTATTCATACTATGCAGTGGTACTCTTTTAATATGAAACAACAGCCTTGTGTCACCTAAATTTGACTGGTTTCGTTTTACAACCAAAGCCATTTCTTCTGCTTGTACGTGGCAGTATATTTTAAAGTCAATTATTTAGCACTGAATGACGTAAATCTTATACATGAAAGAACCTTTCACTGCCTATTACCATATTGACTTAAAATATGGTCGTTACTGAGATCGCATGTAGTTTAGCTCATCTCGTTTCATTTAGAGGCTAATGAATTAATATCGATCGACTCTCAAGCCAATCTTACCAGGATGCGTTCTTTCTCATGCATGGTCACTCTGTAATAATAATGTAGTAATAATATTGTAGAATAACTTACCTCCATACTTTTGTATTTTCTGGCAGTAAATTGCGAAATCTCGTCAGTTATTTGGATGTATACGTCGTCACAAAGTATGCAGAGAAGCAAGTTTCTGACATAATTCCGATATCTAGACAAATGCAGTTGTCAGAGAAGACTTTAAGCAAATACAAAACTAAACCTATCCATGCATTAGCAGAAAATGTTCTTTGTAGTTTTGTTTACTTTGGTTAATATTTGCATTTATCTTTACTTTGGATAGTATAAAACAATTTCTAATGTCTCTTTGACACATAGCATAAATATTCAGCGAGAAAGCAGAGTTTATTTCGAAGAATCCACTAATGAATTCACTAAGAAAAATAAATATGTATGTCAAGACAAAAAATGCATTTTCGCCCAAATTGTTTCCTTAAAAAAACATATCTAATATTAAACCAATGCATCAATTGTAAATTCCATTGTACCAAGTATCATCTTATACTAATATCATCATCATCATCATTATCATCATCATCATCATCATCATCATCATCATCATCCTCATCCTCATCATCATCTTTTTCTTACACTTATCCATTTCTAATTTTTTCTTTCATATATCGTGGTGTATCTTCTTCTATACAATGTTCCTTTGTTTTTTCGTTCCATGCTTGATTCCAGGTGACATGTACGTTTCGAAAGATTATGTAGACCTTTATAAACAGACGAAGAAATACTTTAACCATTTTTTCGTGCAGAAGACAAACAAGATATTGTATTTTCGGGTCAGACCACGACTTTTTAAATACAATTTTGTATTGCGATTTTTTTCTATGTTTCACTATGAATATGAACTTTCTACACTTATGAAGCCCGTAAAAAGACATGCAAATATGTTAACTAAGAATGAAATTCGTGGGGATGAAAAACACATTATAACAAAAGAAAACAACAAGGACCACAAAGCAACGTGACTATCTAAATACGTTATGTTGGAAAAACAGAGCTTAAGTTTATTTTAGAAAAAAATCCCGATTAATTGAAAACAAACTATTGCAATCACTCTGGCAACAAAACGTACATGACTTTTTCAGTGTCCAATCGACAATGTTCAGATTCACTACAAATTAATGCATTTTAAAATAATACTGTAGCCTTTCATGTAAAAGATTGTATTGGTTGTACAATCACCAATTTGATGTAAAGTGGATTGTTCTAAATTTAAGAGACAATTGCTATCTGAAAACAAAGCTTCAAACTTCAACAAATACTTATGATAACGATATTCTGTTATACTTTTTAAAAATTAAGAATAAAACATAAGCTTTGCTACTGCTCATACTTATACTTCATCCTAAATAGGGAATTAAATTAAAGTAAATATTTTTTTTATAAATATTTATTTGTGACGCAATGCCATTATTTTTTCCATGATAATCTTTAGTTGTATGCTACGTAATGTTTTATTCCCGAATATTGTTACTTAAGGTACGGATTACATGTATTTGTAAAAATATTTTCCAAATGACAAAAAAAAACTAGACAAGACCTAATATAACTATAAAAGAATTAAATGAATGCTAGGTGAAACAAGAGGATCTTAAAAGAACTTTTAAAAATTCATTTCATTTTCATGATGAGATTTGCTTTCATAGCCATGGGAAGAAAATCCTCCAGATTAACTGTTAGTTATAAAATATAAAATATTGATATTCAAATAAACTGCACATGAAACATAATTTTTAAAATGTAAATTGTCTTTTTTGCTTTTTGTTGTACTTGCATGTTGATAAATTTCACTATAATTGACTACGCTATCATGTTTCAAGACAAAGAGTTGTCAATATGATATTGGCTTAAACATTTGCTTTGAACATTTCAAACATCCAGAAAACTTTAAGAACTATCTTAAATTGTCCCTGTATCGGATATTCTTAGATTTGACTTTTTAAGCCAATGCACACCCATTCATAAAGAGCTCTGATTTGACGTTGCATAATGTGCCAGCAGATAAGGGTTAATAGCCTACTAATTATTCTTAAATAAATATGAGCATCGATACAGCTCCATGGTCATAAACTAAGTAACTGAAGAGAGCAAAAACTTAAGTTTTACATAATTCAACAAATAATTTATGTCCTTGGAATTCAACGTGAAGATGTAAGAGGAACTTACAGTAATGTGAATTAAATCTCAAATCATCCTAAAACGTTCTATCAGAAGATCAAATGTATTAGGTTCCAGTTAAATTTCCAGTGGTGTTCCATATAGGTTCCAATATTGAACGTGTTGATTTGCCTGTAAGTTGTATTCAATAAGAATGATTCTGTTTCGGACGTTAAGGCAAGAAAAAGTAATTTTTCAAGTGAACAAGATTGTATACCATTCTACTTGATCTACGTTGCAATTACTGTTTTTTGGAAATACTCAGTCACTGGAAGAAAATTTCCATTCTAGAAGATTTTAAGGTCAGAATCAAGACAATACATTTAACTCAAGTGAAGGTAACATTAGTTAAAAAATACATTAATGTTGATCTGAATATATAATCCACACACACACACATACACACACACACACACATATATATATATATATATATATATATATATATATATATATATATATATATATATATATATATATTACTTACCTACCTACTTATATATCCATTTATTTACCTACCTACTTATATATCCAATTATTTACCTACCTACTTATATATTCATTTACTTACCTACTTACTTATATAACCATTTAATTACCTACCTACTTATATATCCATCTGCTTACCTACCTACTTATACATCCATTTACTTACCTACCTACCTACTTACCTACCTATATATCCATTTATTTACCTACCTACTTATATATCCAATTATTTACCTACCTACTTATATATTCATTTACTTACCTACTTACTTATATAACCATTTAATTACCTACCTACTTATATATCCATTTGCTTACCTACCTACTTATACATCCATTTACTTACCTACCTACTTTCCTACCTATATATCCATTTATTTACCTACCTACTTATATATCCAATTATTTATCTACCTACTTATATATTCATTTACTTACCTACTTGCTTATATAACCATTTAATTACCTACCTACTTATATATCCATTTGCTTACCTACCTACTTATACATTCATTTACTTACCTACCTACTTACTTACCTACCTATATATCCATTTACTTACCTACCTACTTATACATCCATTTACTTACCTACCTACCTACTTACCTACCTACCTACTTACCTACCTATATATCCATTTACTTACCTACCTACTTATAAATCCATTTACTTACCTACCTACTTATAAATCCATTTACTTACCTACCTACTTATAAATCTATTTACTTACCTACCTAAAAACCTTTCTTTAACCCTTGTTAATACAGTAAAGCAATCTTGTTGTATCACAGTATTGCATAATGGAATACGAATTATCTAACCTACGTTGCGTCTTATGGTGTCAGCAATTATTTTTTTCCGTGGGACGGTAAGGCCATGAAGAAACAAATGACCTAAACATCGGTTTCCTTTTTCTTGATCTTTAAATAATGGAACATAGGTCATATATGTTTCAAGTATCCCCTGGTTAACAAGTTTTATAGAGGAAAATATCAAAGAGTGAAGGGCACCTGCTGATTATATCCATTTCCTGAAATGACTTGTAATACAATTTGTTGAAACAACTAGATTGCGTGTTTCTGAATGTAACTATGCGATCAACAAGACTGTTATTTTATGCAGTACAGTCAGGGGAACAAGATGAAAGCTGCATTTCTGTAGTTTTCTAGCACGTATTAGATTAATATATTTGCAACACAGTGCACACATCAGTTTTAAACAAAGGCGATGTAAATCTTAATTTCGTAATTGTATCCACGGCTTTATAATAAATTTACATGGATTGTAGCACGATTAGTATAAGTTGTCAACATTAGTACAATTAGTACATCTTTTGTTATAGATTCAATATAAAGAGTGCGCTATATGCTACTTAAATATATCTTTAAGAACCATTTATGTTTAGTATTATGTCCGGATGTTAAATCATTTTGGAAAATCATGGAAACATTAACCCATTATCAAACTGTTTTGTTTTCATTTAAAAAACTCTCAACAAATGAAACTTTTGTTTCAAAGTGTTTTCTTTAGCGAGTAGACTATAAATCAAACTTGGCTGTAAGTTATAGCTTTAGTTATCTGGATGACAGGTGCGAACTTCTGTGGTAAACGTGGAGTAACGTTTAACAGAAATATTTTATCAATATATTTTTGAGCAATGAAGTATTGAAATGATTATTTAAGTTAAACATTTACAAAAATCAGAGCCGATAAACATTTTCCAAATTTAATTGTATGATTTCCAGAATGTAGAATTATCTCCTTGAAAAAACATTGCTTTCATTTTCTAATTCAATTTAGAATGTTCAGCATGCCACAGATACCAGAAGCCACGCCCAACACAAAGTTTAATATTTTTTGAGAGTGCCAATCGCACAAATTGTACTTCAATTGCATGCCATTCAAAAGCTTTGTTGGTTTATTATTGCATTGGGACCACCTCGGAGTAAGACTGACCGAGAGGTTACGAATGTAAGTTATAATCGCATTTTAGCTCGGATGATCCAATGGATCGATGCTTTATTATCTTTGGCAAAGATATTTCATGCAAAGAAAATGTACGACTGATTCCTGCAGATGACTACGGCAGTCTGTTTTGTTTTTAAAGAAATAGCCAAGACGATCAGAATGATAGCATTTGATATTTGTATTTAAATCTTTTTGATAGCTTGATAACATTTTAGTTATTTTAGATATGAGTATGAAGAGTAGGTGATATTTCTCAAACCGAATAATAGATCAATTTTTATGAGCAGAGGCCATAACGTATAATATTCACGAGGCTTTACAGTAGCGTGGGTTACGGCCATAACGTATAATATTCACGAGGCTTTACAGTAGTGTGGGTTACGGCCATAACGTATAATATTCACGAGGCTTTACAGTAGTGTGGGTTACAGCCATAATGTATAATATTCACGAGGCTTTACAGTAGTGTGGGTTACGGCCATAATGTATAATATTCACGAGGCTTTACAGTAGTGTGGGTTACGACCATAATGTATAATATTCACGAGGCTTTACAGTAGTGTGGGATACGGCCAAAATATATAATATTCACGAGGCTTTACAGTAGTGTGGGTTACGGCCATAATGTATAATATTCACGAGGCTTTACAGTAGTGTGGGTTACGGCCATAACGTATAATATTCACGAGTCTTTACAGTAGTGTGGGTTATGACCTTAACTTATAATATTCACAAGGCTTTACAGTAGTGTGGGTTACGGCCATAATGTATAATATTCACGAGGCTTTACAGTAGTGTGGGATACGGCCAAAATATATAATATTCACGAGGCTTTACGGTAGTGTGGGTTACGGCCATAATGTATAATATTCACGACGCTTTACAGTAGTGTGGGTTACTTTCGACAAATGACCATGCTACTTACGTACATACATACCTACCTAGTAGGTTCGAGTCCAAGATTCGCCGAATGTGGATATATGAGAAAGATTGTCAGTAGCTTCTAGTGGGTCAGTGGTTCTTTCCGCGGATTTCCTGGTTTCTTCATCCACCATTAATACTGGCCGCCATGAACAAGATTGTATACCCTTCGTGTGCTGAAAAATGGCGTTAAGCCCCATAACAACAACAATATACCTACCTACACCACCCACCCACCTGCACGCACACACACACGCACGCACGCCCCTACATATATATATATATATATATATATATATATATATATATATATATATATATATAGATATAGATATAGATATAGATATAGATATATAACTGACTTTTCGTATGAGCGTGGGCTACATAAAAATATTCTGCTAACATGTAGCTGGACCACTTTTTCCTAACTTTTAAGTTTTTGATAATTTGATATTGGAATAATTCTTTGCCTTAGCTGTTTCGGGTAGAAAAGGCTTACTGAAGTGTCATGCAAATACAAAGCTAGAAAGTCCATGCAAGTCTGAAATTGTAGTCTCTTATAATGTGATAATTATGTGGTCTGATTACAGTATTTGCGCGCTTAAGGATCATTCATTTGACAACGATTTGCTGTATGGAGTAGGGGAAACATAGACCTCAAGCCACGCTCACACGGGTGTTTATTGATTTGCTCGATGGTGAGATTCCGTGTCAACAATTTCCAATGTCCCGCATGGCGAATGATTGTCTCAAAAATACGTTTTGTACAAAAGAGTAATATCGTTTTTAACGTAGTGTTGTGGTGTGTTCTTTCAGAGGTTTTATTTTAGCCTATTGTGGTCATTGATACATCAATAAATTATTTATTTTATGCTTATCATCTTGTCAGAATGGATGTCCATGCTATATCTAATAATCTCTTATGCTGGTTATTAATTCAATACTCATCATTGGTTGTGTCCGATTCGTCCGATGGGGACTGTGAAACCTTTTAATTAATCTTATGCTTAAATCCTTTCAACAGAAACCAAATCTCCTTTGAGAAGAAACATATCACGCTAAGCTTAAAATGTTTAAAAACAGAATTTAAATAATAATGAAACGAAATAAATAACAGACACGCCATAAAATGTAGCGTTGAGTTGTATAATGTCAAGGTAAAGAAGAGGAAGAGTTTGTAATATCAAATTAAACATCAAACTTGGTGAAGGGGTTTTGGATAATGAAGCTATCGTGTTAGTCAAATTCATTTTGCTGTAATCCATGTAAAACATTGTGCCATCAGTCAAGTCATCCATCCCTATAAATTGAGAAATTAAGCAAGGATCAGACAACGATGTTCAAAAATGTTTGCAGCATGTAGCAACAATTTAATTTTAGCGATGACTCTAGATCCCAAAAAAAGAAATGATAAAGAATATAAAGATAAAGTATATTATGTTTTGGATTTTTATTGCGTGTGTAACATTCTTGCGAAAATTAGATGCTTATTTCTTCCAAATTTTTGTAAAATACAATTTCATTAAAGCTTCATGGAATATTGTAAGGAATCGTTTTTGGCCGTTATACACGTATACGATAAAAAAGAAGCTTTTTATGATAAAATATGCTGTTAAACATTGCATATGGTAGAAATATATTGAAATTAACAAGTACATCCTGTCATTGAACAAAAATTAAAATGTTGAAGAAGTGCTAATAATGAAATGCAATTTATATCAATTTTCTGATATGCGAAAAGCTAAAATTAGACTACGCAATGCCATTTCTGTGACGTAAAATGCAATAATAATTAGCAACGATTGAAAGCGAGCATTTTGTAAAGGAAGATATTGTTCAAAAATTAAACGTTTTTGCGCATATATACTTGTTGTAGGAATAAAATTCAAAACCATTTTAAAATTATTTTAATGTTCTCTATATATCCCAAATCACTATGCAAAATAAACTTTAATATTTGTCACCCAAGTGATGCTGAACTTCCTTTGCATAGTATAATGTGTATGTGTACGTGCGAACTTCATTCAAAAAGAACAATGGATTCAACGTGAAATCAAAGGATGCAATTATTCATTAAAGAGAGTAAACCAGACACTTGAAAAGGCGAAATGTAAGAAAAGTAAACATCTTTAAGGACACCATTTATGTGACTTAGAGTGTCGCCTCTTGAGCGTTATGAACTTAAATTTTAATTTATGTCTGTGCGATCAAAAGTTTTAAATACTTAATAGTTTGGGTCAACAAAAGGAAATTAGTATTCAGAAAATGCAGGAGTCGAAATACTTTGAATAAATAGCATTAGTTTTTTTTTTCATTTCCGTTTGTGCAACGGTTACGCAGAGATTCACAATTCAATCAACTGCCTAAATAGATAGTTTAAAATGCATTGGAAAATATAAAATCTGCTGATTAAAGGACACAAAAAATCCAGCAGAGATGAAAATAAAGTACAATTTAAAATAGTGTCCTAACTATTGCAATCTCGATAGACAATACTTGACACAAATAAAGGACGGAAAAAACACTTGAAGGACTTTGTCAAACGTTTTCAGAAACAAAAGCATTACTGTTGCCTACAGAAATAACTGAATTTAATATGTTTTCTTTTTCTTAAATAAACGCTTGCATTGCATGCACTTTTTATGGCATATGTTCCTATAAACACATTTTTCTATTCGGCAAATTATAAAGTGTCCGCCTTTCTGATCACAGTCACTTCACCTCTGTCGAGTCTAAGGCTCAGTCAATGTGGGAACGTGAGAGTTTTCAGGTGGCTTCTTTCATGGTTTTTCACGGGTTCTATTTTCACCAGCTATATGTATGTATGTATGTATGTATGTATGTATGTATGTATGTATGTATGTATGTATGTATGTATGTATGTATGTATGTATGTATGTATGTATGTATGTATGTATGTATGTATGTATGTATGTATGTATGTATGTATGTATGGATGGATGGATGGATGGACGGATGTATGGATGTATGTAAGTATGTATGTATGTATGTATGTATGTATGTATGTATGTATGTATGTATGTATGTATGTATGTATGTATGTATGTGTGTATGTATGTATGTATGTATGTATGTATGTATGTATGTATGTATGTATGTATGTATGTATGTATGTATGTATGTATGTATGTATGTATGTATGTATGTATGTATGTATGTATGTATGTATGTATGTATGTATGTCTGGATGGATGTATGGATGTATGTAAGTATGTATGTAAGTATGTATGTATGTATGTATGTATGTATGTATGTATGTATGTATGTATGTATGTATGTATGTATGTATGTATGTATGTATGTATGTATGTATGTATGTATGCATGCATGTATGTATGGATGGATGGATGAATAGATGGATGGAGGTATGGATGTATGTATGTATGTATGTATGTATGTATGTATGTATGTATGCTCCTGTTGTTGTTGTTGTAGGGTTTAACGCCATTTTGAACACAAGACAGGCTATATATGGTGGCCAGTATAATTGGTAGAGAAAGAACCATGGAAAAGCCCTGCAAGAACCACTTACCCACGAGAATATACTGGCAAGCTTTCTCACATATCCACGCTAGCCGAGCCTGAGACTCGAACCCACGCAAATAGAGGTGAGATGCGGAACGGTGAGCGCTTTAGACCACATGGCCAACAGCTCTTTACAAGAAAATTCCATACATTACCGCTTTATTTGAATCTCTGATGGTTGTTAAATATTCATTGATTATGTCTAAATTTGCTAACTTAATAACGAGAGAGATACTCAAAAACTTAAACGTGAGAAAGAACGTTTAGTAACATTGGGGTCAAGTATCAAATTGGGTTCATTATAGAGCTTTTAGGTGTACCGTGGAGGTGTCAATTACGTAAAAAATATTGTATGTTGTTATTGACTGCCATATATAGATGTGTTCAGTCTTTTAAACATAAATCAAATTTTATCTCTTTCTCGTTGGAGTAAGGACTGCTCAAAAGTTGTTTTATTGAATGAACATTACGTTATATGGACACTTCAGCTTCCAGTTCATCATTACAGTGTGAAAATTACGAATGCGGAATAATCAAGTTTTTACTAATGCGGGATAATCGAGTTTTTACTAATGCGGGATAATCGAATTTTTTAATACTCCGTAAACCTCTCACTCACACATTTATATTTCACACATATTTCATCGGCTTATTTATAATGCATTCAGGCATGTCTCTTTATTCCGTTCTTTTATCGGAACAAAGTTAATCAAGCACCGGTTTTAGGGCCTTCAGTACTACACATATTGAAGAAGATTCAGTTCCTAAAGTGGCGTCATGTAAACATGTTACGTCATTATTACTATAATTTCGCAACCATTTCGTCTACCTTCAGCTTACTTTGAGAATAGCAGGGTATGTATCGTTTGAAAACAATGACTGGGACATAAGCATTAGTTTGAGAGAGAAAAGGGCAAGAATTAAAAAGATAAACACGTGAGTGTCAATTTTATTATGCGGTGTTTTCATATGTAAACAAATCTCCATTTGATACCATTACACAGTGACTTAAATTATATATTTACGTAGAGATCAATGCCAATAGAACTGCACTGGATATGAAATTGTTTAATTAGAACTTTTCTTTTTTTAATTTTTTTTTTATGGATTAGTTTAGCAACGATGCACTAAACCATTTTATATCGGTCACATTTTTTAAAACTGCAATTGCGTGGTGGGTTTATGTTTTGGCTTAAGTATCTGCTTTTGTTTTATTTGCACGCATATTCTGCCAGCAAAGTATCGAATTGCAGCATATAGATAGTTTTAAAAGTGATACTATTTGATTTATTTTGATTTTTATTTTTTACTAATTCATGCAGTGTACATTAAAAGAGATTAATTTTGTAACATACTCTCGAATAAAACTCAATGTGTTAAGAAATAAAACAAGTAAAGGTACAGAATAATATAATAACAAAGATTCAACTGTTAATGTTCATAAACAAATTTCAGTCACAACTTTGCAGTGAATCCTACAGATCGTACTGTTAATGTTTGTTGATAGCTCCTATTCGGACCATTAAAAGAAGGATGACCTCAGAAGTTGCGATTGCATCGAATGTTGTTTCTAATTCGCAATTTCTAAGTAAATGTTATGGTCAGTTTTCTGGATAGATTGCGATTCTCTTTTTGCGATGGAATTTCCGGCATACAAAATGTACGAATTTGCGCCGGGGCATATTGCAGAATCGCCAAAATAGCTCTGGTGATACAAAATAAATATTGGAATCTATAGGAAACTTCTAGAATAACGGACTAAGAAACCCATAAAATAAATTTTGAAAAGAAAAGTATTTATAGTGCTATGCGTCTAGCTCTTACAGTATATAAACAGAAAACAGTGAAACCAGCAAGGTTATTAAAATTAAACTAAAATGTATTTCTCATTGTTACAAAAGGGAAAATTCAAAAGACAATTTCAGTATTTTGTTAAATAACAGTAAATATCCTATAAGAAATCTAAAAGTATAGAATGTTCCGAATAAATTCCAATAGTTGTGAATATTTTGATGTAACACAATGATAAAATCCAGAGTGTTTTTGAATGAGTTTACATTTATCCCAAATTAAGTGTTTTAGCATAAAATTCTATGATTACTGTGTAATTCCAATATTTGATTAAAATAATTCTTGATTTCTATCTAAATACAACTAGATTCTAAAAGACTGACAAGAAATAAGAATTAATAATTATTTGCCAACACTCTATATAAATTCCCACTTGTCCTATTTCGCAATAGAACACCAAAATTTCCGATGGAAAATATTATAAATAAGGTAGTGCCCTCATAGTCTTATACACTACGTCCTCAGCAGGATCCACCAAGAAAATATTTCTACAGAGACCGATGAAGGTACGCTATTTAACTTTGTGCTTAGCATCAACAATCTATTATTTCAATCACTTAGTGTGGGAGTGATTCAAATCCCGATAAATATTCCACTCCCTAATAAATTCTAAGGTTGCCAAAGTTGGCAAAGTTAATTTCAGCGCTGTGCCTCGGAATCACGATCTATTCTGTTTCAAGATTCGAAGACCAATAGAACATTGAAAGTTGCAAAAATATGGTTTCGATGATCCTTTGTATAGTGATCGAAAAGAACGAGGTTGAAATTTAACAACTTTGTTTGCATTGATATTTTGTTATGGAAATGCCATTTTACCCTCTTGTCCGTTTCATGATCTAACAAAATTTCATATCAATAAAATGCAGACATAAACACTTCGTGGTGAATTCCACCAAAGTTAGTATGTAGATTATAAGTTAGAATCTAGGGGATCATAAAAACTGTATTACGTTTGAAGTTAGCACTCAATTGTTTCTCCTTTATCTGATATTGCGGTAGAGAACTGTTTTTACAGCAGTTTATATGCAAACAAGTAACCAGTAGAAACACGTTCCTATGGTTTTTCATTTAAGCATTCCTCTATAAACTCCATCTCTAAACATGGAAGTATTGTGATGCATTTATATCTAGTACAATCTATTAAGGTTGGGGGTGTATTGATATTTCATTTTCTGATTAATTGCCTTTAAATTTGTGTTCCAAGCCATCAAAGCCACCATTCAGTAACTGAATCTGTTGAATCAATACTTGCATATAATCATACATGTTTGTGAAAAGAATACTGTTCCTAACTGATATTAATTAGATTAAATTTACAAAAGCACGTCCAAATCATAATTTTCAAACTCTTAGTACTTCGTGCTCTCTCTCTCTCTGTCACACGCACACACACACACACACACACACACACACACACACACACACACACACACATGGAAACCCTTTTCCAGCAATATGTTCATCTAACGGTAATCGGTACGGCTCATTTTATTTTGTTTTCGTTAGACTGTACACCTGATTCATATTAATTCTGTTCATATTTTGAAAATCTTTATCTCCTTTTTCATTTAGACTGTCATTAACAAAAAAGCAAAAGCGATTCTTGCTGTACTGATTACGATGCTATTTAAATAAATATACTCTTTCAAGTGCTCGTAAGCCTGTTTAGTTCGACTTCAGTTTCGATGATAGCGTCTTACATCCGAATAATGCAGTGAGAAACTAGCTTAGTATAATATCTATGGAATTTTATAAGTTTTTTAGGGATAATTGTAATTAGAAAAAAATGGCATGTATGAATATCTCTTGTACAGGCAGGTATTCAACCATCATGGGCGGTACTGCTAGAACAACCACGGCCGTACCAAATTTTGGTCCATGAAACATATATTGGGATATGCAGAAAAAAACAGCTGTAAGGTAGGGCAACATAAAATATTGCGGAAGCAAGAAAAACACTGCGGAGAGTTTAAATAGTCTTTTTTATTATTGTTTACCAAAAAAATGCATTCTCCCACCATTATAGATAGGAAATGATCGATGAGAAGAAAGTTGGAGGCAACGTCATTGATATTGATCTTATATTTTGTTAAACATAAAACAATGTACTCTACAAAATGAGTAAATTTGGTAAATATCACGACCGGGGAGCCTAAAAGATCGCGTGTATTAGACGTGGTTGTCTTTAGTTTTTATCTTTAATCCTTTCCCATACTGACTCACGTCATGTGAAGTGCTTGTTTCTGAAGAACAATTTGTTTTCTTCAAATTAGTAAATACCAGTTGTGTGGCATGTTTGAAGACACGTTTGTCAGTTCCTTTTATTTTATTTCATTTTGCCATCTCTGCCTTGAGGAAAAGAATTAAATTTTATTTCAGCTTGAAGTATTTCCAAAACACTCCTCGGGGTGAGATAAATAACTTAATTCAGACACAATACAAACTTTGATAACAATTTTGGGCATTTATTTCTTTGCTTTCTCCTACAAACAATTAGATTCCAGGTTCATGTAAAAAAAATCGGTCTTTAAGAAAAGATCATAGAATATAAATTATTTTTCTTCCACTCGCAACTATGTCGACTAAGACGTTCAGAGATATTTGTGTTTGGTTTACTCTGTCCCTGTGAATAATGCATTGATTGCACTAATTGTTGATCATATATGATGATATCACCATTCTTTAAAATGAAACCATGATCAGTATTCCAAAATACTCTACATGTCGTTTGATGGACAGACAGACGGAGAGACGATTTATGGATAGAGTGATTGCTAAATAATATACAGATCTACATCTATATGAACTACAGACTGTTGATGGATCAAAGAATTATCTTTTTTTACATCAATTGATTTTTTAAAAATCTTTCTTTCTAAAAGACATCTAGTACCTATAGCATAATTTTTTAAAATGAATATATGAATAATATATGCTTTCTTCTGATATCAGAATTTGCCTATTCCCGAGGGGGTGGCTGTGGTTGAAGCCTGCGACGAAAGGGGAGCATTACAACAAAAGCGATTGATGTATGATCGTTCTTCTAACATATTAACAATAATTTATTAAAAAATGCATATTACATTTCTTAAGTAAAAACAGCAACCTGAGGGTTTAGCTTTCCTTAATCGTTTTCCGGTGCACGCTTAAATTATATATATTCTAACATCTAATTTAAATGATTTACATATATAAGAATACACAAGAGATACTCTAGAGATGAGTTGAAGTTACATTCTGCGTGCATTGATATTCGTATCGCTCCGAATGAATATGATGTCTTCCGGTCTTAAGGCAAGAATCCATATCTTATTTCTCCACTCTGAACTTATTTTACGTGCAACTGAAGAATGCAAGCGGAGAGCAAGTTTTCAATCAACATACATACGATGTGGATTGCAAAGCATTTCAGACGCCAACAATGATGCGTTTGTAGTTTAATGAAAAAACATCGAATCTCAGTTATGGGCTGATTATGAACTTTATAAAATGACACATACGTGTCAAGCTTACATTTTGTGCATCTTAAATTTAATGTAAAGCTATGCTTGTCGAGTAGAAATAACAGTTTCTTATCACTCATATAGATAGAAAACCTATTTACGTGAGTATAGTCCCTCAAGCAACCACCTAATAAATAACAAAGCAGCTGAAGCATGAAAGGGAAGTAAAAATGAAATTTAACATATTGCATTATGAAGACAGGTTGAATCCAAATAAGATGAACTAATTGGCTTCTGAAAGCCGATTGTAGTCGAAAAGGTGTTTGCCAATGGGCTTCTGAAAACCTATTCTAGTCGAAATGTGTTTGCCAATAGGCTTTTGAAAGCCAATTCTAGTCGAAAAGGTATTTGACAATAGGCATCTGAAAGGAATTATAGTCGAAAGGGTATTTGACAACAGCCTTTCTGAAACCGTTTCTAGTCGAAAAGTTATTTGAAAATAGGCTTTTAAAAGTCGATTCTAGTTTTAAAATATGACAATAGGCTTCTGAAAGACGATTGTAGTAGAAAAGGTATTTGACAATAGTCTTCTGAAAGATTCTCGTCGAAAAGGTATTCAACAATAGGCTTCTGAAAGTGACTCTAGTCGAAAAGGTATTTGACAATAGATTTCTGAAAGCCGATTATAGTTGAAAAAGTATTTGACAATAGTCGTATGTAAGCCGATTCTAGTCGAAAAGGTATTTGATAATAGGCTTCTGAAAGTCGGTTCTAGTCGAAAAGGTATTTCACAGTAGGCTTCGGAAAACCGATTCTAGTCGAAAAGGTATTTGACAACATACTTCTGGACTTTGTCAAGTGAATTCTAAAATTCGATTCTCGTAGAAAATGCCTTATACAATTTGCGTCATAAATGTGACTTTCGTAGGAAAATTATTCCATAACTTTGGCCCGAAAATGTTTTATTATGTTTGCAAACTTTTCAGATGATGAATCAAAATCATATTAGTTCTTTTCCATTAAATATCGATAGACAATACCAAGTTTGTGTACATGACATGAAATTGTACTAAACTAATACTTTAAAATGAGGAATAATTTTGCTTACAAATGTCACAAGTAAAGGTATGGAAGAAAATATTCATATTCGAAATATTCTTGCTATAAATGTATAAATTGATATCGCGAAGGAAAATTATACCTTTGTTAGACATGAATCCCTAAATCCAAATTTTTGAAACAATAGAAGATTGATTTATTGAATGAAATACATTAAAGAAATTTCGCTTGTCGAAGTTTGCGAGAATCCATTATTGTTACATTTCTTTATCACAACTTAGAGTTTAAGCCCATAAGTTCCAATACTCATGCTATATTTATTGGATACATTGTTGGAACTAAAATTAGTCCTCTGTTCTAAGTTTATGAAATAAATGCTACATCGAAAAGACGTAAGTAACGCCTAACAAAACTGAGGTGAAAATCCAAGAACTGCAAAGTTAGTTATCAATAAAAAATGACTTTGGAATCTCTGAATCGAATCAGCTCGTATTGACCTACAATTGTAACATCGTAGTCTCATTAATTACCTTTAAAGAAAAATCCGCCAGAGACATTACTTGAGTACAAGGACCGAGATATAGGTCAATATGGAACCATAAATTAACAGTCGTTTCGGTCAACTTAGGTTAACGTTGTTAGCATGCAATTAAGGAATCCAGATGCATTTTAATCTGCTAAAACAAAGTTTGTTTTGATGAAAGTCAGGCACTATAGAGGATACCAGGATAACAATTGCTTCTGTATCATATACTCTCAGGATAATATTTACTTCTGTATCATTTACTCTCAGGATAACAGTTACTTCTGTATCAAGTAATCTCAGGATAACAGTTACTTCTGTATCATGTACCGCAAACATTCCCGTTCGGTAACATATCGAATACAACTTGATATACTCTAATATAATTAAGCCGACAAAGACAAGGTTTAAATTTTATAAGTGTCCTTTCTAACTCCACAGTTTCATAATCCTGTTCACCAAGACTATTTTTAAAACAGTTATCGAATTATTGATGGTTTTGCTGAATGTCCAAAATCAAATTATACGATCTTGATCTTTGTTATGTCTCCACATCGGTTTAGAAAGAAACGCACAATTTATCTAAGAAATATAATGAAATTGTTTATGTCTTCAACTCATGTTTTTAAAATCTCACTGCTATTACCTGCTTGGTAATAACTTTAGGCATTGACCTCGTTAATTTACGTTAGTAAACATACACTGAAGCTATGATCTTGGAAAAGATTTCATGTATGTTCTACATTTGCAGTAAGAAATGAGACTGGTACCGCAAAATACAATGTCAAATAAATGATGTTCTAGTTTCGCTTCTTGTCAGTTATTTTAATATTATTATGCGTAGGAAACTGACTTGTACCTGACTGTTGCATTTCTGAGAAAAGTTCCAGATGTTATCATAGTGATATACGAACACAAACAGTCATACAGTCAATAAATACTGATAACAAAGAAACTCATATAGACTTTTAATGACACAATATATAAAAAATAATCATATACAGGCGGTCCAGTAAGGTGGAACATATATAAAATTTTCTAGATATAAGAAGCTTCGTCTTAGCTCTATTAAATTACTAAAAGGGAATGACTTATTTTAAGTTCTAAGTTGTGACAACGTGTAACACGACCCCACTTGTTAACATTTATGGCAATAAAATATTTCGAAAATTATTTTTTAAAACGCACAAAATCGAAAATGATGCTATGGCATTGATAGTCAGACTAAAGTTGATATTTCGGCAGATGTCACACACACACACACACACACACACACACACACACACACAAATATATATATATATATATATATATATATATATATATATATATATATATATATATATATATATATATATATATATATATGCAGAAAAGTAAATCTGCTTATTTTTTTTATCTTACTTACATCCTGTCAGATATAATAAGTCCGTAGAGCTTTCTGAGGATAAATATATATGTATATATGACTTTTTAAATACATTCATGATATATAATATAAATTTTTACTTTCCATTTGAAAAATATTGACTCTTTAACTATTGTAAAATCGATAAAATCGTATATTGATTAAGTCGATTTTTAAGCTTAACACTTAATTGAATATAACATAGTGTCTATATCCATTTGTCAATCTCCTTCCCTGAAAAACTGATGCAATAGATATTTGTTAGTTTCTTTCCTGACAGTAATAAATAGTCCCATGGGAAAGTCGTGCAGAGTTATTGAATGTCAACATTCCGGATGTCATTAACGATAATTCAAAGGTTCATGGATTATAGTCGGCGGCTTTTAAGATATGAAAGATAAACATGTTGTAAAACAATATTCTGGAGAAATATCATAGGTAAATTGCATTTAAGAATGTTCTAAATATTTTTAAGGAGACAAATTGAAATAAATTACTTTACGCGAAGCTTTGCTGAAATGCAGCCAGACTTAATCAGACAAAGGGTACATCCAATTTATGGGGTATGAAGATATAGCTGAATAGTGAAGTCTCTCTTCATTGTGCCCCTTCAAGATCTTAAATGTTACACGGGTCTTAAAGATATGAGTACACATTCTTTCTCGTGCCCCAAAGAATATTTAATGTTACACATGTCTTAAAGATAAGAGTGAACTATACAAGAATATGTTGATGTATTATATGACCTTATCTGACGATCAAGGGCATGTGAAGGTCATAAAATATGTGTAGCTTTCTTAAAACGTTGAGTCACACCTCAAAGACACACATTACTATCAACGCTATCAATTATGAATTTTCAGCCGCTAGATCTGTCTCTAAATTAAATGAGTACGCTTCGAAATGCGGCATATCAAATAACGAATTCCAATAATTAATTTTAATCTTAATCGCCCTCCATCAGTGGAAAACTAAATAATGACTTGAGAATTATTATTTCGAAAACATTTGTATCGGGTACAAGTCTAATAATCCGACTTCGATGCACAACACCATCAGAACGATTTATCAATTACATATCATGCTCCTTTGACCAGCGAGTGAAACGATGTGTTTCATTTACTAGACTAGAAAAACAGAAATACAAGGAACCATGCAAAGATATTTGTCCCTTCATTTATTGTCAAGGCAAATAACGGGAGGTCTTATGTCTCATCAATGCTGTGAGGGTGAGACAAAACATTCCATGGATTTCTTTTAATTAGCCCATTCAATGAATGAAATTAACTAGTTAACGCATTTTTCATCAGTAGTTACTAGTTATTACATATAGTTTGATCTTTTTATGCCGCCATTTTTTTGGGTGCTTATTCGTTTTTGTACCATTTATGTACTCACACGATGTTTGAGCTTTCAATAATTTTCTTTGTATCGTTATGTATCCTTTTTTAGCAGGATGCAATTCTTCCATAACTTTTTATTTTCATATATAAGACGACCATTCGCATATCTCTTCCAACTGTACTCACTAGACAAGGTTATACAACAATTTTAAATTACTTACGTCAATTACTATGATAAAGGTAACATTGGACAAAATAGACATTGGCTTGAGAGTTTAACACAACCCTGTACTCATCAATATTTTGAAGTGAAGCTTTCAAATACCTGTAACATGATTGCGCTTTGTCTTGGATTTTCTGTGTCTGTCTTTGTTGTAAACTTTTCATGTCTTTGCTTTCGCCATCACTCTGCTTACCGCTGCTGATAGAGATGACATCGTCGTGACATTTGATTATATTGTAATGATAAATGACTGGGGCTCGGGTGAGGCTTGAGAAATAGTTATACAACTTCGTTCAGCAAATGTGATAAAATTTGATCGACTAAAATATGCTCCCCGAATTTACGCATCCATCAGAGCTAGATGTACTTCAAAAATGATTGTTCTGGTCAGAGGAACTCATCTCGCTGCTAGTCTTTAATACGTTGCGTGCTTAGATTTAGATTTGTGTTAGTACGTAAATCACTTGATAATCGGATCAAGTGCAAAGAATCTAATGTAACGAAATGAACGTCTTTCATTTAACTAGTGAAGAAGTGAAATGAAATTAAAACAGATTTGATTTGCTTATTATAGACCAGAATTGCAAAAAATCAAGTTGTATCTGAAAGGCACATGAACAATTTGACAAGTTTCAGTAGCTGAAACTTTGTTCTATTTAGTAGGCATGGGTGGTGGGTGGGAGAACGATACTAATACTGGTAGATACACCCTTTGACTGCACATTAACGTAGTATATATTGACGTGTAAGAAGAGGGTTGGGGGCGTTTTAAAGTTTTGAATAGAATGTTGCGTGCAGTTTCGATAAAATCATAAACTGAGAAAGAAAACACGACCGACATAAAACTGCCCATTATTCTGTACCTGTCACATTGTCAGTACCAATATTTCAATAATGACTGTACCCCAGAATACGGTACATGCAGTACAGAATGTTCAGTAGCAGTTCAGTTCTCTAAAGTTCCGCTTTTGGAGCAAACGTATAAGCAGTTACGGCAAAACTTTTCCATATCAGTATAGGCTCATTAATATATTTTATTTCGTGTTTTTCAGGTAAAGAAATTCATTTATTAACTTACTATTTACATTAGCTTGAGTGTTTAATAATAATAATAATAATAATAATAATAATAATAATAATAATAATATTGTATATTAATATTGTATATGCAGAAATTGGCAATATTCCTCAATAGTGCATAATCCTATAATCTCAACCCTCACCAACCCACCCACATACATACATACATACATACATACATACATACATACATACATACATACATACATACATACATACATACATACATACATACATACATACATACATACATACATACATACATACATACATACATACACACATATATATATATATATATATATATATATATATATATATATATATATATATATATATATATATATATATATATACACACACAAACACACAAACACATATATTACCTTCACCGGTATCAAATGTTCAGCATAATAACGGCGACGTTTCCTAGCTGAAAGTGCGTGCAGTTCACACAGACGGCCAAAACGTCCAGCACATCGCTTCTGGTGATAGTAATTATGACAGTAATGCCATTAAATGACATTTAATATGTGAATATCTTCAACATCAGTAACATTTAACATCAAGTAATCAAACACACACACACAGCACCAATGGTAAGTTAAAAAGAAGAATATAGATTCAAGAATCAGTATAAACAATGAATAAAAAAGAACTGATGATAATCTTGAAGAAATTGAATAGGACGTGGAAATTATGACGTTTTACTTAAAATCAATCATATTTTAAGCACATTTTGTCTTTCTCAGTTGTGATAATAAAAAGACGAATATATGAAAACTGTTATCTTCATAGCAATAGTAACAAGTTTGTTTCAAATATATGACAACTCGTACCTATACGGCAATAGGAACAAGTCTCATACAAATATAGTTCATGGTGAAATGTGAGCATCCAAAAGGTAGACGCTTACTTGTACACATAACATTACTTCTGTATTATGTTCCTGATACCTATACAATTCTCAAAAATACGATCCTAATTTGGTGACAAATAAATGATAAATAAGTTACAAATATGTGTAACTTTGGAGAGTATAGAACTTGACAAAGCTCACTGTGATGAATATATCTCGAGATTCTAATTTCAATTTTTTTAATCGTTTCATCATAAGCTTTAAGAATGAAATTAAGAATTACGACTGCTGGTTAAGCAATATTTTAAGTTATAGCGTTAATGCTCTTGATTTTTCAAGTGATTTTTATTTTTCATGTTTAACACCAGCTACATTTGCTGGTCTATTAGTTTCGAAGTTGTTTTTTGATCGTAATCGTAACCCATATACAGAATGAGAAACACAGATAAATGAGTGGTCTTTAGTCCTATATCTGCACAACAGACCATACAAGATCAAGGACGTTGACAGACCGTCATTTCTGAACGTTCTCTATTGAGATCATGCCTATTTTGTTGTCTTCATGTATTTATCTAAAATGAATGAGACTCGTGAATCTAAATTTTCTATACTAGATTTTCAATATGGCATTGTATTCTTACAGAGAGCATACCAAACATTAAATCTTAATTTCCCATTTATCATCAATTTTGAATAAACAAAATTCCAATCCCCGTGGGTAGAAGTAATTGCGTGTGCATAAAATGCGTATCAATTCTCCCTGATAATCTTAAGCGCAAGTAACAAGTGTGAAGATGTCTGTTGATTGTTTATGTGTGTTTCACACATAAAACATTGGTATTTTATATTCGTTTTCAATTGCATTTACTGGATTTAATAACACAAAGTCGCTTACTTTTCCCTTGATATAGGAAACTCATGGACGGTAAAATTTACTCATCTGTATATTTGAATTGATTTTCGCAAAGGGAATTTGTGGAAGAAACAAGTCTAACAAGAAAGAACTCCAACTTATTCCTTATACAATTTAATCTCGTATATGAGAGATACTCTACGTCTATCTAGGTAGCTACATACAGAGATAGGTAGGTAGATTTCTCATCATACAGTCTCTGTTAATATGTGTGAGATTATGTTCTATATGTACAATTGATCAAATAGGTTATAATTGTGGAAATTTTCTTTTCAAAACAATATGCTAGCAATTCAAGTTATTTTTCATCACAGAAAGAGAGAAAAAGATAACCAGAAGAATGGCATTCGCAGCGGAATAATAAATTGAAATATACTGCTTTTGTTATTTGTACTCGTGAAGTTAGGGCCACCTACAGCGCTAAACGATAAATCAGTGTAAATCAATACCAATTACATTAGCACATGCTTTCGAGATCTTAAATTCGATTCGGCAATCTATTATAACTTGGAGACCGAGAAATGTTTAGCAATCGCATCAGTCACGATCAATTTTCCCGTTTATGTCGATAAATTAGGCTCGATCTAGCAATTATTATTTGCCTAATACATTTTACTTCCAGGATATATTTGATACGCTGAACCTACTTAAACATGCCATCACTGACTGTTATAGAGGTGATGCAGAGACAACTCCAATTGGATAATTGATTAGAGCGTTTGTCTCGAATACGGGATTGCTTAGGTTCGAACTCTGTCCGAGTCATACCAAGGACATGAAATGGTACAAGCAGCTGTCTAGCTAGGCGCTCAGCATTAAGACGTTATTATAATTACTGGTCTGCCCGGTGTCAAGATAATGTGACGTGGTGGGTCACGGTTTTACCTGTCTGTGGCATGATGCCCCAGTGCTAGACATCACTAAAAACTGTCAAACTGCGGACATCGTTGCAGTATGGCTGGAAAATTGTTAAAGCTACGTAATAACTCCAAAAAGCAGACACATAGAAAGGATTCCAGTATAAAGAGGTTTAAATAATGTTGCATTTGTTGTATTAGAACTAAAATATGTCGCCAGTCGAATGAAACATTCAACTGGTGTAAGGCAGTTTACCTGCCCGTCACCGGACGTGCATGATCCATGCACCAGCATTATCGCTGTAAAGAGACTCTTGACTTTCAGCTTCCATTTATTACTATGCGAAATTACAGCAGCAGTGTAAGTTAATACTTCTAGATTTTTGCTGAGTCAAAAGGAAATGCATTTACAACAGCAAAGTTCACAATTCTAGAAGAGTATGAAAAAGATTTTGATCAGTCTAAAGGGCAGACAATTACAGGAGCAGTGTACGTTCATATCTGGGAGTGTATGAGTAAGGTTTTGATAAGTCTGAAAGACCATGCAATTACAAAAGCAGTTTATATAAGAATCTGTGAATCTGTCTTTAATCTCAAGAAGAAAAGTACTTAAAGAAAGTTACTATAAATATTGGCCTTATAATTTACAGAAAACCCCAGGTGTATAGACGCCTATGGGTTAGAGTGGTGGATTCACGATTTAAAGGTTGAGGGTTCGAAACCTACAATTAAAGAAACCCCAATCGGCTACCATAGTGTGTTCTTAGGCAAGGTTCTTTACTCCAGTTGCATGGGCACTAAATTTCTTTTTTGCGGTGATGTACAACACCAAGTCAAATCACTTCAGGAGGAAAATGCAAACATGACGGTGGTTACTCACAAACTCAACTTTTCAGGCAACGTTGTACTACTTTTTTGGGTTGTATAAGCCAGAAAATAAGGGGAAAATACATTTATCAAACTGTTAAACAGCAATACCGTTATTACGAGAAAGAATTGAAATTGCTTTCTCAATATTTAGATAATCTGTATCACAAATAAATATATAGCTAAAAGAAATATTGCATTCCAAAACATTGCTTCTAGTAGCATTATGCTTAGCATAAAAAATTAAGAAATTAAGTATGTACAATAATATTTTAAAAGTTACCAACCAAACTAAGTCAGTCTTATATTATTTGGAATAAACAACATTGCAATCGGATAATCGGTTAAGTTGATCGTATACATCTGTTTTCAAGTTATCAAATTGTAATGCCATGCTGCTTTGTTTTGAACTTTTTTAGTTTGTTTAGACTTTGTGTGGGATAAGAACAGAAACAGAAAAGCTATTAAAACGAATACTTAATATCAGTTACATTATAAAGCTCACTTTTCAACTTCGCTTCATTCTTTGATACAAAATATCATGGTGTGGAATTATTCATATAGATGTGTAACCCCTTGTCACGGTTAATAAAATGTTTTTTTTTTAAATTTTATTTAAAATTGCCATATATAAGTAAAATACTACTAGATATCGTTATTCAAATAGTTCAATCCAATTTGAAATCGTTCTATATTAAACGTATTTTTGATCAAACAATATATTTTGTTTTATAAAGGATATTTTGGTATGGACATGTCGATGTTGAAACGTTCAAAGCATATCATGTTCATTTAATTTCCCCCTGTAATGCACCGTTTCGCAAAAGCACCTGCACACAAGAAGTTCCAAACTTTTGCTATAGAATTTATGTTGTGTGAATCATTTGCTTTATTTGTGTGTGATATACAAGACAACGAATGTATAAACGTTATCTTTAACGTGTACACATTCGTTGTCTTGTATATCACACACCAATTTTGGCTTCAGAAATTGCTTATTTTTTTGGTTTTGCATTTAACATCAACACCCAAAAATATCCGCGTAAACATTATACATAAAAATTTATGTCACTTTTTCATAACCTTAAGTCAGAACTAACAGGAGGAATTACATTTTTTATATATGCAAATTTTGAAGACACTATACGTTTAGCAATAAGTCAGCCTTCTACGTAGGTCTTTGTTTATTTAGACTATTTAGAGCGTCTGAAAATCCGTTAAGATAGATAGTAGGCAGAAAACCGGTAATAGATCCGGAATAAATCATAGTAAGCTCCCGACTGTAGGAAGTGTGAGGAAGGCAAGATCACATGCATGCAAGACCTCCGCTGCTCCATTACAGAAAAATGACAAACACAGGAAAGGCAGTAAATTAAATATATAACACGAAAGAAAACCTGCTTTGTCTACCTTTGTCTACGAAGCCCTGCATGGGGACATATAAGTACATTCTTAAAATCTCATTTCTTGCACAGCTTTTGAAATATTGAATTACATTAATGTTTGTTCATGTAATAAACAAAGATTCGTGATTAAAAATTGCTATATAACTATGTCTCTAACTGTTAGATAATGCATTTACAATGCGAACTAGGAGCTGAATCAGAACAACTCAGGAATCTAGATGGAATAAGAATTTTGTGCAACCCAGTTTTCAAGGTAATTGTTAGCATTGACATGCCGCCTTACTGGAGTCGTTCCCTCCTAGCAACAGTTCTTGTACATTTAATTAAAAAACGGGTTGCAAATGTTTTATTTACAAATTTAAAATCAGTTTCCGATGATATTGCTATGGTGATGGCATGATCAATGATTTGAAAGCAGAAACCAGTTTAGAGTTCCATCTTTCATACACAAAATTAAATTTTGAGAGAACCCACACGCATTAGAAGCGTCATCGTTGGTGGGGTTCCACGTGTAGCTTAAGATACATATTGAATCCATCGTGCACCAGTAGTATGACATTACGTGTTTTGCCACACTGGTCCTCTTTGTGTCCTTTCCACCCGTATTTGCCTCTAACACACACGCACACAAACTCAGGTCACGTGAGTGATCAAGTCATGGGTAGGACAGAGATGTACAGGATGTAAGGGTCCCAAGAGCTCCATTCGGGACAAAACACCTGCCTTTAATACTAATTTGACGTGATTGTGAAACAAATCCCGCGGAGTGTACAGATTTTGGCAACCATTTAGCAACGTTAAAGACATACATTTCGAGCTCCTAATGTGCATTCGATCAATAACCAGTTGTCTGCATTAAACAGTGCATTTTGATGATGTCACCAAATTCGAATATTTCTTGCGTATTTGATCTCTTGTGCATTTATATTGAACATTAGTTACAAATTTTGCCATTTGTGGACAACTTGTAAAAATTTCCAAAATTCTTGTTTACCTCATTAACCTCTAGCGCCGCGCTTACGGGGCAGGAGGTGTTAGCCTAGTTTTGAGTTCTGTAGCGTTAAGGTCATGTGCGACAATATAAAGTAGGTGTTATTATTGAAAGGTAGACCGATGTAGCTCTACGATGATATTAAATAATATGGATGTTGTAGATGCACTAAGAAAAAAAAACAACTAAAAAACCAGGGAGAAAAAGACGTCACTTTTTGGATGCGAGTTTTTTTTTCAGCGGAAATTCGCCCAAGGTCTTGATCCGATTTTGTGTTCGGATTTTATACTTTTTGGCCTCATATCTAAGACAGACCAGTCTGAATTGCACACAGACATGTGAACCTTTGCAAAAGTAGGATAATATGGGCATTTAGAATGAAGAGTGGTCATGACACGAAAATGATGAGTCCGTTAGGCCAAAAAAAAATACAAAACAATAACAACAACAAAACAAACAAAAAACCCTATAATTTTTACCCTTCTGCTCATGCTCAGGCGAAAGAGCCAATGAAAATAGACTTTTATAACATAAATAGGCATTAAGTTAACCGAAAATGTCTTGGAAGTCGATGTATTAGTTTATATTCAGAAATATTTCCCCAAATCGATTTCCTATTGGAATTTCAGGCGAAAACGACTAAATCCTCCAGGTGTTAATGGGTAAATATTATTTTTATTTGACGTTTTCTGTCGGTAAATCCGTATAGTTTAATATTTGTGCTCGTAATTGTCTGTGGTCTTGCATGTCCGTCGATTGATACCGAGTACAATTTATAGATAGTACTGAGACTGCTCTGAGCATCCGCATGCAATTCTGAATAGGTGCATACTCGTTAATTAATTTTCTAGCACCACAATATACACCGGTTACTATCGATATAGCTCGACAATAATGTTTGGTGCACATGCAATGGTTGATGTGGTCGTGGGAACAGTCACACCAAGACCAACAGTTGATTCCGCAGCAAGACCACTAATAGCATCTTCGACCACACACGTGCGTTTGTATTTTAATGCCAGTGCGGTTCTTTTGATAACTTTATTCAGCTTTTGCTCTTCTATGATAATTTTTTCACATCAGTAAGAATTACGACTGAGGGTCTGTCATATTTTTTTCTTCTAAAAAATAATACAATCGCATATTTTAATTACATGATAAGCAGACCTTGTTCGGTCTCATCATTACGCGCAGGCGCAATATGCACACGTACTTTTAACAAATTGCCCTTTTTTCTAGTACAAATGTCATACATTTATAGAAAATATCAGCCTCTGGCAATATTTAAACTTCCTGCGATAGTATGATCTGCTTGTTTAACTACCTTTTCACTTGCAAGCACATCGAATACGCCAGGACCATTTACATCTAACGAGCGTTTCTGCTCAATGGCTGTTAGCAGAACTTCGCATATGCTTGCATTCGTGCTTCTGAATATTCATTAAAACGAGTGTTCTGCATTAATTAGCTTCGGTATAATTTTAAGTGTTTCTATTGTTTGCTTTTAGAAGAAACTTGATATATTATAACATTCATTGTGTCTGATCCATTGCATGTTAATGACCAAGACGTAATGTCGAGGTATTTGTTTTAGTGAAATCGATTCACGTTGTAACAGATACCTTGGTTCCACGATGTAATATCCATAAACATGAAAAAGAATTAGAGATGTGGCTTTATACAACGACGCTGATATAAATTGGAGTAAAATATAGCTCAGTAAATTCAAAAGGCATTCAGTGCAAGTCTTTATCATTTTAAACTTTGTGTAGCTTTGTCCAAGAGTAAGCCTCATTTTTTCATTCAGTATTTTATTGTTCATAGAATACATATTCAACACAAGGGAATTGCATACAAGCAAACAACAATACAATTTCGAATATTTGCTCAAATGCAATGAAATAGAACACATATGTCATGTTTTCGAATGAATGAAGTCAAGATACACATATTAGAAATGCTGAAAATTTATACCATAACTCACAGAGAGAGAGGACGAAAAGTTGATGACTAGCAATTGATTAATGGCAAATATATGATTAGTGGGATTAAGTGAATTATATAGTTTTGACACATAAACTTCAGTAACAAACGCCTGTATGACATGTTCAGTAATGTCATGCAAGTTACGAAAAAATCGTAGCATGATGAGATTTGTGATATGGTGGAGCTGATGTAAGCTACAACATATTTCATTAAGACGTATCACTTCCGGTAATACAAAGTTTGGATATTGAACACTGACAAGTGCAAATCTGATTTTGCTTTTTTTCTGAATAAACGGTATAAAGAAAATCTTGTACAAATATCACATAGTTTCTGCCCAAAAAGACCTGTAAAAATTGCACTCACTGCTTGAATATATAAACAATAAATCTATTATTACAATTCTCCCTTCTCTAGAGACTCGCCATTGCAGATTTGTCTTCAACCTTACTAGTGCGATCACCATACGTATACTAGCTTAAGTGAGCTTCGCTAGCCATTAATCATTCATCTACTTTGTTCCACATCGTCAATGAGGATACCAAGTACCTCGATGACCCTCGGATAGCATTGGGATAAATATTCTAAGGATATGTGTGTCGCTCTTAAACATATATATGTTTTTAAATATAGCTATGAATACTTATAGAGTTATTAATGGACACATTGCTATATTTCATAAACGTATCTCAATGGTTACATTAAATATATTTATTTACATCAAATGCACGATATCTCTATTAAAAAATATTTTACTTAAAGAATTAATTTATATTTCATACCACCTTTCTCACGTGCTACGGGAGTAGATTGTGATGGTGGTAGTAATGGGGTGGCTTTAGTCTTGCTTTCTTTTTTCACTTCTGGTTTCCCTTCTTTCTTTTTCACTTCTGTCGAAGGAGGAATGGACATCATCTTTTTAACCCAAGCTTTAAGTTGTTCTTGTTTGGGTGTGGGAGAAGGTGTCAACAAGGACGTTTCAGTTTTACTAGGGATGGGAGCCGCTGACTGTATTTGAAAGACTTTCATACATCTACTTCCTCAGGGGCTGCGTCTGTCTAGGTCACTGGGGAGGTGGTGATGGTGATGAACTTTTCAACAGGATCGTAAAATCTTTCAGAGTCGGTCGAGTTGTTTCGTAAAAAGCCTTCTGGTGAAATAGTTGAAGTCGTTGCAATACCTGAACAAACCTGAGATTTTTCCGTTTCTGATAAATCGCTGAGATTCGTCAACGATTGCAATTCGTATTGTAACTAGGACATCTCGATCAATGAGGATTGGGAGGTAAATGCAGAGTGCGTTGTTCTTACCAACGATGGAATTCCAGCCATCGTTTGTAAGGCACTAAAGTCAGTTTTCATCCTTTCATCAAATTCAAAAGGTTTTGTCTGAGATTTGCTGGCCCCAGAGGTCCTTTTTCTCCTCTTGGTCCGTTTTATCTTGGACCCATTTATTAAGTAGCTCCCGTCATGATTCTTGTAATCATTGATCCCAGTACTCCTTTCACTAATGGTGATAATAACAGGTGTACAAATCCTCTGTGTTGCACTAAGAGCTTTTTCCTTTGACGGATGGGTATTTTATTTTGGATCATTTAGGGAAGAACGTGTCAATGCTTGACTAAGCATTCTTTCTAATGTTGAGACGTTCAGGCAACATTCGCATACGGTATCGACGACGTCTTTGAAGGTTGTTTTAAATGAGTTGCTTTCGCATGAGAAGAGGGGCTTGGGAAGGACGGACAAGACGTCCCAGTGTTTGGCTAAATGAGGAGACAGTCATTTTCTTTTCTTTCCTTCGTTAACAGAAGAGGGGTGGCTTCTGGAAGGTGTCATCTTTGTTCCAGAGCACACACAAAACATATACTGACGTCGATGACTTGGCACACACCTCTTAATCTTATGTTTGGTGCAGTATTGTTGGAGTTGGTCGAAGGTAGTGTAACCATTTCTTTTTGACGAACTCTATGACTATCACTTCGTCAAAACTGATTGCATCCTGGACTCCACAGTGCCTCTGTTGCGGACAGAAGCTCATTTATTATGTTTTTTCTTAAGGGTTTTCTTTTTCTGAGGACTTTTCTTTTCCTGCGGATGTGGCATGGTCTTGACATCACTGCTCATTTCTTCCAGGTACGTTTGTATCGGGGAGTGGCTTTTTTCTTAGAGGTGATCATTGGGACATTGGGATCCCATTTTAAGAGGGAGTGAATGATGACACCTCATAGAGAACCTCTACGTCTAGGTTTCAAAATGATTTGCTTTTTGGTTTGAGTGTCGATGTGGTGATATGTCAGTTGCGTCAAGGCTACTTTGTTTCGTTAGAAAAAAAATTTGGTTTGATGAGGGATGTGAATTATGCTTTAATGTAATTGACGTGCTGTCATCATAAACCAAAGCTAGAATTCTATTCATCTTCTCCTAACATGTCAAAGATGACCAGATGAGTTTGATTGTGGTCAGACGATCCCGTCGTCTTTACTAGGAATGTCTTCGACAAACACGATGGAATCGCCTTGATTTTCTAATAGAAGGGTGTACACTGATTTCAACTATTTGTAACGCCACACGATAGGTTGAGGTGGACGATCGATCAAATGATTTTATGTTCTATCAAGCGCTTGAAAAATTCAGGTTTTCCTGAACAGCTCGGTCCAGTAATTAACATGCTAAAGGGATGTCGAATATACATGGCTTTTCTACTAGCACGATCTAAGTTTTCGTCGATAACTTTTAAAGTGAAGCAAGAGAGAGTATAGACAGCAGAGGTACCATAGTGAAGGTGATTTAACTTTTGAAACGAAGTCAAACACGAGAAGTGCTTTTATACCAGTGCTGTCCAACATGCGGCCTTGGATGTCGAATATGCAGGGATGTCGAATATACAAGGCTTTCCTACTAGCACGATCTAAGTTTTCGTCGGTAACTTTTAAAGTAAAGCAAGAGGGAGTATAGACAGCAGAGGTAACCATAGTGAAGGTGATTTAACTTTTGAAACAAAGTCAGACACGAGAAGTACTTTTATACCAGTGCTGTCCAATATGCAGCCCTCCAGAGCTCGAGCAATGTTTGTTTCATAATGTACGAAAAGTCAAAACATGCTTGAACTTTTATTGCTATACTTTTGTGCTCACAAATCATGCATACATTAATACATAATAAATGTTATAAAAGATAAGCAACTGTGAATAACTCTTTTAATAGTCGTTGCTTTTAAATTTTCTGCTGAGTCTTTCTACTTCAAAAAAGGTTTTTTCAGTAGCCCTTGGTATCAAAAAGGTTGGACAGCACTGTTTTATACTTTTTCAGAACGCGTTTATTTCAAAATTCTTAAAAATGAACACGGGGCCGTATTCACTTTTGTTTCACGATTTGATACGGTTTTTCTAAGGGTCGATTTACGGTTTGGTGTTTGGCTAAACGAAAAATCTGGTGAGGTTCGTATGAGGTCAATATAAAAAGTTGATCCTCTGCAAACTTCAAGACTTTTTCAATGCCCAAAAGTTCGCCACGACTGGTGCGATAATTAAGAGGCACTTTACGCTCAGTGTGCACTTCTCTTTGTGGGTCCCGATATTCGTAGCTCTATTTGTTTTGGACCGACACAGCAAAAATTAGTATCTAATTGTCGGTGAGGGTGACGGTGACCATGATGATCGATATAGATGCAATTGTCCATGTCAAAATACAGCTTCTAATCTCCTAACTGGTGTAAGGTTTGTACAATTTTAAGCGAGCTTGGTAAGCAACATAGGCTCCAAAAATGACATTTCCAAATTACTCTACTTGTATAATGTCCAGTTCATCTTTGTAATAGGATCAAGATTTAACGAAGGAATTCTACGTGTGTCATGTATTTTGTTTTGTCGTAAATCATCTGGAAGTAACGGAAAGGTTCTGTCAAATACTCCTTCTTTGGTAAACACGGACGTTGTTCAATATTGCCTCATAAGCAATTCAAAATCACTTTGGCAAACGATCGCCTTATTTCGTTTTTCTCGATGTGGTCTAAAGTGATGCCATCCTGTTCAAAGTACTTTTTTTAATTTCTTTTGGTTCTCGGGAGTGTGGCACCTGGAAGAAAAACCACTGGGTTCTTGTCTCAGTTTCAAGAAACATCCACGCAGTCTGCAAAAAATGCTGTTCTGACTCTCATCACCCTTGTGGTACAATTCTTTCTTGGAAAAGTGGTAAATGTAGTACACTATCTAACAGTTGGTATACCAGGTACAGAGCTTTAAATAGTTCCACGCTGACCCATGTTCGTGCTAAGGCGAGTTCCTCCTGGGTGTGCTAACAAGTTTCGTCTTGGTTGCACGTTTTATCACCAGTATGGCACAGCGACGCATCAGTTGCACACGTAAGGATACAGTGAAGACTCGTCTAAGTATCTGATTTAGTCTCCTTTCTCCTCGTCAGTGTGGTAAAGGAAACAGGTGGCAGGCTGCGTGCTCCATGAACAATTCTCAAAATTTTCCACAACATTGCCGTAAAATCTACACTTCAGAACGATAATTCTTTAACATTTCTCCCTGAAAGTCTAAGGGGTCCAAGGCGTGAATTTGGTACCAAGCGTATGAAGCTTCTCGTTGTTTGGTTTGCATGCTGTCGGGGTTGTAGTAGTGAGCATCAGGCAATTGGGGTAGAACGGTGTGTTCATTCGCTTCGGTATTGAAAAAGTGCGGAAACTAGCCTTGGCCATTTCTGTCATCACAACTGTTTAAGGCATTTTGATTCAAAGACATAGCCAAGTAATTCTTCGAATCTTTAAACTGCACTTGTCCATCTTGGATGGAAAAGAGTTAGGCTCCGTTCAATGTCACTTTTTCGTATAGTATTTGAGAAGAAACTGTCCATTGCATCCCGCTAAATTATGAGCCGTCAACGTGGCATAGCGATGACAATCTCCGTAACGTTCGATGTCCTCTAGACTCCACATTTCGTCGATAGGGTCTAAGATTTACTGAGCAAAATCGGTTAGCTTATTAGGGCCCCGAAAGATTTATTTACGTCCTCCAGGAATTTATGACAGTGAGGTCAATGACAAAAGTTAGGCTCTTGTATGCACTTCTCGCACGCTGAATTAGGTACGTATAAATTTGGAGTGTGTATGCTGGTGTCTTGCATGCATTCAAAATCGAATAAGATGAAATTTTATTTCTTTTTGCGGTCATCTTCTTCCTCCTGCTGTTGGGTTTTGTATATTTTAATGTAGCATTCGTATTCCAGGTCTATGATTTGGTGACAAATATGGCATCGTTTCTTTCCTGAACATACGCGAGCCTTGGTACTATTCGTACGCATAACTTGTCCACAAGTAGGGCATAATCTCAAGAGTTGACAAACACTTTTCTGCTGTGAACCTTGCGTCTCCAGATGTTGTTGGTAACAGGTAGAGCTGACAAAAGTGCGCTGACAAGCTGGGAAGTTCACTCTTTTTTGTTCTTTGTCAATACATGGTTTAAAGGACTAACATCCCTCACATTTCGATCCACAATTATTCTATTGCTCTCGATTTTATTCCCATAGTCACATTTCTCATAATAATAACCGTATTCCATGAATACGATGATTATGGTAGTGACATCGAAATGTTCATCATAATGATAGATAGAAATGTATTTTCCGTCTTTGAACATTTTGCCTCGAAATGGCAGACGTCCGCGTACTTCTTGAGGGTTTCAAGGCATTTCGTGGAGGAAATACGTCTTGCATGTTTTGCATTACACGATTGCAACAGGGTAAGCCCTTAAATAGCCTCGCTTGCTGTAACAGGAGTTCTGCTTCTCTTCGTTCTTTGACTCGGTTCGATTTTAAACATTAGCCGATGGCTCTTTTCTATTCTGTCGTGTTGTTTTGTCAGCATACGTTTGCCCACCACGATGACTTGGGATAAATACATCTTGTATTGAGAGTTGTTTGTTCGAATGAGACTGCGTTTCGTTCTGCGAAGGTCGTTCTTGCCTCGTCCGGTCCATTTGGGAAGAGAAACGTGGCTCATGCACAGTGTCACTTTTTCATCGGTGATGTGAAACTTGTCGTTGGACTGCTGTACCTGTTTAATTTTGTATGTGACTTTGGAAGGTGTCAATTCGTGATAAATGGAAAGTGTAAAGCGATCGTCGTCGTTGGCTCGACATTTTCGTTTCAGTGTGGTTAACACAGAATCCAACAAATCGGTGATGAACCACTCTGCTTTCTCCAGCGGAACGTCTAACATGAAATCTTTAAACTTCACCGTGTACGTGCATGCCGTGGTTCTAAATTTTCAGGAGGAACGTTTATCAGTCTCTCGAATGTGGTAGTAGTTTTTAGTGGTTACTGTTGGAGGACTTTGATTTGACTTTGACTCGCTAGGTCTGGATTCTCCCTAACTCAGGTCATCTTTAAAATCACTGGCATGGATTTGAGCCAAGACTTCAGGTCTGTGCACGTTTCTACCACTAACTTTCTTCTTCTCCTTTCTTCACAAAATGGTTATATCGTTTCATCTTGATTGCAAAATGTCAAATGACTGCATTTTAAATAACATAGTCCCTTATATATATATATATATATATATATATATATATATATATATATATATATATATATATATATATGTAATACCAGTGTCCTCCCTATAAAAACGGTCAGTGTCTTTCTTTAAATATTCATTTCTTTCTCAAAGCTATCAGGAAGATAGAAGAGCCAACACAGATCGAACTTCTTTTAATCAGAGCTTTGCGAGGTGACATACAAAGGTTTTCATAAAAATTGACTACAGACTACTCTCTCTCCTTTCGAGATAAAGTCAAGATACTTGCTATCTCTGCTAGAAGAAAAGGCAATGGTTTTCCAAATGTCCACAACGTCAAAGAAAGGCAAGTGTTAAAAGAGACAACGGTCAAGATTTATGTTATCAATGTCAATGTAAAGGACATTGGTCTTCAGAATACCCTTGATAAACAACAGTAGTGGGAGGAAGGGAGGGTTCAGAACAGGAAGATATACCCTCCGTAAAGGAAGAACCCAGACACATCAAGAAAGAGAAGAAAAACAGATAAGAAGAAAGTAAGGATGAAGAGGAAAACCTGTGACAGTGAAGAAATTCAAAATAGGAGAGATTGAAAAGACAAAGAAGTCTATGAACTTTTAAAGTGATGTGTTGTGAAATTGGAATGTAAATATTTAACGAGATTATGCTAGAAAGAAAAACGCAAGTCTCTTGGTTTTGATTTTTATAATAATCACAAGGACCTACACTCACGAACTCACACAATTACATCATGGGGAGAAAGGGATTTAAGTCTTATTTGATTTTGCCTAACACCGAGTAGTCTGTTTTCAAGAGAGATGGGTTGCTCTGAAATGGATCGATAGCTGATTTATTTTCTTTATAAACGGAATGGGAAGTAATGAGCTTTAACTGCCTGATCTCTTTGCCACAGTCAAGACCTACTTCTGGACATGCTACAATAGATGATTTGTTAGAGACCATTACTGTAGTTGTCTTAGGCGTATTGGGGCTATGGACAGGACGAGAATGTTTGGCCTGGGAAGGACTTTTTCTCTTGGGTCATATTAAAGAAGTCTGATACATTTCTTTCAGGCTCCTTAATTCTGCCAAAATGTATGAGTACCGTCACCGTTTATCCTTCACCGTCCTTCTTCTCTTCTAAACCTCATTTCTTCTCTGCTTATTTTTTCCTGTCGTTTCCTTCTTGCCTCTTATTCTTCTCGTTGTTCCTGTTGAATGAGAACGGCTTGTTCTGCTTGTTTCTGATGTTGCAAAAATTTCTGAAATTCTTTCTTCCTGTTTACAACCTTCGATTTACGGTAAAGAAGAAAACAAAAACCGAGAAGGTACTGATACCGGAACAAATTCTTGTGGCTAGAGAAAATATGATAAATCCCAATTAAATTCGTTCTCTTCTGACAGTAGGATTGTGGTTGTTTTAGTAGCCTCTGCTATACCATTACTCCTTGTCTCCACGTCCGGTGAACCACAATTCATTGTTATCGTAGTTTCCGTCCTGTTCTAACTCTGTCACGTTGATTCACTGCGCACAGACGCTAGCGCACATATATAGTAATGTGACGTAACAGGCAACTCTCTTCGGAAAGAAAGACAGACTACGCACTGAGACTAAATTTTGTGGGGCCCCGAGTGGCCGAGTGGTCTAAAGCGCTGTCTGTTACGGATCATTGCCATCTCACCTCTGTCTGCGTGTGTTCGAGTCTAGGATTCGGCGAATGTGGATATGTGGGAAAGCTTGCCAGTAGCTTCTCGTGGGTCGGTGGTTCTTTCCGGTGATTTCCGGTTTCTTCCTCCACCATTAATACTGGCCGCCATGAATAGCCTATCGTGTGCTGAAAAATGGCGTTAAGCCCAACAACAACAACAACAACTAAATTTTGTAACGCGTGTTAGGATTGGTGAAAGAAATGAATCCGTTTTGATCCGCTCTTCCACTATAAATAACCGCTGTCAACTTTATTTTGTTTACCCGTTCTCGTCACAAGATTTGGCCATAGAACACAATTAATTTTACTATATAGTCTCTACATTTGTTTGTCAGTACTGAACTTTCCACTGTGTGACAATCAATATAAATCATATGTTAATCTAAAATACCTTCAAAGACGATTTGTCAAGGGTTGACCTGCATTTTTTTGAGAGGCTGAATTGAAAACAGAACACCATGCAACGGAACACAGATTTAACTTCCGAATCATCACCATGGCCTTATTAATCACTGTGCACTATCGCCAAAATACACACAGACAACGACATCATAAGCTCACATTCTAAAGAATAAACAATTGCCTTTAAATCCTTACCAAGAATGCCAAAATCTAACTCTTGTATCACCAACAAACTGAGACAGGAAAACAAATGATCTAAAAAAAGACTGGGATTACATTCGTGGGTACTGAACCGGATTTTATTAATTGTGTACTGATTCCATGTGGACTAACGTAGAATAATCTACCCACGTTTCGTCATTCAGCCCGAACTATCCTGCGTGTGTCAAATCATCCTGGGTAATTTCCAAGATCACACTGTTCTTTGGAAACGAAGGATCTATGAAGAGAGACAAAGATGTCTGAAGCGAGTCTCAATTTACAGTCCAGAGGTCAGACGAAGTCTGAGGAGAAGATCCGTGCGATGCCCTCTATGTTAACTGAATGGTATTAACAAATAAAATCAAAGGTTGTTTTGGTCTGTTGTATAGTTGTTTGTGTGATAGATTTGTGTCGATAAATCTATGAAGGATAAATCTATGTCTATATCTCTATCCCTGTCTCTATGTGTATGTCTCTATAGCTATGTCTCTATTTGTCCTTTGAGTAATGCATATTCAGGTCATCCCCATGTCACAGTGTTCCGCCCGATTGAGGTCATCCCCTTGCAACATTGTTGCCATTGTTTCCCCAGTGTCCAGTACCGTGACGTCACCCCATTCAATTCCTTTTATCCCTACACGGTCCCAATCCATTGTCGCAATACATTCCCCATGTTCAATTTCAGTTGTCCATATACATTGCCACCCAATGCATGCTAATTCCCATTGTCCCTATAAATCTTGTCCCTATATCGTCTCGGGGGTGGGTAGGGGTATTTTAATGGTTAGTTCCATTGTCCCTATATCGTTCCCATTCACTACTATAATATATTCCTATACAAAAGCATCACACGTTATTGGCTCTATCATACAACGGAAATGCAGACTAATTGCTTCAGGCAGTTAGTCAATTGAATAACGGCCAAATTTTGCGATGAAGCCTTCTTCCTTGCATTAATGGAGCAATACTGAGTCTATATATCGTCGTTTACTTACACAAGAATTTACAATATCTTTATTTAGCTAAAGAGGCAATGACCATATTTTAAGTCAAACGAAACAAAGCTTGAATCATGTTATTAAATTTTCTCTAAAGGTTTTTAATTTTTCCTGTTTTATAGAAACATCACAAGTGAGCGATCAAAAGTATATAGTGTTGCATTTTTAACAGCTATATTTGCTCGACGTTTGGAAAAAAATAATATTCCGTGTCGCTTGCCCAGACTACTTACAATGCTAAAAAATGAAGCTCCGCTTCGCATCCCGAATCCCCGCTATTTGCCTCTTGAAAACTAAATTTTCGGGAGAATTGGGACAAGCGATAAAGAGAAAAGGAAGTATTAAACAAAACAACCTAGTTGGTAGATATTTTCCCATATGGCATGCGCTCTGTGATACGTTTCCATGTTAATGACTGCTTAGTAAATTTTTTCTTGGAAGAACTCCTAAGTGTTTATATATTCTTGCACCGTTCACTGCCAGATTACCAATAGGCAGAGAAGGCACCTGCCTATAGGTTCCCAGCTTTTTAGGGTTCCCGCGACATTGGATCGAAATAATATTGAATCGATTTGATTAGGAAATAATTTGCAGGGCGGGGACATAGATTTAGATTGGCTAGGTGCCTCCACAGGGTTTAATCCGGCATTGGAACAGTTTTATTATCTATCTATCTATCTATCTATCTATCTATCTATCTATCTATCTATCTATCTATCTATCTATCTATCTATCTGTCTGTCTGTCTGTCTGTCTGTCTATCTGTCTGTCTGTCTGTCTGTCTGTCTGTCTGTCTGTCTGTCTGTCTGTCTGTCTGTCTATCTATCTATCTATCTATCTACCTACCTACCTACCTACCTACCTACCTACCTATCTATCTATCTATCTATCTATCTATCTATCTATCTATCTATCTATCTATCTATCTATCTATCTATCTATCTATCTATCTATCATAATAATAATAAGGACGCCTTTTTGGAATTACATCATTCCCTTCTTCGTCCTCATCTATGCTCATCCTCGTTATCTCCATTGTCGTTGTAACAGTCGTAATTGTTATGATCTAGAGACATAGAGAAATGAATTTGGTTAAAGTTTAATGTAGTTATGCTGTAAGTATGGTATTTATTTTCTAAATGGTAGAGTGGATGGTGATGAACAGGGTGATTTTACACGGTTTGAAAATTTGGCAGGTGTCTAGGTTATTTCATAGTATAGCATCTTCAGGTTTAATTACACTTGTTAAACGACTCACAGTCCTGTTGGACGATAAAAGGAGGACATAAAGGAAAACCTTTGTTAAACAGCGTAAAATTTATAAAGCCAAACAGGAAATCGACATTAGGCAGCTATGATTTGTGTGTGTGTGTGTGTGTATGTATGTGTGTGTGTGTATGTGTGTGTGTGTGTGAACAGTAGAGAGAACTTTTAACATCGTGAGTTTGTTTTGCTTCTAAAGGAAATCCTATGATGGTTTTTAGAAGAAAGCGACGCCGTGGAAATTTAAACAAGAAATAAAAGATTGATGAAATTATATTATTATTATTCTTGAACAAGATAATGGTGCTGATGTGTCTAAATACAAGAAGCAGATTCCTGATATGCATACGATCGTTGTCCATATCACTTGCTTCAAACGGCCGGAATAATGAGAACACTCGTATCAGGAAAGAATATTAGTTTATTGTAGTGGTATTTATACTGACAGTCAACAATATGTAGCAAAGAGAAGTTTTGTATAGAATATGAGTGAAATGTTCGTTACTTGGCACTATAAGGACGACCATAGCAGCTGTTGTTTGAATTTATTTTATTTTTATTTTTTTGGCGGAGGGGTGGGGTGGCGGAGACTTAACACAGTTACAGTAGTCAAGTCTTGAGAGTACTGATGAACACATAAGTGTTTAATGGCATCAACACTATTTAAATTCAGATGAGATACAATTTCGGACAAAAGTTTATTGAAGATTCGGTATGACCGAGGCCAAGCTATAAACAAAATGGAATTGCACCTGACACAGAGACTGACAGGTGAAGCGTAATACCTAATTGACTATCTATCATTGGCTAAAAAAATTGGTTACCATATTTACTCATTTAACGTGCACCTCCAAGCTGCCTGTACGCGTCGTGTCTGGATTTACAGGAAAGAAAAATGATCATATACTTTCTACGAAATTGCTATCACTGAAAAGAAACTAAATATATTATTAATTCCATTTCTGCCAATAAAGCTACTGGGACGGATGGCCTACTTCACATAATGACTAAAGACGTCAAACAACGGTAAAACCATCATCAGTTTTTTTTAAAAGATTGTTGTAGGAAAATAAATTTCCAAATAAATGGAAACTTGCGTACATTCTTCCGAATCCAAAAAGAGGTAATTCGCACGAGATAGCCAATTATTGACCAAACTCTCTACTTAGCTGCGTCGCAAAATGTTGGAAAGATGCATTCTGAAATACGTATATAACTGCTTTCACAAAAACGTCCTATTTTTAAGTATCAGTCAGGATTCCTTCCTGGTCACTCATTGATGTGTATCATAATATATTCAAGTCCATAAAAATAATCCAATCTTATGATCGGGTCTGCCATAGTATCATATTTTCTAAACTGAAATAATACGGTGTTTCGGGTAACCTAATGAAATGGTTTCAAAGTGATATCAGTAATAGGAAACAAATGATCATTGTGCACGATACTCATTCGCGAAAAATGATTATAAAAAGTGGCGTGCCACAAGGATCCGTGCAAGGGCCTCACTTGTTTTTAAATTATTTAAGTGATATTGCCGATCATATGAGCTCTATCATCCGTCCTTTGGCAGATAATCATATTTGCATTATTCATCCCATCATTTTGCTGAAATTGAGGTGTCATCTAATAAAATTGCATACATGGTTTCAGCAATGGCACTTAAAGATTAATCCAGAAAAACAACAACAAAAAGGGGGAAAAAAAACTAAACAAAAATAGTGGAAAGTGGCTATGTTTCTCACAAATGAACACCTAACAAATATTCCTGAAATTATTTTCAATAAGATTTTTTTTAAGTATATGGATTCTCATTGTCATTTAGGGTTAACATTTTCAGCCAATATAAAATGGATTTGTCACATTGATAACATTTAAAACCAGTAGGATCTTGAGTAGTCAATCTCGGAAAACTAAAATACAAACTTATTAGGCAAATTTTATGGAAACTGTATACAACTTGTGTTCGGTCCATCTTGGAATATGTCAATGTAGTCTGGGATGGATGTACATTGATAGATTTAGAAAAAGTATTAAAAGCCATACAGCTTGAAGTGGCAACAACAATTACAGGAAAAGACACTAGAAATCAACCTCTCTATTTTGAAACAGGGTGGAAAAGTATGCAGTCTAGCAGAAAAATGCAAAACTTATTAACACTGCAGCATTAAAACAAGCCAAACTCTGGACTATTTCATTGAATTACTCCATCACCCCATGTTAGATTAAAGAAAGTATAATCATCGACGTTCACATAAAATGGTCATTTGCAAGCTCGGACTCAAATCTGCCAAATCATCTTTTAAGTCCTTTACGGTGACTTGTGGAACAATCTCTAACTTGATTGAAAGAAAGTGGTTATGTCCAAAATTCGTATCTAGTAAAATACTGGATTCAGTAATCGAACCATGTATACTACCCTACTAGACAACAACATAAAGTAGTTTCATTAAAGCTGATCTTTACAGCGTTCAAGTTGTTGACACCCCGTTTTGTTCCTATTGTGGAGTTAAAACCACCATTAATTTATTCATGTTCTGTCCCAAGTATAGTAGACAACCAACTGAACTGATGATATAATTACTCATAGTTCCATATGCGACTGTTAGTTTAGGATTACTCTGTGTGTGTGTGTGTGTGTGTGTGTGTGTGTGTGTGTGTGGACTGCGATGCAAATGAAAACTAGAATTATTCAACATGTATGATGTTACGAGTATGTGCATTTAAAGTTAGTAACAGAAAAGTATGGAAGACAACGAGCTTTGTAAAATTTAACAAATAAATTTATTTCCTTACAATGCAAAGTGAAAATGAAAAACAAAGAACTTACGGTATTGCGAATTATATCTTAAAATAATCCAAGAATTACAGACATAAGTTTTAATAATAAAACATCCTGAATAAAACTCAGCACAAGTCCCGAAGAAATCCAAAATCTGAAGGCGATGACGTGTCTGTTAAAGTTTATAGACTACTGATATGTCAAGTCTTTTGTTGAATCACTGTAATGTAAGTCGACGTTTAAATTCAGTATAAATTGCAGTGAATGTATTTATCGAAGAATTTTATCCTAACACTTGTATTTCCAGAGAAAATAACCACTTAAATTCAATAATTAGAAGAAAATAAAATTCAGTCCAACTGGTCGTAAAATAAGACAAAATGAAAACCATAACCTGAAAAATTCACGTAGAAAAATCCACAACCCTGACGTAAATAAACATTAACTTCTTCTTTTAAAAGTAAGCCCATACACAGAGAGAATAATTTTGTTATGTATTAGTTGTTCACATAAAATGACATAAAAAGTAAGTCAGGTCAAACAGAAATGAAATTAGTTTTGGACAAGGTCAAGTCTAGCATACAATGATACATTACAAAAGCACGTAACGGATTTTTTTTAAAGCTAAAAAACGAACAGTTAAATAAAATATACATAAAAATCCAAATAACCAATACCTGACAATTTAATATGTAATCGATTATAAGACACATCCAACTGGAACCACATAGACCCTAATCTTCCGTCATATATTAAGTCAGAGATTAGGTTCTAATTTGTTCGTTATATACCCATTTCTGCTGGCTCATTATCTGACGGCAGATGTGGGTCTACGTAATTCTTAGTTGGAAAGACTTGTAAGCAATCATAGAGAATAATTAATTATGTGACAATAGAGTAACTTATTATGCTGTTCATTTATTTTCTGCTCATTAATGTCATTCAGAGAGATATATCCCCCAAACTGCCCTTCCCCAGATGCAGTCCCCCAAACTGCCCTTCCCCAGATGCAGTCCCCCAAACTGTCCTTCCCCAGATGCAGTCCCCCAAACTGTCCTTCCCGAACTAAAACCCACCAACTTCCCTTCAAGGTTTTTTAAAGCTTCTTAATAGCACAATCAGACTATATCTTGATATTCTAAATCTCGAAGACAAATGTTTTTTGGAATAACGCCCTTAACAATATTTAATGCAATTAATAAAAGCGTCCAACATGACTGTCCAACTTTTTCCATCAGCAATGATAGGATATCATTATTTGTCAGCAATGACAATGTCTTATCTAGTGTTCATCTGTATCAAGTACTGAAAAGCCCATTTGTATATGTCCTGGTTTTCCTTATTATTTATGTATAATTCAAGTTACTTACGATTTGAGGCCCCCAAATATAATTATAATCCCGCAGATTATTTGAGAGTAATTAATGGGGCCCCATGTAATTACTATCGGATGATTGTAGCGTTAAAAAATAACTGCAGTAGAAAACAGGAACGATCAGATATTGTGATGGCAGTATAAATAATGCTTTCTTCTCCTAGCTGAAAGAAAACATCATTTTATCCAGACTGTATATAGCATGTAATATTTATTTAACAGATACGTTTACACCAAACCGAAACGTTTGTACCACACATACTGGTATGTCAAACACTGTAAAACCCACAAAATGTGAAATAGTGATCTGACCTAGGATCTATACTTGTAAATCTTCACTAAAGGTAACGTAGACTAGTACTTCTTGGCGCAATTACCATTGCGACTAAGATGGTACATACATACATACATACATACATACATACATACATACATACATACATACATACATACATACATACATACATACATACATACATACATACATACATACATACATACATACATACATACATACATACATACATACATACATACATACGCACATACATACATACATACGCACATACATACATACATACGCACATACATACATACATACGCACATACATACATACATACATACGCACATACATACATACATACATACATACATACATACATACATACATACATACATACATACATACATACATACATACATACATACATACATACATACATACACATACATACATACATACATAATACATACATACATACGCATGCACGCACGCATGAATGCATGCATACATACATACATACATACATACATACATACATACATACATACATACATACATACATACATACATACATACATACATACATACATACATACATACATACATACATACATACATACATACATACATACATACATATTAAGTAATAAAACCAATAACTTTCTTAATCTAAATGCTTTATTATTCTTGCAGCCTAAACAGTACAATTCACTGATACATTCAGGGGGTAAATACTCATTGAAGAATCACGCTGGTCAAATATTCTATAAAATATCCACTGACCTACTGTACCTGAACAAACATAATTATCCTCTCTACCATTTGAGAGTTTGTAATTAAAAACTGGGTCAATCTCGCCGCATACTGTTAAGTCCAGTCCGGTCACTACGTCCAGTTCAGAGTTAAGAATATACTGGTCTGGATTAAATCATGTCACAATTAATTCATGTGAACTTAGCAGTTTGATTAGGTTTCTCTGTCTTCTTCTAAACATTGATTATGATGTCATGCAATTAATATCTTTTATTAAGATGCGGCTAGACCCCACCAGGTATTTAACACGCAAGCAACTGTGAGCTCACCAATACCAGCTAATGGTGAGTAACATTCGTGAATCGGACGATTATCCCATCTTCACTAAATTAATAATATTCTCTAATTATATTTTCAATTTTATATAATTGCTTCTGAATCTTGGAACGAATCGCGATAATTAAATTTACAGGAATACTTTAACGACAATACAGGTATCACGACACTTCGCTTGACGTTGAAGTCGTTCAAGTGGCATTAACCACATCATTCTTAAAACTGGCCCCACATGTATTTTCTAATTGACGCCACATACACACAGTTCACGAAAACGACTCAGCAACGTAGGTTCCAGGAAAATGGTTAGATACAACTACTTAAACAAAGTAAAAATCTTTTAATTATTAATTAATTAAAGTTTACTATTTTTGGCGTTGATTTAAAAATATGGTATTTTTGATATTATTGTCTTTCTGCAGAACAAAATATCGCTAGAACAAGTCAACCGACTGTCTTTATCAGCATCTTTTTCACCTCAAAGGTCACCGGCAATACTCGAACATTTTTCTGTTTATATCAGATTTGCAATACATGGCTAAAAGTAGTTATACTCGCACAAAGAGAACAAAATATTATCAAGTGTAAAGAAGAAATAATAATTTAATTACTCGAAATAGACGTATACAACGCTGTTACTTCCCATTAGCTACGATTTCCCACCTATAGAGGACGCCAACCGGAAATGACGTATATTTATCCTACAAGACGAAATACATTTTTCTTGAGGTCAAAAAATGAAACATAAATTTATGAATAGGGAACATTTAGATGAAACTACTGAAAGTTAATTTACTGTTCAGCTTTATATTGATATGCGTGCGCGACGTACTAAATTGTGTCGCTTTCAAAACTGTTTCATAGTTTCAATTGAAAATTCCTATTAATACATGTAAAAAGGAATAAATGTTGGCTTCTATGTCGGCCGACTTTATTTGGAAAAAAGAAATCGGCACACTTGAAAGAATCTAAAGAAACCAAATTCGGCTTACTTATGTTGGCCGACTTCATAAGAAAAAAAATCAGCTCACTTAAAATATACCAAAGTCAGTTTCCGTTGTTGCTTGCTTTGTAGTAAAATAACCTTTGTATTTGATATCCTGTCAATAAGTTTAAGCAAAAAGTTTATTACTCATTGCCAGTTGTGTTTATCAATTACCCGGGCTTCTATTTGTTGCCAGTCGTAATCATAATTGCAGTTTGCAGGGTAAATAGCATACACAATAATAACTTGCTTTAGTAACACTCTTTATAACCCTTGCTAGCGAAAAGTTATCATTTGTAGTGAAAGTATTTTAAAATAATTTTTTTTTATTTCCGATATATCATCGTATAGCTAACCTGGATACGATACAATCTTGGTCAGTTTTACCCTAGCAACTTATGCTAGAGTGGCAGGTGCCTTCAAGCAATCAGGTGATATTTTCGTCTCTTTTGCGATTTTGTTATTTGACATAAGCGATAAAAACTAGACCAGGGATACATACGAAAGCCAGCATCCACTACATCTACTTAGTTCGTGGATATATTTTTTACTTTAATAAATATCGCATGATGAAAAAAGAAGGTATAAGTTATAACAATGCAAGGTTATTTTCCTTTAATTTATTTTCAAATAAAAGTATGTTTGTAAATTTTTGTACCATGCAAAGGGCGTGGGTGGGGAGTGGGCACAAACTCAACACAACATTATTTCCTTACTTATTTGTATGGAATAATAGAGCAAATACAAATTTTCTTTCGAGTTGTGCCGACAGAGTGCACCATATTTGCTCTACGAAAGCACGATCGTAAGATTTATGACATAGACATTTTTGTGGGGAAATTAAACATTTGAATTTCTAGATTTAATACATTGATAAATATACGTTCTATCCAGTTTTGGGACGCGAAAACTACCGATTGTTTACGGAGATTGCCGAATATTTTTTTCATTAAAAAAGCGGATGTTTGAGTCTAATTAAACATTTTTATGGTGAAACGAATTTAAGGAGACACGAAGTTTTTACCAGCGTTATGATAAGATTTCCAGGTCATTGTCAGATGTTGCAATTTGCAGTGGGATATTAGTGAGTTTCTTCTGATCGATAATATAAATAGTTTTTAAACTAGATTTAAAGATGATGTTATAACATTGAATGTAGTTAGAAAATTCACTGTATTTATATATATATATATATATATATATATATATATATATATATATATATATATAGAGAGAGAGAGAGAGAGAGAGAGAGAGAGAGAGAGAGAGAGAGAGAGAGAGAGAGAGAGAGAGAGAGAGAGAGAGAGAGAGAGGGAGAGAGATTACTACTATTTACATAAATGAAATTAAAAGCTGCACAGGAAAATTGATATAAACATCAAAGAGTTAACAGATTTTTCGAACAGCATATTCTCGAGCTCACAGACTCATCCTCATTCTATGATGGCTTACTATAAGTGCCACATAATCTGCAAGCATATTCACGAGACAGTATTGTTCCGGAATTTGCCAACTGGAGTTGCTTTTACTATCAATCTGATGTTGGGATGTCCGACCAACATGTAATCTATCTCCTGGCGTGCAAAATCTACCCCACTCAACATGTTGGCGAAATGGCTGATTTCAGAGAATAAATTAATACTGCAATGCTGCAATCTCGACCAAATCAACGCGAAGCTTGCCAGCCACTGCAAATAAACTGGGTATTCAGTAAATGCCGTTTTAAGACATAGGCACACGAGGCACATTCCTAGGCCGCCGAACTTCACTCCCACCCCCGGGCGTCAAGAAACAAAATTTCTGTGTCGGTTGTATTAGCAGTTTAGTGTTTGTGCCTAGCCCCCCACTTCTTAAAACGGCCCTGTATTCAGTATGGTACTTTTAGATGCTTCCTAATGATCCCTAGGGCAAACCGACACAGAACTCACACTAAGGTACAGTAATGAATATTCGAAAACTTATGGAGAATATGGACTTTTGTTGCGGTTTTAACGCCATTTTTCAGGGCATGAATTGCTATATATGGTGGCCGGTATAACTGGTGGAGGAAAACCAGAGAAAACCAAGGAAGATCCGCCGAAACACGGAAACCTACTGGTAAGGTTTCTTGCATATAAATAGTGACCGAGCCCGATAATCGAACAGGCAGAGAAAAGATGGTAGTGATCGGTAAAAGCAAGTGCTTTAGACCACTTATGGTTGAATGAAGTCTTCAGAAAACAATCTAATTTTCCCTTGTAATTTTAATCAAAATTTTCATTCTAAATTCTTTGTGATAATATTTACTTAAGTAATATTCCTTAAATAGTTTTAAATAGTTGCAATAATAATAATAATAATAATAATAATAATAATTATTATTATTATTATTATTATTATTATTATTATTATTATTATTATTATTATTATTATTATTATTATTATTATTATTATTATTATTATTATTATTATTATTATTATTATTATTATTATTATTATTATTATAGTAGTAGTAGTAGTAGCAGTAGTACAGCAGCAGTAGTAGTTATAAATTTACATATACATTTGTAAAATAAGAAAAACTTGTCAGACATTAGCTCCAAATAACCATAATTTGAACTTTTAACAATAAACACTGAATTTACCACTAGCATCGTCAGCATTTCCTCTCTCCATCATTTTCGTTTGTTTATTCGTACGTACACCATGGCCTTCATCAGACCGTTGCCAGATTCAATGAGCTCAACTAATCTCAATTTTCGGGGGGTTGGTCATGTTTTGTATATTTGATTTTATTGTGTGATTGACCTTTGTCAATAATTAAGGTTATGAGATCATTCTGATGCATCAATAGTGTAGGCGCATTAGCACATTCAATACTACTGGCACATCATAACATTCAAGATTGGAATGCATTAGCAATACTCTGGAAGTTTGAACTTGTGATAAAACACCTAAGCCTCTAATTAATTAATTAACAACACTATACCTTCCTTTTAAATTTTCATTTTGCATTCCTGGAAAATAAAAGTTTTATTAAACTTGCTGGTCATCTCTTTTATGCTACTTATTTAAAGACCACAAGGTCATAACAGTCAAGTTTAATCATTTTGATAGAGCTCATTCACCAGAACTGTTAAGTTCCTTCATCCGTCTCACCAATGTCTCTAATTGGCCTGGCATCCAGATCGATAACCTTTGCTTCTCAATCTTTAATTTCTTCTTTCGACCTATTGTCCAAATCAAAAACATTTGCCTTTCATTTTTTAGATTTCTTGTTTGTAGCACTTGTATGTCCGTATCAATAGTGTACTGCGTATGGTCAATATAACTGCGTATGGTCAATATAACTGCGTATGGTCAATATAAATGTCCGATTTCTGCTCCTAATATCTAAATGCTGATAAAAGGAACGGCTGCCTTCACAGATTTAACTCTTTCTTCAATCTATCCCAACATCTGCTAAACAAAACAAATTCGACAATTAATTTATGCAGTTCGTCATTGATTTAATCCAGTGTGGAGATTTTGCATTTCATTTCACTGACGTAATATTGAAGTAATTAACAATTCGGTATGCTATAGTGAACACGGGGTTTTCACTGGGGAAGTTGAACTTATATATATTCTTAAGGAAAACTCAAACAAAACAACACAAACGCTCTAGAATATTGCGAATATAAATTCTCTTTCAAAGTCACAGAAAATAACATTTCAATTCAGATTCAGTAATGGATATCTGCAAAGTTCGCTGTCTTGTCCGTCCGTGTGTAGAATTTTCTCATTGTCCTTGTTTGGTACTTTGTCATTTTTGCAAGGAACTCTTACTAAACCGTAATATTCAGTTATCATCAAGCAATAGCGTATGCAAGTTTCCTCTTATGTAACTGTTTATTGATACGAAAAAGTGCAAGACAAACACGTGCAAACTTCCAGAAAGATGGATCGACAACAAAATGTAAACATGAAATAAGCTGAACGGGATGGGGATAGACGACATAAAAATGGTAAAGATAAACAAAACAAAATCAGTACTTCTTAAAATTAGGAAACATGCATATATTAAATATATTTTTTGGAGGAATGGAAGAGATAGAGACACGTTTTACCTTCGCTGAGGTAACAATATCACAATGTTCCATGCTGAAGAAGATTGCAGGAAAAGATAAAGTTGAAGAGAAGAACTCTAATTCTTGGTTTTATAGATTGCTCCTATATATAGGGAAATTAGTATTAAAATCTCTAGACTTCCCAGGAACCAATACCTTTCACCAATCTCATTCATGCCAGACATGGTAAACTACTCATTTAATTGCAAAGATCAAATTTTGCTGCTAAGTATTATAATGTTTGAGATGAACTTAAATATATCTTTTCTTACACAGATGACAAGAATAAACATACCTTGAAATGTAGCCACAAAATGTAGTAGAGGACATTAATGCTCGCAATGACAAGGAAAATATATAGATATTAAATGTCTGTATGTTTAAAAGGCAAACAGTTTAGTTTATCGATTTATGTGTTGATACTCTGATGTAGACGGCTCTGGACGATACTTATCAGATAGATATTCAGACAAGGATAGAAGAAGTTAACGATATAAAATCTTATTGAACAGACTAGAACTGAAAGAACTGTCAAAATCTCATAGCTACAAAGAACAGGACATAATTATACTTTAACCACACGTGAAGTTGTCACAGAGATATCCAGATCTTTATCCAGCGCTGTAGGCACGTAGCAGGCATGGTAAAAGGAGTGAATACCGAAAAAGTATGTATCCAACATCCATCATAATGTACAACCATATGTGCAGAAGAAAACCTCAGAGAAAACAAATAAAGCTATCAAAAGACTCAAAAGCTAATTAATGCTTTAAATAACAAGATAATATTCAACACCAATACTGTAGCTGTAGCAGAAAAAGAATAATTTCAAAGGCAGGAAGAAAGATAGATACTATAAAAAGACAAAATGGTTGTGAGTTAATGCTATGGCTAAGAAGAAAATAATTACGATTTGACGATTGCAGATGGGAATGGAAAGATATTACGTTCGCTTACTTTTGCAGCAAGTTACACAATTTTAATAACAACATGGAATATAAATATGTTGATCGAGAGATAATTAATGATATAGATGTATTGTAGTAATATAATAGTTACACTGGCAAATAAACAAGACAAAAAACGAATTTGATACGATTTGAATAAATCAGAATAAATGTTAACAAGAAAAGCAGATACACTTGAATTGAATTAAAGATTCTTGTATTAAGTGATACTAGTGATACAGCTACAGCGAAATTAAATGGTAATATTGAGACATGCAAAGCTATTAGAATGCTGGAATTAACAGTAAATCGATAACAACTAAAACTAGCATGGCTTAAAACTAAACAACGCCGGATGTATATTGCTTTATGATTTCCACATCGTACTGAGACTGGAGTACCATTCTGGTATTAAATTTTGTGTGAAGTTAGGAGATATGGTCATAATTACTAGAGAGGTACCGTCAACCTCTACGCGTGGCGAATAAAAATATAAAAAGTTTGAAATGCCAGAAGTTTTACAGTCTGAATTTGTATTCAGAAATTATTTAAAAATTCTCAATTTGACTATGTCCCATCCCTTTCTGTTGAATATTATTTACGTATAATCGATGTTGTTGATCAGTATATTATTCAAATCAAAGGTCAGGCTTGTGCACTATTTTTGCCAACTTGCATGTTAAACCTATGAAACGGATACTTCTGATCTTATTGATTTTAACTTTGGAAACAAGTAACCAATGAATTGCTTACTCATTGGTCATCTAAAGCGTTTTACTTTTTCAAAGTGTAAAAGAAACTTGTAAACCATCTAGAAGACAACACTGTTAAAAAATATTAGACTGAAGCAGAACAAAGGACCTATTAAGTCACGATGTAAAATGAAAACTGATCTCCTTATCAATATTTTTACTTTAAAATACATGAAAACAGCAACGAAAATGCACGTTTAAGACTTTGCATCTTTTACGCATCAGCCCTTTGTTATTTGTTGCGAGATAAAAATAAAAATGTCGTGTGCCAAAGTTATAGAATGTGTTGTGCTTTTTATTATCGGAGGAACAATAACTAAAGGTCTAGCATTTACAAAAGAAAATATCTGTTCAAATTTGTTGATCAGGACCGATCTCAACAAGAAAGAAATGAATATAACATGTGCATAGAAAAATTACAGAGATGAAGTTTTAGAGTCAAATGGGAACAAATTGAACCAGGATATTTTGCTTCTTGAACAAGAATATTGAAAGAACAAAGTTTGGTGCCAGGATGAAACAGCCTTGATGACACGTGTTCCTTACATGTGTTTACTCATTGTTCCGTCGGCACTCGTGCTTGGCATGTTTCCAATTTATATACTCACCCAGAAAATAAGGTACAAGTTTATAACTACTTCAGCGGAAACTAAATGACATTTACCAAACTTTAAATGGACTTTAAAAAAAAATTACTTCATGACACTTGTGATGAGTGCTAGCGTGTATGCTGTTTTCAATTTTCTTTGAAACTCCACGTTTGATGTTGTCTCTGGTGTAAACATCCCCTTTCGGTTTTGAGGGTCACCGTGTCTGATGGCTATATAAGTAATCGCAACTATGGTGATGTGTGATTTTTACCACAATGAAAATATAAACGTACGATAAGTAGATAGTTCTTCTAATGTATGTCACGATACCACAATTTCTGAAGTAACCCAACACAGAACATCACATGAACACTGAACACAATTTTAAATCTGAGCAAAGTTTTTAGTTGGCATGTTCAAAGCTAGGTCCAATTTTCTGTCTCCAGTTCTAATAATTATACGAAGTTGTGTCTTTGTTTTGTTTGACATGAAGGCAAAACGAGATGAAAATAATGTGCTGATAAACACTTTGGAGAGGCGAGAATGATTGTCTAAGACATGACTATTTCCTCCAGATGAATCACCCCAACATTTTGATGATGAAAATATATTCGTTTGTTGTTATCTGATTGGTGTTAGATAAATATGAGAGTAAATATATAATTAATGAAATGTCAAAAGTTTGAGATCAGATGTAGGCAATGCAAAAGTTACTGGTGTGGGTTCCATGCAGTTTGCAATGTATTTGCTTAGAATTGATTAAATCTTTAGGTATCATTGCCGACCGTATTCTTCTGCTGTTCATAGGATATCATTTTTTAGAATACAATTGCAAAACTCCCTAAGTGACAAAAGGTTGTAACCAACACTACAAACTAAAAAAAAACTTACTTAAGGATCAATTTCGCAATCAGTTAATAAGGAAACTGAACTGCTTTTCGATTATAAGACAAGAGAGAGAATTAATAGCATACGAATTTTAATTTTACATTTACGAATCTCACACTTTATTCCACTTAAATGATTTTAACATATAGTTTCATTCTAAGCAAACTTTTCTGAACTTAATTGGAATTTCTTTATAAAACAAAATTTAGCAACTTGAAAAAAATCGGTCTACGAGACGTATAGCATTTTCATGGGTTTCAGTTCAGGCATCAATTTGGGTAAAGCAAATGCCATGAGTAACAAAAGAACACATACATTACTAATATAAGGGTTAATAATTATTTAAATGAAAATTACTGTGTCTGGCTTGATTTAAATGGCACAAACATTGACAGACGGTGTGATAGTCGTAATAAATTAGCAAATAAAAATAAAGTATCCACCTGCAGATGAACAAGAAAGAAAATGTAGATGCTTACAAGATGTATAGTTATTGTGTGTCTAATACTCAAGCATTCTTGGAAAACAATATACTACAATGTATTAAGCTGTATCTATATTTGGTGTGAAACTGTATTTCACAATAGTTGAATAACATTGGCTTTACATGCAGACGCATATATCTGAAAAAAGAAACATTATATTACAAGTGTTTTGTGAAGTGATTAATTGTATAAAGACTATGTTTCTACCAAATCTTATAGAGACTTAATACAGGAACATTTTGGAGTACATCATTCTTACCTATCAACGTGATTTATAGGTAACAAGTAGTTGTTCACAGAAGAAAAGAAGATCGTGATAGATGCTGATGATAAATTGGGTTATTTATTGATTAACATCTAGGTACAAAATACTCTGATTTTGATGAAGACATTTTGGAATTTGCTTGGTATTAAAAAGGAAGCAATAAACATAACCCTGTTAGAGTTTAGAAGCCGACATTTTGTAATATGTTTGGGTAACGTTGCTCAGTATACACTGTTTTACGTTAGGGAAAAAATGTAATGGAAAATGGTTGAAGATAACAACGTTATTTAAGACGAACTGAATAGAGAATAGGTGCACCGTGCAACTTATTCTTATAATATACATATATTTTATTTTTTATTTGAGTTATGGCCAATGTTTTCCTTTTGCTTGGGACCAGTGTCATAAAATTTGATGTTATCTTAATAGAACTGCAGATCTTGTATGTTTATGCCAAGATACATCATGGGTCATTACCCATTTTATAATTTGCTTTATTACAATTTATACCACAACCACATGTATATTTCTAAGAATGTATATCCACAGTTGATTAGTTTTGCAATTGTGATCTTGTTGTTTTTAAGCTGAATATCAAGCAGCTAGAAGTGTTCTCCTTAAAAATAATAGTTTTGCCTGACAGTTTGAAAGATATGTTCGACTTAACAAGACTTAACGTTTGTTCCTTTCCTCAATTGTTCCATTTGTTTACATTCTTTTTTCCGAAAATGACCGTTTTCGAAATTATTGTTAATATTTTATTCAAATATTTGTGTTTTATTTACGTTGGATTTCAGCGAATTTATTGTTGTTTCTCTTTCAGATTTAAACTTAGCAGCGGTTAAAATCATTATGTTTCTGAAGTTATTAGCTGGTTTGTCTTTTTTGTCTCAAAAAATCAGTTCCATACAGTTAACTATTTACACTAATAATTACCAATCAACATTTTCTGATATATAAGGTAATATCTTTCTTGAGATAGTGCTGTATTATGACTCTAAACTGTTTTGCCGTCTCAAATTTTTCACCAATTAAAGTTTTAATCAGTTGATCTATTAGTTCTTTTATGAATATGAAGTCATTTACCATCTGACTGTCCTCTAAACGGTTATTTATGATCCTCATAAACATGTCAAATACGGCATACGTTGTGAATGAAAGACAGTTCTCTTTTGTTCAGTGGTACCATTTTCCTTTCTAATCATCATAAATGTTTAACCAACGTTGTGATGACTAAAATATTGTCACAAAAGGGTATGTTATGACTGAACGAAAATGATTATGTAGGTTTATATACTTTAAAATCCAACTTGCACCCAATATTTGTTGGAGATCTATATCTGTTTTATAGTTTGGAACTCCTACATCGTTTCTATATGTTTATTTCCAATAATGACAGGTCTTTATTGAGCTAAACATCTTTCTACATTGTAAATAAAAGAGATTTTGCATTTAATTTTCCGTAAGATAAATTTACAATCTTATCGAACGTATCGTCAAATACTTTAATGCAATCTGTTCCACTTTGAACTGATAACTTATATTATTTTGAGATATACAATTGTTATGTATATTTAATTTATATTTTGTGCCTTACGTTTACCTACAATTGTAAATTTTAAACAGAACGTTTACGTAGCTAACCTTTGTCCATGATTGTAAGAATTAGTAAAGTTCCTTACGTGCCAAGACCAGTCTTGTTTATAGAGAAACTAGATTTTCCGTTGGAACTCGTAACAGCTTGTTACGTTATTAGTCCAAGAAAACTGTGAATAAATAGGGATTTGATCAAAAATTAACTTTTCTTTTTTGGATTAGTCTCTGGGAATCCATCTGAGCTGTTGAGTAGAATTATATCTTTAAAATATTCATTGAAATTTGGATTTCTGTGAACTTCACCCAAATATATTCTGGATTTTATCACCGTGTAACATCTGAACATTCAAGGCTATTCAAATTCATCTGGAAGATTATATCCTTTCGGATATGTAAAATTATGTGGGATTAGATTAACAATTCTGTAAGTGTCTATGAAATTTATGATTTTTGTTATATAGAAATAACTTACTGATGTTACTTAAGTTGTTGTTTTCACATACTTTTATTACAACATTTATTACAAAGAGTCCTAATTCAAATAAGACCCCTGTAGAATATGTTTAATTATTTATAATATCCAGGATATGTCATGTTGTTTCTAGACAGTTTGTTTTTCAGATCAAAAATGTCTCACTTCCAACACAATGATATTTTCCAAAATCACAGGAGATAATATATCAAACGTTTAATTGGTACTAATAGTGTTTGGATTTTACAAATGTCTTGCATTATGTTTATGGAATAACAAATTATTTTGCTTTCCGATAATTTTTCTGATTTAGAAAATAATGAGGCCATTTTTGTCAGAAGTTTATCTGTTGGTGGTGCCTATTTATATATGACGACATAATGTTTGATGAATATTTAATATTGACGTAATATTACTTTCCATCATTTTTTAAATATAAACTACCGGTTTGACTAAGTATTTATCTTAATATGTTTCCTAGTCTAAAATATTTAAAATAGTTTATTTTTATACCGCTTCCTTTCCCTTCTAATATTTCACACAGCTAATTCATATCAAATTCCTGTAAAGTTTTCTTGATTTCTTTTTTTACTGGACTAATCTCACAACTAGGACAAAAATTGTCAAAACTTTATTTTGACAGTTTATCTACATGACTTCATGAACACTTATGATTTTAAGAAATATTCAACAACAAAAAGTAAACTCTGATCTCTAAAACTGACTGTACTGTTACCGAAAAAATTGTTGAATTCTTGAGTTATAATCATCTAAAAACAAAATGACTATTATTTTATAAAATTCAAAACATCTCGATAAATTTTATTATCAATGGACATTTCTGTGAAATGAATCTCTAATCTCTATTTTCTGTTTTGGAGAATTTTCTTCATTGAAGAAGTATCAAAGACGGTTGTACCTTTTGTTTTTGCACGTTTTGGCATTGAAATAACAAGTAGCTTGTTTATTAAACTGTAAGAAAAATCGCACATATTGAACTAATGACTCAGGCAATATTCTCTAACCATTACTGTTTCCTTAACTTGGCAATTATAATAAATGATTGCTACTCCCGTTAATGCAACCAATCCCATCCATGATACATATACACCATTCCTAGTGCAACAAGCTATTTTGGGTATATTTTTATATATCATACTAATGCTATAAATAAGTGCAATCAATGCAACGTACACCTAATAGCAAACACATTACATATTTGTCTCCTCTTGGACAGGTGCTCATTAGGAATGTCTCTTACTGACATCCTTCTATTATGGGTATCCACCTATTATGGATATCCGATGATTATAGACATTTCTATATTGCGCATACGCGTCTATTACTGAGATTTATTATTGCAGACACACCTATATAAACATTAATTTATTCCAATGTAATTTTACCATTTTAAGATATTATCTCTCTCTCTCTCTCTCTCTCTCTCTTTATATATATATATATATATATATATATATATATATATATATATATATATATATATATATATATATATATACAGTGAATTTTCTAACTACATTCAGTGTTATAACATCATCTTTAAATCTAGTTTAAAAACTATTTATATTATCGATCAGAAGAAACTCACTAATATCCCACTGCAAATTGCAACCTCTGACAATGACCTGGAAATCTTATCATAACGCTGGTAAAAACTTCGTGTCTCCTTAAATTCGTTTCACCATAAAAATGTTTAATTAGACTTAAAAATCCGCTTTTTTAATGAAAAAAATATTCGGCAATCTCCGTAAACAATCGGTAGTTTTCGCGTCCCAAAACTGGATAGAACGTATATTTATCAATGTATTAAATCTAGAAATTCAAATGTTTAATTTCCCCACAAAAATGTCTATGTTATAAATCTTACGATCGTGCTTTCGTAGAGCAAATATGGTGCACTCTGTCGGCACAACTCGAAAGAAAATTTGTATTTGCTCTATTATTCCATACAAATAAGTAAGGAAATAATGTTGTGTTGAGTTTGTGCCCACTCCCCACCCACCCCTTTGCATGGTACAAAAATTTATAAACATACACTTATTTGAAAATAAATTAAAGGAAATTAACCTTACATTGTTATAACTTATACCTTCTTTTTTCATCATGCGATATTTATTACAGTAAAAAATATATCCACGAACTAAGTAGATGTAGTGGCTGCTGGCTTTCGTATGTATCCCTGGTCTAGTTCTTATCGCTTATGTCAAATAACAAAATCGCAAAAAAGACGAAAATATCACCTGATTGCTTGAAGGCACCTGCCACTCTAGCATATATATATATATATATATATATATATATATATATATATATATATATATATATATATATATATATATATATATATATATATATATATATAACGTTCGAAAGATGGAGACAAAACTATAGCTACCATTGTAACAATGCCCCGCAACACCTTAACCCGAGTACAACGCACAGCCATGCCTAAATTTTCGAACTATATTGAAACTTCAAAGTATTTCATTTTTGCAGTTTACCATTAAAGAACACAACACTTAAAAAAATCTAAGGTAAACAAACAGCTTGTATCCCATGTGTAACAGGAATATTATCTGCTTGTGCAGTTGGAACAAGTGATGTCGAGTTCGCTGCATAGTCACAATGGTTTAAAAGGTAATTAATCTACCCCGCTGCCACTCATATCTGAATGGAAAATTCTATGAGAGGGTAAGATGTTATTTACGTTGGTATGTCTTATGTATATTGCAGAATATGTGGAATGAAAACTACAGAAACAAGCTTCGTAACATCCAACCATCATTAGAAGGTAGCATATTTCGTATAGAATAAATTGCAGAGACGCCGTATTGTGCCGCTCTGGTATGGGACACACACACACACACACACACACACACACACACACACACACACACACACACACACACACACACACTGGACTTCCTGAATGGTGAATATGGCCCATATTGCGTACCTTATCAGCGTCTACCAACCGAGGATCACGTTTTGTCGAGAGATCATCCACCCCTAATGAGAGAAAACATAAAACTTGAAATAAATGCGATCTATATAATAAATTATAATACTATATTAAAGTTTGCTTTGATTTTAGCAGATCTTTATTATTCGTCAATACCTTAGTAATAATATTACGAATTTTACCCACCATATTTCATCTATATATTTACGTTTACTTACTTTCAATATGCCTCTAACAAGATTTTGTATCGTTGTATTGCAGAACTTTTGCTTAGCACTGTATGTCCTGCAGTATGCTGAGATGTCGTTAAACCACGTACATGCATACATACATACATGTCGCCTGGGATACGAGAGGTCGTTGGTTCGATCTCCGATCGAGTCATACTAAAGACTTACAGAAATGGTACTAACAGCTACCTCGCTTGACGCTCAGAATTAAGAGGTTTGTGTTAGGACTGGTTGGCCTGGTGTCAAGGATAATGTGACCTGGTAGGACAACATCCTACATGTCAGCGGCATGATGCCCCAGTGCTAGACATCACTATAAACTGCCACACTGCAGACATCGTTGCGATATAACTGAAAAATTATTAAAGCTAAGTTAAAAATCATGATCACATCACATAATCACATACATCCGTACCGATCTCCAATCACTCTGAAATCAGCAACAAAACCGGAAACAAAGAACAAAACATGATATCCATGGAACTAGGTCCTTCACTTTCGTTAATTATTTAAAAAAATAGCATAACAAAATGTTAATATATCTACTTTTTCAATGTTAAGGTTTGTATAGACTTGCCACTGTGATAAAATATTGTTATTGCCTGAAATCTGTTCAGATTGCTACTTAGATTCTCAATGTCAAAATTCGGGAATAAAATATTTGGAAAATCCTCAATTTGTTCCTTATCTTCTGCAGTTGACAGAAGCGATTGTCATCTTTTGTACGAGTTAGAATAACGTTAATATTAATCCCACCTTCCCAATATTCGTCTAATTATCGATCGCATTTTTAAATTAGTCTCAGAATCTTTTGAAAAAGAAGTATACGTCACAAAAGGGTTTTCGATCACGATGAGAAATACAAATCCCAATATTATTTTACTGGTTTCCATGCCTTTTGTTTCAGCTTCTTTCTTGTTATGTTGTTCTTTTTTATCTCCCGATTTCAATGAGAAAAATAGAACATACCTACGTGAAATTTGAAGTTGTCCACAAGGCCAATAATATCGATAATGTGAAGGAAAAAACATATCACTATACGTTTCAGTGTTTCAAGATTCAAAATTTCATCAAGTTATGATTTTTGTTTGTTTTAGAAGCAACAATTGCGATGTGTTCTTTCTTTTGGTTTATTTCAAATTAGAAACAAATCTTGTTATTATCTTCTGACCTGTTCTCTTGATGTCTGTACGATGTTCGGAGTATATAAATTAAGCGTACGTACTTAAAAAGGTCTTAACCCAGACAAAATTATGGAAGTTTATTTGCATGTAATATGAGTGTAATATAGCAAGATGTTAGAAAAAGACAACAGTATGTTTAGAAACCATGATCGTTGTTCTAGATTAATTTTGCTTAAGTTTAAATATTCGTTTTTTTTTTCTTTTATCATCGTCATCATCAACATCAGCATTATTTATGTCATTATTATCGTCACCAGATTTTTATTCATAGTTTTCATCTGCATATTCGTCATCTTTGTTGTCTTGGATGGGAAAGGATTTTACATAGCTTTTGCTTATCCAAATATTGCTTTGTCATACATACGTGTCGTTTGGTGGTCAAACATAAGATTTTTAGGAGTTTTCTTGCAATTAATTAAGACATTAAGAAACAAAGTAGATCTGTCACGAGTCTGTGTGTAGTGATGTATCGATTAAATGATTGTATTTCGATTAATTGTTATGTTGTTTGCCCATTTGCAGGAAAACTGAGAGTGTGAACACATGGGTTTTCAGAATGAGTCCGTCTAATTATTGAATAAAGTGTTCTGACTGAAAATTACTGGATAGTCATTCCAATTATATAATGGAATAATGCCTCTAAGATTTTAAAATCTCTCAAAGACTTTATTGAACTGCCAATTACGAATATTGAGATCTGTACAAAATCATTTAAGCCTTTCCAAGTTACCATAGTGATCCCCAGGAAGCCTGGTGCTGGGGATAACCTGAACATTTATTTGCATGATATACTCCTCTAAAATCAGTTCCATGCTTAGATTGTAAATATGGACATAACAATACATATTGACACTGCTGGGGTATATTAAAGTTTAATACGAATACAAAACTTTTCCTCGCCCAGGTCTCGGCTACAAGCAATACTATAATTAAAGAAGACAATATAATTTGAAATGTAATAATATCTTAAAATGGTAAAATTACATTGGAATAAATTAATGTTTATATAGGTGTGTCTGCAATAATAAATCTCAGTAATAGACGCGTATGCGCAATATAGAAATGTCTATAATCATCGGATATCCATAATAGGTGGATACCCATAATAGAAGGATGTCAGTAAGAGACAATCCTAATGAGCACCTGTCCAAGAGGAGACAAATATGTAATGTGTTTGCTATTAGGTGTACGTTGCATTGATTGCACTTATTTATAGCATCAGTATGATATATAAAAATATATCATATAATAGTTACACTGGCAAATAAAAAAGACAAAAACGAATTTGATACGATTTGAATAAATCAGAATAAATGTTAAGACATACCAACGTAAATAACATCTTACCCTCTCATAGAATTTTCCATTCAGATATGAGTGGCAGCGGGTTTAGATTCATTACCTTTTAAACCATTGTGACTATGCAGCGAACTCGACATCACTTGTTCCTACTGCACAAGCAGATAATATTCCTGTTACACATGGGATACAAGCTGTTTGTTTACCTTAGATTTTTTTTAAGTGTTGTGTTCTTTAATGGTAAACTGCAAAAATGAAATACTTTGAAGTTTCAATATAGTTCGAAAATTTAGGCATGGCTGTGCGTTGTACTCGGGTTAAGGTGTTGCGGGGCATTGTTACAATGGTAGCTATAGTTTTGTCTCCATCTATCGAACCGTATATATATATATATATATATATATATATATATATATATATATATATATATATATATATATATATATATATATATATATATATATATTTATACTAATTTTAATCAATTTACTTTAAGAAACGACGTGTTAAATTGAGAGCATTTTGTAGGACTTTAGGGTTTGGTTCATTCGCATATGGACTCACTCAATGGTTTCACAACTCCCTTATTCAATTTTCATTTATGTCTTAGCCATTGAGGTTTTGGTAGCCTTAATTAATAAGCATATTGGAATATGGCCAATACAGCAAAGGTCGTGACCAATTTCTTAATTCGATTCAAGTAAAAGAGATGGCCTGTAGATTGTCAGATCTATTGACATGTAGGACCTTTGGTGCAGGATGTTGGTAGGTATTGTCATTAATAATTGCTTCAAAGTGGCTTTTAAGCTCCACAAGTAGAACAAACAGTACTGATACATGTTCAGTAAGAAGGTCAGAACAGGAACTCTTAGTGGAAGACTTGTAGAGGTTCATGTATGGACACACAAACATCTATAACTTTTAATATAGTATCGGCATTAATTTGTCTTAGAGGTTATGTTACTTATGATAATGAATTCTTCCTCTAGCGGCCTTATCGGTATTACTTGAAATTGTGTTGCAGGTTGTGAAATAGTTTAAATAATTTTATGTTTTTTGTAGACGACTTATTTCAGCAATAGTTGCCCTCACACCTAGGATATCTCACTGTCTTATGGTATCGGATCTATTGATAATAGTAGTGGAAGTACGGTACTATCTTGTCATCATAATTTATTGAAAAGCTTTATATGCTCGTCAGGTCTCTTTTCAAGTGAAGTAGATTATTTAATTCGGTCTATGTTCTGATTTAAACAAGCATCACCAATTATACCTTTCCAGTAGGCTTTTGTAAACTAGTTTGTCAATACGATTTTTACTTTTTGCCGTTTTCATTCTCGGTTTGTGTGTTGCTTGTACGTGTCTCTGGGGCGCAAATACTGTAAACATCGTCTGCCTGTAGTGACCAGGTGCTTTCTATCCTGATGTTAAAGTTCGGAAATTTGTTTTCTCCATTACATCCCCCATCCACGTGGTTTTTCTGGCAGTGTTAAGTAAAGCTAGCGCTTACACAAGCTTTCTGACCTCAGAAAAAGTCAATCCCTTCTCATGTTTTATCAACTTCTATGTCTATCTTGTGCTTTCACTTACTGTAGTATTTGGTAACACTGGCAATTTGCATCCGCGTTTTCTCCTTGCTTGATGTACCGTCGTGGCCCGCCGATAGATATTATTTTATCGCAACTTTACCATTTTGGTGTCCATACTTTTGCAAATATGGATCAAGTGGAATACTGATGCAGGGAAAGTGGAGCAGTAGAACGCCAATAGATTCGTCTTAGTGAGAATCAACTTGCCGTTTCGGCGAATGTTAATTGGCTTCACTCGAGAAACATTCTCATTTTTTCTGCATTTCAGACTCACTGAAATCATGTTAGTTACTTTTTTGCACTAATACATTAATAGGTATCTACACAAAAGTCTTGCAGAGAAACATATCAGAATGATTTTAATAGATGCGCTCTGGAAGAAATTGGCGCAATTTTATGTACTTGTTTTTTTTATTACACACTTAGAATCTTCAGATAGATTCTGAAGGACTATTGCAACGACAAAGTCAAGAGCTAGGGAAAGTTTTGCTTCTCATCAGACGAATTCATAATGAGATTGTGCAGGCTGATGCCTTCACTCGTAACAGTTCTTTATATAAATCACTGGTAGAAATGTTTCCAATCCATTTTAGATAAGGTTACTTTCTGTTACTCGTTTGTTTCTCAAATATATTCTTTATTTGATTTTCTCTTTGTATCGCCTTACATATCTCTTACAAAGTTTAAAAGCCTTTCAGTACTGTGTTCATTAGTTACAATCGTGACTTTAAATAGTCAGGAAACGAATGGAAACTGAAGTTGTGACTGACATTACTTTTGAAGAGTGGTGTGACTTTCACAATCATTGCTCTTTCTTTCCGAATATTTTAAGTAATGTGTAACACCAGACTGGATAAAACATGTGTTACGTGTCTAGGCTCTTCCAAAACGTAAGAGAAAAGAATGAACATAACAAGCTTTGTAAAATTTAACAAATAATTTATTTCCCTAGAAAATCAATGTAAAACTGAGAAAAATTCTTAGGTTTTACGAATTAAATCCAAAATTAATCCACGAATTAAAATATAGAAGTTCTAGTAATAAAAAGTCCTAAATGAATCTGAGTTCGAGTCCGGATGAAATACAAAAATTGAATGCGATGACGTTTGTTGTAATCTGCGAAGGACTGTTGTGCCAACAGTTCTTTATTGCATCAGATAAAATAACATTCCAGTTTTAAATTCCAAATGAATTCCAGTGACTGTCTTTATTTAAGAATTTGTTGAAACACTTGTATTTCCAGGGAAAATAATCGCTTAAAATTCGATATAAAAATTCAACTCAAACTGCTCACAATATGTGTTTGGAGTCCAACTAAACTATCTCTATCAAGACAACATTTATATACTAATTTAAGACGCAAAACATATTCCCAGATGAGAGTCACAATTCAAGAAGTTTCTAACAATAAATACATGTTTCCTTTCACGTGCTCAACTTAACACGTCTTAGTATTAGAAATTATTTTTTAAGAATATTTACCACAACTGTCACTAGTTCTGAATCAAGGTCAGAAACTAGACAAACTGTTTCTATTATTGGCTGTTAATCAGTAAAATAAAACGTCAGGTCAAACAGAACTAAACTAAATGTCTGGAAAATGTCAAATCCATTAAAAAAACTAACAAACAAAAAATTTAATTAAATATACATTAACATGTCTGATGTCAGAAAAACCCCAAATAAATCGAACACGATAAATCTTTCATTTAATAACAGTCAACATTGCTGATTATATTATTCGCTATAATCGATGTTGACTGAATAAAGAAAATTTCATAGAATTAGTTTCGTTATAAATTCAACATAAAGGAGTCAATTTATAACAGTTCAAACATTTGTGATTGTTTTCTCTAAATTAATCATGGCATGGTAAAATCGGAATACTTGTCTTCGAAGAGAAATCAATAATGCATGATTAGTGTAATATATCTTTTTTGTTTTGGGTGGTGAGTGGGAGAGGGAATTATATTGTATTCATGGTTTTAGAGTTTTCTAAAGTTTACTCTTTTGAAAGAGATAATCTAATATTTATTATCAAAACGCTATTGTTTTCCTCATCTCTTAATCTCAAACGGCATTCATGCTTTAGAGAGAAAAGGAAAGTATGATAGAAAACTTAAAATATTCTTCTATTGCCCTGCTCCTGAAAGCTTGACTCCTAATGTACTACGCCAGGAGATTTCTAGATCATAATACTGAAACAGCCATAAAGTTAAAGATGGGAAGGTAAATGTGATGGAAACCTTACTATACCGACCTTTATACCTTTATATTAAGGACAGGCTCCACGGTGTGGCAACATAGCACTTACATATACATTTACAAAGTTTCATCTCTGGGCTGTGAAGTAACAGATCGGAATTCGAAGCTGTGTCTGAAAACTAAAACCGTGACCTTGTCCTTAATGCTATACCTCTCAACGTGGTACAATACACACCTTCTAATTTACTAAATATCATCTCACTATCTTATATACCTCTAAAATTATAATATGGAAAGGAAAAGTGGATCGAAAGCTTAAAATATGAAGCGATGCGTTTGAGCCTGAAAACAAGAAAACCATTGTTATACGCAAAACGCCTTAAAATCACATTATATAGGTCTGCAATCTCAAATGGCTCGAAAATTATACATAGGAAGGAAGATTGTGAGGGAAAACATACATACTAATATGTGACCTTGACCTTTTAGATAGCCCCCCCACCAGTATGGCATACACCATACGTTATAATGATCATGTATGAATGAACCAAGTGTCCTCTCTTAATTTCAGTTTGGTTTTAAAGTTATAGGCCGGAAATGAAAGCGTGACGGTCTGATGAATGGGTAGACGGAAGGATAGACAACATACTTATATAGTATACTATGCCTTAGTTTTCGTGGAAAAGCAGGGCAAAATGAAACTGATCTGTCAATGGACAGAACCATTTAGAAAATTTGATTGAGGAAGACTGCCAAAAATATTTCATGTGGTTATTACAAAAGAATAGATTATATAATGATATCAAACACTGATGTCTTCAACAGAAGTTTTACTGTTGAATCTGCCTGTAAGTTTTTGACTGGTTTATTCTAATGCAAAAAGACAGTTCAAGATACAATCTGAATTCACAGCTCCGTATTACTGCTCTTTCAGCCTCGATTAAACCATAAAATGTTCTATTGAAAATACAAATTCGTCGATAAGGACAATTTTCAAAACAATTTCATTAAATACAAGTTTTATACAAGCTAGCTATTCCTTATAGTTGGCATTATTTTCATATTGTCTTGTAGTTACATTTTTTTATACAAAGCCACACAATTATATGGACACAAGTTTTGTACGCATCTGTAGAGTTTTATTATGTACTTTACTCATTGATTTATGATGCTTATTAAATCTTGTGGGTTCTTATTAGATGTTTAAGTTCTCAATTTATGACCTCATCATGGAAAACCATCAGTAGCTATTTAATAGCTAATGTTAGGATGCGTGGCAGAAATTCTTGTATATGGCAACCGAAGACGAAATAACGTATATTATATACAGGAAACCCGTGGAAGCTTTGATGCAGTGTCACATGATGATGTTGCAATTATGGAAATCTTATAAAAGTCATGTCAATAGGAGATTCCGGAGTATGTTGGTTAAGTATTTGAGAAGCAAAAGAAATGTTAGAATCTAGGGTGTATCTTTTTGCGCAACTTTATATTGTCTTTTAACGTCTGATTACAAGGATCTGAAGACTGGTTTAGGTGACAATATAACGGATATACTCGTCAGTAGCAGTCTCTGCATCCTAATTACTGGAAGCTGAGCTTAGTTACAAAAGTTGCAAGATTCTAGCTTCTCGGTGTCTAGCAAGTAATTAATTAAAATATAATGATAAAAGCCATAATATTACAGCTGTTATTATAAATATATTTAATAACATTGAGAAGAAGAAGAAGTTAATGAAATAATCCATTGAAATAAATAACGGTTTCCAATGAAAATCGAAAGATGTTGTTGTTGTTGGGCTTAACGCCATTTTTCAGCACACGATAGGCTATTTATGGCGGCCAGTATTAATGGTGGAGGAAGAAACCGGGAAATCACCGGAAAGAACCACCGACCCACGAGAAGCTACTGGCAAGCTTTCTCACATATCCACATTCGCCGAATTCTAGACTCGAACCCATGCAGACAGAGGTGAGATGGCAGTGATCAGTAACGGACAGCGCTTTAGACCACTAGGCCACTCGGGGCCCCGAAAATCGAAAGAAAATCATTCAAATGGTAAAGAGCCAAAAGGAGTTTAAGGAAAGAATATAAACTTAGTGACCCTGAAATAATGTCTCTAAGGAAGATAACGCCATAAGAGTTTATTAATTATAATGTATTTTTATAGGGCAAAGGTAAAAGTGTGCTGAAGACAAATGCTATTTAAAGCTGTTCAACGACAATATAGGTTAGTTAAAATACTTTTGAGCTGTTTCTCAAAGTTGTTAGAATATATGGTATACTTTAAGGCAGTGCAGATAAGAAAGATTAGTAAGTTCACAGAAAACTGATTTGTTTAAATTAAATACAGTAGACATCATGGAAATCGAAAAGTACTGTCAATGGCAAGTATATTTGTTGTTGTTTTGTTGTTTTTTTAAGGGTTTAACGCCATTTGCAGTAAAGATAGGCTATACATGGCAGCCAGTATAAATTGTGGAAGAACATCCCGGGAAAACCCCAGAAAGAACCACCGACCCACGAGAAGCTACTGGCAAGCTTTCTCACATACCGACATTGGTAGAACCCGAGACTCGATCTCACATAGGTGAGATGGCAGTGATCCGTAACGGTGAGCGCTTTAGACCACTCGGCCACTCGGAACCCCATGACAAGTAAATAGAAAGAAGCAACAAAAAGCAACGTTACTTAGTCTGATACATGTCGGCTGGCATCACGAAACAGATTTTGTTATCATCCTCTGTGACGTTGAGCAGAGCAATTGACTAATTCGACAATTTCTATACATGCCTTGGTGATTCTCTATTACATACGTATGCATTGGCAAGAGAACTTCGATATGCAACATATATATATATATATATATATATATATATATATATATATATATATATATATATATATATATATATATATATATATATATATATATATATATATATATATATATATATATATATATATCAACGCTCCGGTGGCCTTGTGGTTAGAGCGTCCGCCTCGGATGCGGGAGGTCGGGTCGTTGGTTCGAACCCCGGTTGAGTCATACCAAAGACTTACAAAATAGTATTAACAGCTTTCTCGCTTGGTGCTCAGCATTAAGAATCTGGCCAGCCTGGTGTCAGGATAATGTGACTGGGTGGGACATTTTGCTACATGTCTGCGGCAAGATACCCCAGTGCTAAACATCACTATAAACTGCCGCACTGCAGACATCGTAGCGATATGACTGAAAAATTGTTAAATTGTTTAAGCTACGTTAAAAATCAAAATCACACACACACACACACACACATAAGTACTACCCCATGCTAAAAATCATTTACTTGGTTGCTAAAAAGTAGTGTAGACACCATGAATTTGCGTCACGCGTTTAAAAAGTTTATACTTGATAACGAAAACCACTTACAATTGCATGGGTCTGGAGGATGTTTAATCGCAGTGAAGACATGCGATTCTTGTCGTTTTGATGCATCAACAGACGTAGACTTTGTTACCTGTGCTTGTTCCCATGACTATTTCACATGTGTTCCATGTACTTGTGCTAGTGCGCAGAATAAAATAAATAGAAGGTGAGCTATCAAAGAAAAATGGCATTTGCTACCGTTTTTATTCAGCCGCTTCTGCGCTATTGGATCATTGTGCATAACAGCTTTTTTTATAAGCCTGGCGTTGTTTCACCACCTCTGCAATTCATTTACCAGCATCAGCTCCACGTGGCTGTTTAACCTTGGTAACAATTGTTATTTCCTGAGACTGTTCTGCTGATCAATCATTTGTAGGTTGTGGTGCCATATCCAATGTCAGTTGTGCTATTAGTTATGATTGTAATTTCTTGTCTATTTTATTTTCATATTCACAATTTTGATATGTAATCATATATGCTGAAATTGGTGTCAGTAACGCACTATACCAATATTAAACATAGTGCTGATCTTTGAAAACGAGGTCTTGATAATCGGATATTTTTTACTAGTAAACCTTTTTTCTGTTACATCTAAGTAGAAATTAGCATAAATCTACTGTCCACGGTTCAAGTAGAAACAAAATATTAACGAATCAGTCATCCTGACACCATTTTAGCTGCGTATATGGCAGAGGTATTGCTTACCTTTTAATTGCTAATCTCTATAAAGCCCGGAGAGGTAAAGACCGGCCTATGCACTTTTCTACCTCGGGAAGTACCAACTCCGAGAGGCGGTCACGCTCACGTGCAAGTATTGATTTTCTGCATGTGTGATCTAATGATGGCCTGTCCGTGTTTCGTTGTTGAACTGTCTAAACATATAGTATCTCAAAAACATCCATGTCACATATAGCTGTCGCTACTTTTCTTATAAAGTTCTGAATATTCTTAGGTAATCTATTAACACTAAGTAGATAATAGAAATAGCAGCTCAAGGTTCTAAATGTCATAATGTGGACTGCATTATACTAGCTTTAGCAAACTAGCACAAGTGCAGATTGCCGGGAACACACCTGGTAGGATAATTGTTGGCCTATGCACAGCAGTAGTTTGCGAAAACGCCACTTTTACGCGTCACGCGTCGATCTCAGCTCGACGCTCGGATTCAATGATAGTTTTCTCATAGTGTATCAGTAAAGGAGTCTTCGTCTTTTCAGCAGAAACATATTTGTCAACGATGCCTGCTCGCAGACATTACAGGCAAGGATATTGCATTTAAAATACGTACTATGATGCCGGCATGACGGCTAATTAATGGCCCAGGCCGTTTCCTTGTGCCCGAGGCCAGAAAGGAAGACGCAGTCGTCAAGTATAGATCTGTATCATTTTTAGCGTTAATATGTGCACAAAACATTCCATCTAGATTCTGACCTCCAGTGCATACCATATTCAGCTCTTTAATAGTTCAGACTATGACAATTAAACCAGTGACCATTAAATTTCGATTATTTCAGTATGCTCTTCCTGAAGCCATAATCACGGTGCATGGTGGCGCTACGTTATCAAAAATCGCTTCTTGGAACGGCAGCTAATAGATGGTTGACAAGAACTGGCCATTTTGCATGTTTAGTTGCACCATGTAACTGGTTTGCATACATGTCACCGGAGCCATTATTTCAGTTGCAGAGTTTCCGATTTATCTTACTGAATAATGAAGTGTATGGACTTTCCTTTAAAGGCCGCTTCAATCGACAGCAACTTTGTAGGTTTGAAATATTCCCTAGCCATTATATTTAGCGCCTTAGCCAACTGTTGATATTGTGATTTCTTCTGGGCATTAATATGGTATGGTATGTTCTCGATTGGCACTAATATGTTGTTGATAAACGAGTTGCAGAGAAATTCAAAATCTCGCTTTAACTCTTAGTGCAAGATTATCACCTTCATGCTTTTTGCCTGCGTGTTTAGTTTGATGTTCCAATTTCTCATTCACCACCATTATGTGATGGCGCAGCACTCGGCTGTACAAGACACTTTTCTCATGTAGTTGCTGCCTGAATAAGGCTCTTCATGAATACTCATGTCGGCATCCAGACATATGCCGGTGGAGGTTAAACGGGCCTCCGTATTATTAATACTTTGAATCATTCTGCCCTAATCGTTAAGAGTCAAGTAGAGGTGATCTGAAAGGCCAAACTGTTAATAAGACATTTGATGATTTAGCAGCTCGAAATCAAACGGCACAAAGTAGTGGTTCCTAGACATGGTATATATAGATACATTTTGCTTGGTATCAGCCACTGCCTTTCTAGCGTCGACAGACATATCTCCAGTGTCAGCGTTTTCTTATATAGCCTGATAAGCAATGTTAGTCGCTTTTTACACTTCTGTCGGAGACCCTTGTAAAAGATCAAAACATCGACGTAGTCAATGAAGGTCAGCGTCTTTCCTAAAAGCTTTACACGTCTTGACAAGGGCATGGTCGAGGGTTTTAAAATTGTAAAAATGATATCTGGCGCTAGTTAGTCGCCTCTAAACGCAACTGTGACTACCAGCTTGGCAGTACTGTGTACAATGACGTTGTTGCTGTTGATGTGTGGACACCTGACAAAAAGCTGCTTATTTAGCCACAACAACGGTACTAGGAACCCCTCCTTTAAGCCTTACGCTCGGCTGAGTGAAAGAAATGGATCGAGTTTGCTTCCTAAAAAGCATACCATCAATCTCAAGTAAAGTGTAGAAAATGTATACCTACCTTGCTAACATAAAAACGATCCAAGAATATTTTTGTCTCCATATATACTACAAAGACAAGTAGTGATTAATTTGGTTTGAGTGTAGCTCTTAAAGATGAGTCACTACCAACCGTAGCACAGAAGCACGTAGTCTGAATAGGAAAAAATGACAATACCGAGATCCGAGGATACATCACTGAAAGATGCAACGGCACAGTAACCTGGCAGTCTCCCTTTGCAAGAGATCTTGGTATCAACGAACACTTCATAGGTCATGCACAATGCCAAACTAGCGAAGCTTACAGTGTTCGATAACTACAGCACATAGTAGAGAGGAAACTAGCTTGGGTGGAAAATGACATAAGCCCAACCAAAGAGGAAAGAGAAGAAATGAGTCAGGAGACACGAGATCTCATTAAAAGCACAAGATGAGCGCATGCAGCGGCCTGAGGTTGCCAGCGCAAGCTTATGGGTTGTGATTTCATAAAATGGAGCCTCCTATCATGAATTATATTTGCCACACAATGCATATTCCAAGAAGATGGTCATTGCTCCATTCAAACCGATAACGTCTATGTATTGACGTCTAAATACTACAAAACTTAATATGGTATATTCTAGTAATTAATTTAAAGTGCATGTGAAATATTACATGCTTGAAAACGCAATGGTGAAGGAAACGTTAATAGGTAATGCGTTCGATTCTTACACAATTCATCTTAATATTAATTATCTCGAAAATTAAAGTTTAAGAAAAGCTTAAAATAATAGCGGTATGCCAGTTGAGATTACCAAGTTTCGTTACCTTCAAACTCAAACAATAAATCAAAAGCCCATATAATGTAAGCTGCCTTGCCGTTAATATATTTAAGGTTGGTAGGTTGCTGAATGTTAGTACGTGTCTAAACTAGTTATTGTTTATTATTGATTATGAGTTGCAATTAAAAAGCAAATTAGTTTGTGATATCGTTTGCATGATATAAAAGTTTTCACTGCCCCATTGCTGTAATAACGATGACAGCAAAGACGATCAACAGAGCCACGGAACCTGTAATTTGCCTATCAGTTTAAAAATCGATATCATATAGTTCAGATGACATATTAAACATACAGCAAAGAGGAAGCTATATTGATTGTATGTTTGTAATTATCAAATGAGTACTTTTTATAAATTTATTTATGAATACCTAACTTGTAGAAGGCTATGTGATGTATATATTTAACAGCAAAACATGCTAGAGACGTCACAAAACTAAAATTGTTTAACAGAGTAGTCACAAAGAACAGAATATTTAACAGCAATTCACAAGGTACAAAACGTTTACCAGATTCGTCACAAAGCACAAAAGGTTTCCTAGAATCCTCACAAACTGTGTAACAGATTCGTCACAAACACATGATACTTACTGTTTTCGTTTTATTGAACGCACCTTAGGACACCAAGCGTAATAAATCTTGTATATAATTTTGCATTTTTCTATTTAAGAACAGTACACAAACTGCCTTTGAATAATATTAGCAAACTATAGCTACATTATCAAATTTACCGAAAAAAAACCCCATATAATAATGATATAGTATGATAGCCTGAATTTTGCATGGGAACTATTGACAACTGCTTTAGTGGGCAATACTAGCATTCATTCGGTGTTTGGCTTCGTTAGCAGTCTTTCTTAACTTAGCAAAGTCATCACCTCGTAGTGATCGTTGGATTTATAATCATGACGCGTTAAGAACCTGAAATACATAAATGTTCAAAACATGAGCAATCCGTGCCATAACTATTGGAAAAAGCTACAAACTTGTACACGATTGATCCATCGCTATGCATGCAAAAAGAAAATACTTTTGCATGTTGAGACGCTGTTTAACAATAAACTTTTATCTAAGCTCAAAGAATTACGCTCAGTCTCGCATAATAAAGAATGATGAATAAAACGGCAGGTGCTTTATAGTCGAAATTCTTAACTACTTTCGGTATAACGTTTAACGCCCGTTTGTGGTAGATTTCAAATCAGGAATTATCGCGATATGGTTCCCAATTAGTACAACAATAATTGATTATTGCCATTAATCTATAACAGCATAGGCTTCAGATAGTACACGTGGGATATTTACGAAAGAATAAGAACATTAATTAGCTATAAAAATAATTTAAATTAGTTTCATTTACTACCTCAGAAAGACTAATTATCTAAGAGAGAGAGAGAGAGAGAGAGAGAGAGAGAGAGAGAGAGAGAGAGAGAGAGAGAGAGAGAGAGAGAGAGAGAGAGAGAGAGAGAGAGAGAGAGAGAACTTAAATGATTCTTATCCAATAGCTTAGCCGATAACGATGCTTACTCAATAATACATAGTCGATAACGATGCCTACCCAATAATGATGAATCACTGATAATAATACCTACCCAATAATGATACTTAGCCGATTAGGATGTTTACCCAGTAATGATACATAGCCTACCCAATAACCATAATTAACTCTGCCTACCCAACAATCATAACGTTCTTTCTTGTAATAATTACCCAGCATGATAGTCAGCGGATAATGATTCATACGCTTTAATGATGTGTGTTCTATAATAATGCTTAGCCAATATTGGTACTTGCCCAATAATCGTTACCAAATAGTAATGTTTTCCCCATGAAGATGCTTACCCTGTAATGCTAATCCGATAATCATGTGTGTTATATAATGATGCTTATCCATTGTTGATGTTAATCCATAACGAGATCAGAAATTGTCCATATTTAAAGGCAAGTACAGCAGTCATTTACTTAAGATAAAACAGCTGTATGCCTTCAAAATACATTTAATGAAGGACAATTGAGTTGATCGTAAAATTTTCACAGCAGTCAGCAGATTTTCAAAATATACCGATATATCTGCTTTATGACGTAAATTATCATATCAAAATTAGACTGAATCCTACTCAAAATGGCATCCATTCATGTGTTCCTTCATGCTCAGTATTTATCCCTGGAAGCACGACAATCAATTAATCTGATATTGGCCTTATTTTTGAACAGCTGCCAACACCTTTTGTTTTAGTTAGCGACTTTAACGGCCACCATATGCTGTGGCCGTGAAAGTGCCAATTAGAGAGGAAAGAAAATAGAACAAAATATAAGTATTTTCTTCAAAACACAATCGATGCTTGCTGATTGCAGGATCCTACATTTTCTTAGATGTGACCATCTGTAATCCATGTGTTTTACTTGATTCCTCTCGTGAATTTGGAAAGGATTAAAACAAACCTTTAGATATTATCGAATTACATCAATCTCATGATCGAACCTAAGACACTTTAGATGGGACCGATGACATCCATTATGAACTTTCATACAGGTACTTACCTCCAAATGATTGATCAGATACACAGTCTGGGACTATAATTTTGTCTGAATGCATTTGGAACTTCCCCAGTAGTATTAGGCAAATGAATCTATCTCAGTGGAAAATACTGACTCTTCAATAAATAACGCAACTTTCTAGAAACCCATTTACTCCCTTGAACAATGTCGTCTATATGCAACAGTACCAACCTTTTACAGACACAAACCACATTTCATTCACCGTCCTTAGATATGAAAAAAATCAATGTTGGAGATACTGCAAAAGTATACCTTTCAAAATCTCTCCCATCGTAATCAACCCAATCCACCAGTCAAAACAACAAATCAACAATAACAACAAAAGAAAGCAAACAATATAATAAAACCCACAGCATGTTCTTTATAATTGGCCAAATATTTGAAACGTAGAGTCTACAAGTAAAATTCAGAACATCAAGCCCACCATTGCAAAAAAGTGTGATATTTATGATAATAACGTATCCGGTACATTTTAAAGTCTCGTACGTGTAGCAAGATAACCGTATTTGGGATTTTCGGATTATTAACAAAACACAATTGATGGTAATGCAACACAAAATTTAATGCTATATGAAAATATCATCTGAAGTATGATAGACACGTGTGTGAATGGGTCCCAATATGGGACTAATTAACATAATTATCAAGACCTTAATGCAACAAATACGATACCAAGATAAAGAAAGAACGATTCACGGTATATCACAAAACAAAAATACAAATGATATTTCGTTCAAATAACGAACTGATAATGTTACTCATAATAGCAAAACAAACGATAGTTCGTTCAAACTAACGAATTGATAATTTTACTCACAATAGCAAAACACTGGGGTTTACAAAAAACATACATTAGTCCACGGCAAAAATATTATATATCTGAAGCAATGTCTATACCCCCTTAAATCTTTGCTACCATTTCCACTGGCCAAACAAGCAAAGATTTGTAGTCACCGACCACCATTGTTTCTTGGGTTAAACAATCAGCGTCCACCACTTTGGTCTGCAACGCCTGTTATCCCTCAACCCGACTAGCAACGTTGGAATATTCGAAGCACTCGAACACATGCACACAGCACTGCACACGCAGCATACGCAGCTCTACACAGCATACGCAGCTTTTCACAGCTGTACACACAGCATAGCTCAGCACTGCAAACACTGCACAAACACAGCTCTACTCCAGAGCTATACAGCATATCACAGCAAAGCACCAACACAACACTGCACCAACACAGCTCTTCACCAACACAAACACAGCTCTACACAACACAGCACCAACACAGCTGAAAAATATCCAATACCGTGTACTACGCATGACACTGGTATATACGGTAGTAGGCAACGACGGTATATACGGCAAGTTATATACATTAACACTCATGCATTATAAAACAACAAAACATAAGCAGGTTCAGAAGTAAATTCTTGAATTTTAAGATCCATAATGCACTAAACGGTCATTCATTAAATGCAATCTTGTAAAGTTCTTGCTAAATCACAGAAGAATAGAATATATTAGCATTTACTAAACATCATTTACTAAAGTTGTCGAAGGGACAGAAATTACGGAATCTAAAATGATAATACAATAGATATAACTTACAATGCATATAAACGAATAAATTACTTACCTTTACAGCTGTAGATATATAGGTCTCAAAGTAGACCTATGATCGACAAAACAGTTCGTAATGTTAGGATTTGGATGCAACATAAACCATTTATACATAGGAAATTTAGCTTAACATTATCTCTTTATTTCATGTATTCGGGGCAAGTTAAAACCGAACTCACTGTTTCGAAATATTGTAGAATATATATTGATCACTCTCGGGTATCGTTCTACACTAAAGACGAAACCCGAGTACATTTATTTAGTAAACAAAATAATAAATTTACACAATTCCGTGACAGTACGTACTTACTTACCAACCGGCCAGCCTGTTAGCATACATACATACATACATACATACATACATACATACATACATACATACATACATACATACATACATACATACATACATACATACATACATACATACATACATACATACATACATACATACATACATACATACATACATACATACATACATACATACATACATACATACATACATACATTGATACATACATACACTGTACTATCAAAGCTGATAAGTTTTGCAAACGGTGATATAATCTCATTTAAAAAAGAGCATAAATATGTTCTTTCAAATTAAACAAAATGCCTTATTTATATTTTACATTTGTATGGTTTTCTTCGCCCACTGATGAGAATAAAAAAATCTATTTCAATGTTGTAATCAATGAAAGTTGTTTGGAAAAATCCCGTTTTTAAATGTACTTTAGCAGTAAGCAAATTAATGTGTCTATTTTCTTGTATGCTGGTTTTCAAAATATAATAATATGTATTAGAATATAGTTTTACCTTCATATATATATATATATATATATATATATATATATATATATATATATATATATATATATATATATATATATAATTAAATACAATTTTTTGATATAGACGTCGTTGCTTTACAATGGAGGTTAAATATGTTTCTGTCTATATCCAAAATCTTTAGAATTTAAAACGAAAGATCTAATGTAAGATGCAACAATAACTTCAAAGCAAACGACCAAGGAACAGTATCTTGCATATTTGTATATTGATTATGAATGTCCTGTGTGTTACCATCATAATGTCAAACGTATGTGGAAATCTAAAACAAAACAAAATCATTAGGAAGAACTGAAAGACTGGTTAGCTCAGAAATGTACCAACACCTTACACAAAGATGCGTAAAGAAGATGGGTAGCCGTACTTTACTCAAGCAAACATTCAATTTCAAGTAAATATTAAATATTGAAAACATATAAGCTTACGAGACAGTTAACAAAAGATATAAAGTCACCTTAACAGAGCGCAAATCAGCATACACAGTTTTTTATGAAAGATTTTTGCACCCAAAACACTCTGAAACACTGTCACGGAGGAAATTTTCAAAAAGTCTCAAATTTAGAAGATATGTGATGATTCTCGTGTTTTGCTGGCCTTAACACTTAAATGATGTGAATATAGAGGGTATAATTAACACAATGAAGATCTTCATGTATGAAAAAGAAAACAAAATAAAGTCCAAACATTTCAAGATGAAACTAATGAATATAACCGCTCCTGTGGCCTAGTGGTTAGAGCATCTGCCTCGGATGCGGGAGGTCGTGTGTTCGATCCCCGGTCAAGTAATAACAAAGACTTACAAAAATAGTACTAACAGCTGCCTTGCTTGGCGCTCAGCATTGAGAGGATAAGTGTTAAGACTGGTCGGCCTGGTGTTAGGATAATGTGATGATATTTATTGAAGTGTTAAGGCCAGCAAAACACGAGAATCACCATAATGGGTGGGACATCATGCTACATGTCTGCGGCATGATGCTCCAGTGCTAAACATCACTATAAATTGCCAGAATGCAGATTTCTTAGCGATATGGGTGAATAATTGTTAAAGCTACGTTAAAAATCAATCATATCACAATGAATAGCAAGGGTAGTATGTATGGGTCCGATGGAATTATGATGGTTCATCAAACAGTTCGATGTCGAAACACACCTAAGAGCGATAAATAAGTAGGACAATTTTATATTTTGTCTCTCTCGTGCAAGATTTTGCGATTATACTAAGAATTATGACGAAAAATTGACAATATCTGAACGATTTGTATGAATAGCAAAATCATAAATAGAAATGTGAGGCAAATTGACATTAGGTAATTCATATATTATTTTAAATGTTACAGAAAATATATTCTCAGAAAATTATGCAAGCTGAAAATTAATCTTTTGGTAGATAAGACCACCTACCAGTGTTACGACTCTATAGTCTTAAATCAAGAAAAGGAATGAAGAAAAACCATCAAGTTCAGCAAAAGCAAACAAACAATGTAAAAGGAAAATTCAACAACAATTTACACCATTGTGTATTAAATCCCATACGAATTATAATTGTTCTATCACAAGTCATAAATTACAAGGTGTTCCAATTGAATTCCATAAGTCTTGAATGTCTTCATGTATCACAATGATATCCTCAAGAATGTCTTTGAATGAGTCTACAATAATCCCATAATAGTTCTTAGTCAGCATCGTCTATAAGCACTTTGTGATTCCAATTAATAATTTAAACAAATAACTCGTCTCAAATTATATATAAACACAACTACAAGCTCTGATCAGAGAGTCCCAAGGACTGATATGAAACAGAAATGGATACTTGTTACCTAACCCCGGTTTATATACAAGCTGTCACCTCATCTTTTTTGCTGTTACCACCTTCTCTAATACCTTTAATTATTTTTATCAGCCATTGTATTGATAACAGACTCTCCTTTGAAGTTTTCATATATATCAATCTGATATTTATTTGGGATTTAGAAGTTCATTTTACCTTTAGCCTTCTCTCATGTTTTGCAATTGTTTCAAATGATCATATCACACTCGTTTCTATGCCTTCTCACTCTTTGTACATTAGAAATACCACCAAGTAAAGTCTGAAAAAATAATTCATTATCTTTTTATTATTTAACCATTACGCACAGAATATATTAGTTGGATATTTCAATATGTACCTGTATATATTAACAATATGATATATCTGATTTATCTAGCGATTAATTTTCTGCCAAAACAAAATTTTCCAGTAAAAAGTACTTAAAAATAATTTTGACTGTATATCATTAAAACCAGTATTCTGAAGGAATTGCCGGTAATTAGCACTTTTGTTACTACTCGCAGGGCAGGGATTAGTCATCTTCAATGTCTCGATATCTGGCTATTAAGACCTAACTGGCATATAGCTTTTTTACATTTATTTATATACTTGGTTCTTGATTTTTTGTATGAATTCCCTGAATACATAGAAGCTTTTGATTTGAAATCGACCTCAACGGTCGATACAAAAATGAATGAGATAGAGTCAACATTCTTTAATATTTATGAGTACAGTCAAATAAACAAAAACACGTGTACACAGTCTATTAAACAAAAGCACATGTACACAATCTAATAAACAAAAACACATGTACACAGTTTAATAAACAAAAACACATGTAAACTACCCGGAATACGCCATAATTTATCACAGACAATATTATGTTGAAATAAATTTTGAATCCTCTTACAGAAATGTTGGACGTAAATTTAAGCGATGTAATTGAGTAATTTTAGCCGGATATTATGAGACAAGAAGCGCGAGTAATACAGTAGGCAGTCTCAATGGCAGTGTAGGCTTTGTGTTCCATGCGCAATCACCAAAGCGACATTGACACATCTTACAACAGCAAACACATTGATCCTTTCGCATACTAAAATAGATAAATATACACGCGAACGGAAAACGCTGTTCTCTAAATTATATATTATTAATCCAAAGCAAACTCTATATGATTGGAAAATTTATCAATTACTCTAGTGGTGTTGGAAGTAAAAATGAATGGTGGAATAACATGATCTTGGCGTGCATTAGTGAAAAGCTAAAATTCTATCTGTGGGTCAGAATTTTCCTAGCCAAAACCGGCACATAATAAAGGATCTATTTTGTCACATTATTATAACTAATTCATAGTCCAGTCGTTAAAGAAAAATAATAATAAAAATAAAATACACATTATAATTATTGTTCAATATTTAGTGACGTTGTTCAACGATTAGGTTTGTAAGGAAACATGTTAACATAAGACGGAAAGATTCTTTTTTTCAGATACCTAAAATGCACCATTTTGGGCAGCTAACGCGACTTATAAGATGTATATCGACTAGGTTGTTTTAATATACTCCAATGCAAAGAGACCGCACCTATCTCATCTTAGCATTATATATTTTCGTCTCAATAAAAAAATAACTAGGGGTCGGGGATGAAAAATATAGGTCTGGCGTACTTCTATCATGCCATTATTTCACGCATATTATATAATGCCTTAAATATACTCCATCAAATCGCATCTCCCCACCCCAGAAGATCTTATAACTTATCAGGTAATTAGCTTTTGCATGCTACCATTCAATATTGTGGGATCGAATCCCAGCCGAGTCATACAAAAGATTAATAAAAATAGTGCTAACTGCTGCCTGGATATGAGCTCAGCATTACAAGTTTAGTGTTAGGACTGGTCGGTCAGGTGTCAGGATAATGTGACTGGGTGGGACATGATGCTAAATGTTTACTTTATGATGCCCCAGTGCTAGACATCACTATAAACTGCCACAATGCAAATATCGTAGCGATATGAGTGAAAATTGTTCAAAGGTACGTTAAAATTCAAATATCACACACACACACACACACACACTTAAAACACTTCCAATATCTTGATGCATAGACGTTTGACGCTGAACCACTTTGAGTACCATGTACCATGATGCACAAATCATTTCACTAGACCACTTCTAGTTTTGACACGGGTCAGTTACAGTAGGCAATACCATTATTACAGTACTTCACAACATAATTTTCTTTTTGACGGTTGATGTGGCGAGGAATCAATTGCATGTGTAACATGTATAAAGCAGATACAATATTAAAATTTAACTATTTATATCATACCTTGATTTGGACAGATTAATATAGTTAATAGCTGTCTCTATGCTGAGCCCATTTGCCTAAAGGCTCACGATTAATTTTTGCAAAACTTTTTATCACAAATATCAAAGATTATTTAGAACTTTGCAAACGCAACATTGAAATCACATGGTATGATGAAAATCCATAGCAGCATATAAACTTTAACTTTGTACCAACATGCCATTGATCGTGTTAATTAATCTTCCCAATGGCGTAAATACATTCTTAATGATAATATCACTTTCACAACAAAATAAATGTGGTGGTAAAATGTCAACCTAGAAAACAATACGCTTTGGAAACTGCATCAGACATAACTGGTGCAATCTTTTTCTACAAAGGCTTCAGTGCGGAATTGAAAGATTTCTCTAAAAGAAAAAAAAATATTCTTTACTTGCAATGATGAACCACAAAGTTGATGACGTTACCAGATAGAAACTGTCAGATATTGTATTGTGCCATCACAATGAAACACTTTTGAGCCGTCAAACGCAGTCTGGTTCTTTTACCGTTGTTATTTATTGGATTCTAATCTGCGAGAAAAGGGCACGGTGGGATCAAATAAACGTGTTTAATTTTTGATACGTGGAGCAGATCTACTAAGGTATTGATGACCCAAGGGTCACTATAGCTTGATGGTAGCAATATATTCTAAACGAGCATGAGTTGTGAGGAGTGTAACCTTCCTGGCCGTCTGTAATCGCTATAAGAAAATCCCGATGAAACCAACATGAATTCTGAGCTGGAATGTCAGTTTCTCACTTCCACCAATCAGGAACACTTTTTGATATGGAGATCAAGATATATTTTCATTAAGATGGTTGAAATAAATAAAAAAATTAGCATACCCCGAGCCGTGAAACGAAGCAAAAAAAGCGAATTGACGTGGTTACTCATTTGCCACAAATTTAACGTGTGCAGGTATTATTTGCACATAATTTCAGAATATTATTTGAACATTCTCGAAGTATTAAATTTATGATTGCAATCAAAGTCACGACTAATATCTGCGTCACGCAGTGGCTTGAAAAAAAGCATGGCACATTCAATATATATATTCAGGGTGTATTTCGTTAATTGATATCAGACACTCGTTGCAGTTTTGATATTGTTCGACCCTCTAAATTAGGGAACATTGATAATGATAAAACAAGTACTGTCCCACCGATGTCATGCTAGCAACCTTTCTGCTTTGTTACAGAAAATGCAGTAGGATGAAATAGAGCCGTCTCCAGAAACCAGCTTAATGCAATTAACGGAAGAGAAGTTTAACAACGAAGAAACGAAATAAATTTTAATTAAAACAAATATTCGTGTTACAAGTGACAATAGGGCTTTTAAGATACTAATATAATTATTACATGAGATGTAGGAACATAAATCATACTTGTTCTGATCAAAACTGCTTTTCTTTGAACAGCAACCTTAAGAGGTTATTAAATTTCCAGCAAGAACATAATTTTACAACACGTACCTGAATACAACAATCTTTGTGCTCTGTTTTCTGTAACATAGTGCCATATGTCTGTAGAATGTTGTAATTTTCCTAACAAATATCCCCTTGAGATAAAAGGCTTACTTTATCAAGATTTCATTCACGTTTTGACTGATTGGAAGAGATTGGAAACACTTCCATTGATGAAATAAGTTACAAATGTCATTCTACTAGGGATAATTTAATTGATTTTGTTACTAGGAAGATTGCTTCATCATAAAAGACTCTCCTGACGTTTAGTTTCTTTTAAATTTTAACTAATAATAGAAAATTCATTTTTGTAAAAAAAATACTTTAAGTGTTACAGTCTTATATTTCCCACGAACCGTATTCTTTAGGCATTGTGAGAACAGCAATGAAAAACATCTGATCGGAGGAAGATAAACGAAATTCAAATCCAAAATACACTTTGTTTCCTATTGGTTCAAACTTCAGTTTCTTATCCTTGATGCAAAGAAAAATAAGATTAAAAACATACATAAAAATAGCACACATACTTCTTGCTTGTTTATGCATTTACTGTTTAAGTCAGATATAATCAGTAATTAATTTAATCGCATCAGAGCCTTATTTCTTGTAGGTAGAAACATTCGGTTTACTCAAATGTTCTCAGCCAAACTTAAATAACCTTTACAAGTGCTAAAGTAGTAGATGAAAAGGCTGATTCTGGCGCAAAAGTTATCCCCATCCTCAAAACAAATACAAATTACTTCTCTTAAGACCTTAAAACACCAAAGTTTTTTCACCTACACAAAAACTAAAGGCTGATTCTAGCGCAGATATAATTGTATAAGGTAATTACCTCTCTCAGTAGATGAAAAGGCTGATAATTGTATAAGGTAATTACCTCTCTCAGTAGATGAAAAGGCTGATAATTGTATAAGGTAATTACCTCTCTCAGTAGATGAAAAGGCTGATAATTATACCAGAACGGTGCAGGTCAGTTCACAAGTAAGTGATATTATATCTCATCACCAATGATTAATGTTTCAACTGATGATATTAAAAATATTTCACTCAATCATCAGTGATTTTCAATGTTTTGTTGATCAGTTCGTTATACGCGTACGGGTAATATTCACCATCTGGTTCACTTTTGATAAATTTTTTGTGAGTTTTGCGAAAATTATTGTTTAATGCTGCTTTTCTCGTTATGTTGTACAAGTAAGGATAATATTCTCCATCTGGTTCACTTTTGATGAGTGATTTATTGGCGTTGATGTAGTGGTTGAGCAGATCTCTTTCTCTTTTGATAAATTTATCAGGGAGATCTATTACGTCAATATCATCTACTGGTATATACCCTGGAGAAGTATATAATTGTATAAGATTTTCAGCATGTTTCATCTGAACTTCTCGGAGGATTTCATGGAGATCACTTGAAAATTTGGTCATTATATAATATAAAAAAAAATTTATATATCTAATTGATTTTATGTTATATCATACTTCTTTTGATAATCTTTCTCATATTTGCTGATCCTCATGGGTATAATATCTGTTAACATGTTGTCAATAATACGAAATTCACGTATTAAATCGTCCATACTATATTTTACTCCTCTTAAGTAAGATCTTATTTGATTAAGCAGTTTCTTGTAAGTTATAATTGATGTTCCGCAGCCGTGCTTTTTTATTGAAATTTTAGGTTCAACTTTTTTACAAGCTGCTGTAAGAGAAACACCAACACCGGATATGATTAACAAAAACGGGTTTAATGATATACCACTTGAAATTATGCCAGAACTAGTCATTAACAAGGGTAGATATGATATTACTCGAAGTATTTTGTTATAATATTTGTAACATTTTTTTACGCACCAAAGTTTTTTGTGATAATATTTGTAGTATTGTATTAGTGCGTCAACATCCTGTTCTGGAATATCTTTTGAAATATGATTGAAATCAACTATACTTTTTTTCATTATAATATTTGTTCATATAATCTCAGGCTTGATTAAGTAACTAGTTGAGGTGTTTCAGCCACAAATTCCAGACAATTCCAATATGACGCAGCAGTTAATTTTTTGTCATCTGCTATTAGCATAAAAGTTTCTTCAACATCTTTGTTTAACACAATAGACACGGTTCCAGAGAAATTATCAGTCGAGTGACGCCATGGAAATAATGTAAATATATTAAACTTTGCACTGCTCAACACGGACAATCTATACACACCAGTGACCTCTGCAGTATGTTTGAGAGTGTTATTTTGCGGCGACCAAGTAGACATTCCAGAAGCAACAGTATAGACAATATTTTTAATCTGCTTGTGAGGAATTTTAATCATACTCGTTTTCTCAACAATACTAGGAATTCCACTAATAATATCGTTGAGTTTTGTGTTAATATTATCGAGTGTAATATCAACAGATGGCGGACTTCCAAAAAATTCGTTATTGGTTTTGTTTATGTTTCTGCGAAAATTTAAAAACGTGGTGATGTGATTAGTAAAATCAGTTTTGAACTTGGTGATATCATTGTTGATATCATCAACATATTTCTTTGTTACAGCATCAAAATCAGATTCTGGTGTTCTAAGATTATTGATGCCATTATTGTTCATGTTGAGAAATGCATGCATTATACCGCCACGCACCGACACGTACTTTGATTCCTGATTATCAACATATTTCTTAGTAGCAGCGTCATTATCCTCAGTTGGGTTTCCAAGGTATGTGATCTTGTTCTGGTTCATAGCAATGTTTCCCGTAAATAAATCACCTGCTTTTCTAACATAATCGTTAACTGACCTACCCGAATCTTCTATCTTACCTTGATTGTTAAAAGTAACAATATTATTAGCAACTGCAGTAGGATTTCGTACTAGTACATCTGATAGTTGTACATTACTCGTCTTTAATCGTCCTTGTTTGTCCTGGAAAACTACAACTTCATTTGGATCTACACTTGCAACGTTTAACAAATTGTTGATTTCATTTTTGAGCTTATCAAGAGTTGCATACTTGGATAAGTCACCCTGGTAACCTTCTGTTAATAAATCTACTGCTAATGTTCCAAATTTTGTATAGTAGCTCATTATACATACCGTTCTACACAAAATTGTTGGATTAATATAACATAAAATTATACGATGGCGAAGATAATAAACTTTGACACCGAGCGATTGGTGAAGCATAAACATAACAATGAACTTCCAGACTGTCATTATCTTATTGTTGGGCGAACTGGATCTGGTAAAACAAATTTGTTATTAAATCTTTTACTCAATAATAACTTTAACTATGATAAGGTGTATATTTACACCATCAACCCCCAACAAGACAAATACAAATTATTAAACGAGTATAATGATAAACTTCGTGATGAACTTGGCATTGGTGATGATATATTTTTGATAAAACAACCAGAAGAACTCGTTCCAGTGAATGAACTCGATTCGTCAGAGCATAAGATAATCGTCTTTGATGATATTCCGCTAAACAATGAGGAAATGAACAAGATTAGATCATATTTTTCACTATCACGTAATAAAAGATGCAATTCTGTTTATCTTGCCCAAGGTTTTTATAATGTTGATAGGTTTATTAGGCGAAATACGGGTTGTTTCATATTATTTCCCGGACTAGATAATGTGGATGTGAGAAATATTGCAAACGAACAAGGTGGTGATGTTACAAAAGATAAATTTATTGAATTATATCATCGAGCAACTAAAGATCGATATAGTTTCTTTTTATTTGACAAGCTAGCGCGTGATCCAACCAAGATGTTTCGTTGTTGCCTTGAGACGTTTCTATGATATAATTTTGTAAAGCGTATAAAAATAATGGACAAACATCAACAGAAAATCGAATTACTAAAAAAGTTTCTCGAAACTCGAGCGGCTTTTAAGAAAAAGGTGGAAGAAGCTCGACGTGGACAATTGACTGCTACAGAAACAACAGCTACGATTTTCAGACCAATAACTGAAGCAATATTAGGTAAACAACCTGAAACTAAACCACTATCAGAAGAAGAACTGAAACAACTGAAAGAAAAAGGTTTGGTTGGAATTGTTAAAGAACAACAAGAAGCAGCTGCTGAAAAAATCATTACTAGATCTGATGAAGACAAAAGAAAACTAGCTGAGTCACTTACAGCAAATATAGCTGATCCTGCTGCTAGACAAGCTGAAACAGATCGATTGATAAACAATCCGCTAGAACTTGAGAGAAGATTAGCAGAGTTAACAACGCAAGAAATAACAAATATTATAACAAATCTATCAGGAGAAATAAAAGATATCAAAGAGGAGCAAAAAAGAGTTGGTGAGGCTACTGTAAAGTTTATGGATGTTGAACAGCAAAGATTTTATTTTATAAAAAGAGCAAATTATGAGATAAAAGATAATGAGTATGATGATTTTTTACAGAATAAAAATATAAGAGATATTGATAATATAGACAAGTGGAATGATGGAGAATATAAAACATTGATCGATAGATTAAATGAGATAATAAGAGATGGAGCTGCTGCTAAAGATGAATTAAACACGGTTACAGAGATTGATAATATGATTCCACTTTATGAAAGAATGAGAAACGGTGTTATTGCTTCAACATTTGGAAGAACAGCAGAAAGTGGTAGACCAAAAGGTTTTGGTAAGGGGTGGAATTTTAAAAGAAAATTTTTTACTTTTGATAAATCTCGTATACAAAAAAGTAGAGTAAGAACAGGAACTGGTGTGAAAATATTTACATCAAACGCAGACATAGTCGATCGGCTAATGCTGTTGATATCCTCTAAAGAAGCTGGTAATGAAAGTGTAGAGATTGATAACGAAATTATTGATATACTTGATCATCTAAGATCGAGTGGATTACTAACATCATCCGAGTACGAAATTTTACACCGCGATCTTATCTAAAATATTAGTATAATGCAAACAACATTATTGCTTGATTCATCACAAATAACAGGAAACAGCGCGAATTTTACAGTAAATTACAACCCACCAATAGAACTAGATCCTGCAAAACAGTATGAGATTGGATTAATTTCTTGTACTTGTTGGAACGCCATGCCGAATATTAAAACTGGGATTAATGATGAAATTTTAATCGTTAATGTTAAACAATCTCCAACATCACAAAAAGAGTTTATTGATATACAATACAAACTACAGATTCCACAAGGAGCTTATAACATTACTGATCTAAACAGAACAATAAAAGAGCTTCTAACAAAAGCTGGTGGGAATGCTGATAATTTCGAATTAGCGGCGAATTATAACACCTTACGAGCTAGGATAACAGTGAAAAGAAATATGAAAGTCATCTTTGAAGAAAGAAGTTTTGGAAAGATGTTAGGTTTTACTAGAGTTTTATACTATACCACCGGTGAAGATAAATCTTTGACATTTGATGGAGAACTACCAGTAGATATCACAGAAGTAAATACAATACTCATCAATTGCTCTATCGCATCTGGATCTTATACGTCAAAAGGCAACCGCGGGCAAACGATCTACAGTTTCTCACCAGAAGTCCCACCGGTTCTCTCATGCAAATCAATCCCCGACAGATTATCTACTATCCAATAACACCTGAGAATCAAATTACAAGCATTACAATGCAACTCACAGACCAATCTGGACGACAAATAGACGTGAACAACGAGATAGTCACGTATTACTTACACCTACGCACTGCCTAGGCATGTGATTTTGTGTACATATTTTTATAAAATGAGACGAAGAAAAGTTTATCGAAGAAAAATCGTAGGTGGATTTTTTGGAAATATATTTACAACAATTGCAGAGAATATTCCAGGAATCGCGCGTAAAGTAGCGCCCATTGCACTTGACGCCGGTAAAGCTTTCGCTACAGGGGCGGCATCTTCAGCAGGCACTGCAGTAGGGCAAAAGATTGCTGATAAGATTAAAGGACCTTCAACAACACCTACGGTGTCGGAAATAAAACGAGTAATATCAGATATTGCGCCAACAGAAGAAACAAAACGAGCTATGATAGCTACAACAAAAAAATTATTGTCGCCGAGTGGTGAAGAAATAGTACGTAAACTTGTAAAGAAAACAAAACCGATGACCCCTGCTGCCTTTTAATTTTGTGTAACGATTATAAAATAAATGTCAGCTAAAAACTATCTCGATCTTGCAGAAGAAATTGATACTGACGATGCTGTAACAGAATTAGAGTATGTCGAGTATCTCGATGAGAACTCGAACGAACCAAATAAAACCGGAGTTAGAACTTTTAACACAAGAGACGAGGACGTGTTTCTACTACCCCATAAGGCAATGTTAGAAGTGCGTGGCCGAATATTAGATGCAGCAGGTGGTGATATTGCAGCTAATGTAGAAATCGCTCTCGTCAATAATGGCTGGAGCTTGTTTAAGAGTGCACGATACCAACTGGCCAATCAAACCGTAGAAGATATTTCGATGCACTTACCCATAGCGAGTACAATACTAAACATCGTTTCGTTTAGCGATGACTATTCCAGATCAATAGGCACAAACATGATGTGGTTCAAAGATACTGGACTAGGAACAACTACCTCTGGCGAGTTTATTTCAAGTGGTGCTTTTGCACACGTAGCTAATGCCGATGCAGATGCTATAATTGTAAGAAATTTTCTTATTGCTAATGCTAACAATTTTGGTATAGCCGCACCAGGTGCAGCTGCTGATGCAAACGCCACAAGAGCTTCACTTATTGCCGCTTGTAATAATCTTGGTATAACTCCACCAGCTGCAGCCGCAGATGGTGTTGCGATGTTAAATTTTATAAACGGTGTTATTAGTGCACGTAACATAAGATATAACGAGGGATTTACCAAACGAAAAGCATTTGCCGCAGAATCTCGCCAAATAACGATGATGCTTCCGTTAAGTACAATCTTTGGATTTTGCCGTGATTATAACAAAGTGTTTCGAGGAATAAAACATACGCTTATATTAGATCGAGCTGATCAAAACGATTGTATAATACACGCCGGTGGAGTGGCTGAGGGGCAGTTTTCTATTACAAGATTAGCACTGTGGATGCCTCGGGTTGTCCCTTCATTAGCTAAAATGATGGAGCTCGAATCTTTACTAGCCACCTTTACAAAAAAGATACACTTCCAACAGAACAGGATTTATCAAACAGCCATTCCCAACGCGACTGATTACACATGGCGTGTAACGACCACGCCCAGCGAACAACTACCGCGACACTTGTTCGTCGTATTTCAACGACAAGCACGTCGTAACCATCAGGAAATGAACAACTCCGTATTCGATAACCCAGACGTTAGACGAATATTTGTGAGAGTAAATTCCAAACAGTATCCCGAACGTGCAATCGAATGTAATTTTGCCGTAGACGCCACCAGAAACATCTCTCGGCCGTACATGTATCTTATGGAAGCAATGCAAAAATATCAGAACGCGGACAGTGGATCTCAAATATCAATAGAAGAGTTTCGATCGCTCTATCCCATCTTTTACTTTGACGTATCAAAACATTTGGAGCGTGTTGTGGGATCGACTGCAGATATTGAGGTCACGTGGACACTGGGCGATGTGCCAGGTGAACAGTATAACGTATACGCGCTATTGGTTAGTGATCGATTTCTGACCATTGATTCAATCAAAGGAAGAATGACAGTACAAGTTTAATCTAACAACTTGGATATAACATTATGAAAACCAAATACACAACTCGAGAAATATACCTAACATCTGGTCAAGTTGAAAAATTATCAGCAGCTGTTGCTAAACGCAGCTCTGTTTCTTTGATGATCTCTCCGTTGACAGGCGTCGCTGAGACTTCAAATAAAATTGCAGTAAAAGTCATGCTAACGCAACAACAAATCAATAAACTCGATCGCAACAAACCTTTTGTGCTGAAATTATCTGTTTCTCAGGTAACTGCAATGTCAAAAGAAGGTGGATTTTTTGGACCAGCGTTATCAATAATAGCTAGCAAAGTTTTACCAGTACTTGGTACACTTGGACTTGCGGTTGCGCCAGAGCAGTCTCTGGCGCAACGAAGAAAGCAGTCGAAGGTCGTGGTATCAAACAAATCTATCGTTAATTTTATGTAACAGTATAAAATAAAATGCCAACGAAAAAGTCGCCGAAAAAAAACAAAATCATCGAAAAAAAAGAAAACAACAAAACGCAAACAAACAAAACAAGGAGGAATTATTCCTTTCGCTCCACTTCTAGCGGGACTAGCGGGAAGTCTGCTGCCAAACTTACTAGGAATCGGACGCGGATTAACTCTACCAGGGACCAGACGTTATTGAGCAATTTTGACATCATTGAAAAATTGAAGGACGTTGTTGGATTTCGAGGAGTATTTTCCAAGGATGAACTCGATGACGTACCAACAGGCGGTTCTTGTGTTGTAAATATTGAAAACTTCAATGATGGCTCTGGCACCCACTGGGTTGCTGTCCACGATAACAATTATTTTGATTCGTTCGGACTTCCTCCAAGCGATCTCATAAAAAAATATATTTTTAAAAAATTTGATAAAATAAATTATTCGTCTAATCAACTACAGCCGATTGGAACATCAGCTTGTGGTTATTATTGTATCATGTTTGTCAGACAAATGCACCAGAGTAAAAACTCTGGGAGTAAAAACTCTGGGAGTAAAAACTCTGGGAGTAAAAACTCTGGGAGTAAAAACTTTTTAAAGTTTATTTTACAATTTGATGAGCTTCCTTCTCATGCGAATGATAATATTGCAATCAATTTTATCTAAACTCCTTGATATAATAATGTCAACATACTGTCTCAAATGCAAAACTAAAACAGAGAACAAGGATGAGATGACGGAAAAAACGAAAAATAATAGAACGATGTTAAAAAGTATTTGTGCAATCTGTGGTAGAAAGAAAAGTATGTTTTTGAAAAAACAAGTAGGATCTAGCGTTGATAGAGTTATCTTGTTCGACGATTAATCTTATGAAACAAAATAAAATAAAATGAAATGCAATTGTGATTGTGACAAAGATCTTTGCATAGAACAAGATAAAATTATTACGTACTGTCAACGTTGTAACAACAGAGAAATAATAGGGTTAGGTATAGATATACATAAACTAATTGGAAAATTACCAAAACCAAAAGGCGGTTGGACTTTGCCAGGCCATCGTTATACAGGTCCTTACAATCCGCTAGACCAACAACTAGATGAAAACGACAATCCATTGCCAGGACAAGAGCCTTATAATCAAGTGGATGCAATAGCAATGCGTCACGATATCTGTTATCGTGATCATGAAAACTCGAAAGCAGATTGTGATAAAGTAATGTTAGACGAATTACATGATATGGAGCCAACAAATCTACGAGAACGTTTTGATAGAAGATTTGTTCAGGGAATGATAGGAGCAAAATATAAACTTGGACTTGGAAAGCCTCGACTCGGAGAGTCTCGTCAATCGCCTCGCGATCGGGGAAAAGAATTATACGATGATCTTGCAGTCGAGCTGCACAGACCTAAAAAAAAAGTTTCCGAGACGTAAAGTTGTTGCAAACGCTGTAGATGATATCTGGGCAATAGATTTGGTAGATGTATCCAATCTGGCTCAGTTTAACGTTGGCGCTGATGGCGCTCCAAAGAAGTATTTGTTTAACGTTATAGATGTTTTCAGCAAATACGCTTTTAGCGTGCCAGTTTCAGATAAAACAGGAACGTCAATCACTGATGCGCTAAAACAGATAATAACGAGTACCGAAAGAAAGCCAAACAAAATCTGGACTGATCATGGAGCAGAGTTTTTTAACAAAAAGTTTGAACAGTTTCTAGAACAAAATAATATTAAAAAATACGTTACAGGGAACGAAGGCAAAAGCGTTGTTGTCGAGAGATTTAATCGCACGCTAAACAAAAAATTACACAAACATATGACAGCTAAAAACACCAACAGATACATCGATGACCTTTCTCAAATCGTAGGTGAATATAATAACACGAAACATCGAACCATCAAAATGTCACCCAATCACGCTATCAAAAATCCAATATTAGCAAACGAAAACATGTACCGCAGACATAAATTTAAGGTCGGTGATAAAGTTAGAATCTCTTTGACTAAAAAGATATTTGAAAAAGGATTTACTCCAAACTGGAGCGAAGAAGTATTTGTTGTTGATAAAGTACTCTTAACAATACCTGTAACGTACGCGTTAAAAGATCTGGCAGGGGAACCTATAGTAGGTAGTTTTTACGAACAAGAACTACAAAAAACTGAACAAGATGTTTTCGTTATCGAAAAAGTGATTAGGAAAAAAGGAGATAAAAGTTTAGTCAAATGGCGTGGGTATAGTGATAAATTTAACAGCTGGATTCCAACCCGGTCGATTTTATCGACTGTGAAATAATGCTATTATAAATTTCCTCATACTTTCGTTTGATAGATTTGCATTTTACTGGTTTACATAATGATATTAGATATTGTCTGCGATCGTCAGAGATCGTCATAAGATTAAAAATCTTGACAAAGATGAAATCGAATTTGATATTTTTCTGTCGGTCTGGAATTTTAATGTTTAAGAAAGGTCTGATTAACTGTAAAAATACCTGCTGTTCGGTACGGTAAAATTAAATTTTATAATTTTTTTAGCAATGTGATACTTGACATTATATTTTCCAGTGGTTGGTCTGCTATAATTAGATCTGTCAGTAACAGTGACTATTTCACCATCATCAGATTCGTTGTTATATAAAATATCATCTTCGTTATAACCAACAGATTTGTCTATCATATCATTAGAGATTGTGGAGACCTTATCTTCTTCGTATAGTTGAACGAGTCGTTTCATCATATCCATATTATAATATACTTTTTATCTAATTTGTTGTTATAAGATGACTGACAAAGTAAAATATCACCAAAAAGTTAATATAATAAACTACCACGAACTGACCGAAGCGGTAAGAAAATGCCTGTCAGGTTATAGTTCATATTCCGTTGAGATTTTTGTAATGCAAGGTGATTCTCATAAAATATTACTAACAGAAGCAGAAAAAAATAATATTAATGAAAGTGCAGTAACGACGCTAAAATTTGATTGCGATGATATTATAGCATTTGCTCATCATTGTTTGACTAAAACCGAATTACAAAATATTATTGATCGTCATATCTAAAACGAATCCTAGCATTGTATTCGCTTGAAAAAGTTGATTTTATTACTCCATCAGCTACAAATTTTACGACTGCGGGATTTATATTATAATACCTCGCCGCAGCTGTAATTGATTTGAATTTGATCTCCTCATCCGTTTCAAGGTTTAACGAAATAACAGGTTTTATTGGGCATCTAAAATTAATACCATTACTATTTTGTCCTTTTCTCACATTTTCCTGTTGGGTCACTAGCTCCAGATTTTCCAATCGATTGTCTGTTTTTACATTATTGATATGATTAATAACCAGACCATTGGGTATAGATCCGTTGAACACCTCGTAAATAAAACGATGACCATAATAACGAACTCGATCTGTCGATGTTCCTCTAACAGTTACCTTGATATATCCCATATTGCTAATAGAACTAAGAACTTTTTTAGTTTTTCTGTTTCTAATAATACCGCGATCGTTAGCCTCGTATAAATCAAAGACCGGATGCGGCTGAAACTCGTCTTGTAAGGATAAATTTTCAATATTATCATCAGTGACTTTACCGTTATAATGATATACTCGTTTCCCCTCTGGAATGTCATCGCAAAATAACGTGTAAATAAAATCTTTTCTAAACATCGTAATTCTTTCAGTATTATCTCCCTTTACACTAATCGTATAACCCGCTGGCGTTGCTTTACCAACAGATATTCCAGTAATGATATTAATAACCGAACCAAGTGCATTTCCAGCGTACAGGTTGTACTTCGGATAAACATGATATACCTCTTGCTCACGTGCGCTTGTCAGATTTACTGTCATTATATTATAGGTGATATTTTTTATCTCTAATTGTTTTTCTAGCGCATGCGCAGTGTGCGGTAAATTATCAATTAGATATTAGACTATAGTATAGCGATGTTGAAATTGCGTGATATAGCCAAGAGAAGTCTTATTGGAGAACCTGTTAAAATAGCGACTGCTTTTACAGGTTTTGACAATAGTTATCAGTTTGATAATCAAAACGTTTTAGTAAATTTTTCTGAAACAAATCTCTTTCATCTGCTACAGACGACTGTAAAACGTGAGCTTGAAAAACACAAGGGTTTAAGATTGTTAGTGCAATATCGTGTTATATTTTCAAAACTACTTGTGACGGAAGAATCTACTAAAACGGAAACTACAGTCCCTTATATTAATGCAAAATCAAGGCGCGTTTTGCTTGGGACTGATCTTTTGTCACTATCTAATGAAATACACCAAGAAATTTGGAAAAAAATAGAAGAATTTACCGAATCTGGTTCAGGTTGGAAGTTTGAAATAATCAAAGAAATTTTGTTTCACACAATGAAATATGACGCATTACGCGGCAGCGGCCCTAATAGCGCTGGGTATATCGACCTGCCACCAAAAATAAAAAATAAAAAATGCTGCATCAACGTGAAAAACGTTGATGACAAATGTTTTCAATGGGCTGTTCTTTCTGCGCTATTTCCAGTAGAAAAAGACGCTGGTCGTGTTGAGAAGTATATTAGTCACGTATCAAAATTAAATTTTAAGGATATCAACTTTCCAGTGGCAGAAAATCAAATACCAAAGTTTGAAAAGCAAAATAATGTTTCGATTAACGTTTTCGGACTAGATGAAAAAAAAAAAATGTCTATCCCAGATATATTTCAGAAAAAGCTTCACAATCGACTATAAACTTACTGTTTTATAAAAATCATTACGTTTGGATCAAAAACTTCAATGGACTAGTTGGTAAACAGTACAATAAAAATAACAAGAAAAAGTTCTTTTGTTATCGCTGCTTGCACGGTTGTACAGACAATGAAACATTACAAAAGCATTTGCAGTACTGTAGTGACGTACAACGAATAACGATGCCATCTAAAAAAGATAGTTTATTGTATTTTGTCAATTATAACCACAAACTAAAAATTCCTTTCGTTGTGTACGCCGATTTCGAATGCCTACTTCAGCCTGTACTTAGCGCAGAAAATAATCCCAACCAATCGAGTACAAGAAAAGTTCAAAATCATGTTCCGTGTGGAGTAGCTTACAAGATAGTTTGTTATGCTGATTCGAGATTATCTAAACCAATCAAATTATATCGAGGTAAAAATCCAGCTGTCTGGCTTCTCAAGCAGTTGATTAACGAAGTTGATAACATATTTGATTGTTTGAAAAGAGTAACTCCAATGATTAAACTAACACCACAACAAAAATCCGATCACGAGCAAGCGGAAATTTGTCATATTTGTGAAAAAGCTTTTGACCCTGACAACAAAAAAGTACATGACCATTGTCATTTGACCGGACAGTATCGTGGAGCGGCTCATGATCATTGTAATTTGAAATTTCATGCTCCAGATTTTATTCCAGTTATTCTTCACAACTTTCGAGGATATGACAGCCACATTATCGTAGAAGCTTTTGGTGATCCTGATGTAAAATCTCGTTTAAAACTCGACAACTCGATCAAGTGCATTCCAAATAATTTTGAAAAGTATATGTCAGTTACGCTATGCAAATTACGTTTCATTGACAGCCTGCAGTTTATGGCAGCATCGTTAGATGAGCTAGTAAACAGCGCTGTTTGCGCCGGTAGTAAATTTAATAACCTACAAGACTGTTTTGGAGACAAATTTAATTTACTGACCAAAAAAGGAGTATTTCCATACGAGTATCTCGACGATTGGAGTAAATTTGATGAAACATCTTTACCTGATAAAGATAAATTTTACTCGCAACTCAAAAATGAAAATATCACCGATGACGATTACAAATACGCACAAGATATCTGGAATAGATTTGATTGCAAGGTGTTTGGTGATTATCACGATTTGTATTTGAAAACTGACGTGTTATTATTAGCAGATGTTTTTGAAAGTTTTCGAGAAGTGAGTTATAATAATTATGGACTAGATCCTTGCTGGTATTATTCTGCCCCCGGACTGTCATGGGATGCTCTGTTAAAGTTTAGTAAGGTAAGGTTGGAATTACTGACTGATGTTGATATGTTCAATTTTATTGAGAAAGGTATCCGAGGCGGTATTAGTGTGATAACGAAGAAATATGCTGAAGCAAACAACAAATATTTGAAAGAGTATAATCCTAACCTTCCTTCGAAGTATATCATATATCTAGATTGTAATAACTTGTACGGGTATTCGATGGCAGAACCAATGCCTTTTGGTGGATTTCATTGGATCACGGCTGATAAATTTCTATCGGAGACAGAAAAAAAGATACCCGACGATGTTTCGTATTTTGTTGAAGTTGATCTCGATTATCCTATTTCACTACACAGATTACATAACGATTACCCTTTCTGCGCAGAATCAATGATAATAGATTATAGTTTGTTATCTGAAGAACAACAGGCGTCAGCATCACCAAGACAAAATTCTATGGTCAAAAAACTAGTACCAAATTTGCTTAATAAACGTAATTATGTTTTGCATTATAAAGTTTTAAAACAAGCAGTCGATGCTGGTCTTGTGTTGAGAAAAGTTCATCGTGTACTAAAATTTAATCAGTCGCCGTGGATGAGAGGTTACATTAATTCAAACACTTCAAGAAGAGCTGTAGCTAAAACTGATTTTGAGAAAAACTTTTTCAAACTGATGAACAATTCGGTGTTCGGTAAGACGATGGAAAATATTAGGAAACGCGTAAATATCGAACTAGTCAATGATGTCAATCGCAGAAACAAACTTGTGTCAGACGATGATTTTGTGAGCATGAAAATTTTTAATGAGAATCTTGTCGCAGTACAGCGACGAAAGACAAATCTAAAACTTAACAAGCCGATCTATGTTGGAGCTTCAGTGTTAGATTTATCGAAGTGGTTGATGTATGATTTTCATTATAATTTTGTTAAAAATCAATGGCCGGCCAGTAGATTATTATTTACTGATACTGATTCGCTCGTATATGAAATCGAATGTGAGGACGTCTATCAGGATATACATGATAATAGATATCTATTTGATCTTTCTGATTACCCACGTGACAGTAAATTTCATGACGACACAAACAAAAAGGTTATTGGTAAGTTCAAAGATGAAATGAACTCGAGCGCTATCAAATACTTTATCGGATTACGCAGCAAAATGTATGCCGTATTGTTAGACAATAATAAAATAACAAAAAAAGCAAAAGGTCTGCCTCGCGATTTTGTTAAAAAGTTTATGAAATTTGATGACTACAAGTATGCGCTCGGCGCTCGTGGTGGTGTTAGTTTTATAAGATCAATGGCTATACGGACAAATCATCATAAGCTTGAAACAGATGTCATTATCAAACGTGGATTGAGTAATTTTGATGATAAACGTTATTGCGAAAATGGGGTAGATACATTTGCACTTGGGTATTGTCATGATGATAGAGATATATTTGACATTATCTTTTCCAACTGAAATTTTATCTAAACTTATAAAATAATGTTTGAAAATTTGACAATGACAAATAGCTATAATAGTAACATTAAATATCTAATGATGGACGGTAAACAATTGACAGTTGAATTTAATAATGAAACATCAGGTATATGTTTTAATGGAACACATGACAAGTTAAAACTTTCGCTCATCAGATCTGATAACAGTGTGTATTTCAATTATATCGAACAATTGTATCAAAAGATGTTAGTGGAATTAAAAAACTTTCATGATCCGATTAGTCAACAAAAATATACTAAACTTACAATTGATCTTGATCGGTCAAAAGTATAATTTATCGACAAAAAATATCCTCTAAACAAACTAGAAATGAAAGTTTTGTTTGAGTCCCGTCGTCATGTGAGCGGTAAAGTAAAGTTTAGTCTCTATCACCATGATAATGAAATATTTTTAATATCATCAGTTGAAACATTAATCATTGGTGATGAGATATAATATCACTTACCTATGAACTGACCTGCACCGTTCTGGTATAATTATCAGCCTTTTCATCTACTGAGAGAGGTAATTACCTTATACAATTATCAGCCTTTTCATCTACTGAGAGAGGTAATTACCTTATACAATTATCAGCCTTTTCATCTACTGAGAGAGGTAATTACCTTATACAATTATATCTGCGCTAGAATCAGCCTTTAGTTTTTGTGTAGGTGAAAAAACTTTGGTGTTTTAAGGTCTTAAGAGAAGTAATTTGTATTTGTTTTGAGGATGGGGATAACTTTTGCGCCAGAATCAGCCTTTTCATCTACTACTGCTAAAATCTGCATTTTCTCAGAGGATATCAAAAAAATTCTACTGCAAAATATTGATATATTATGTATGATAATAATAAAACAATTGCTTCTATAAAAGGAAAATTGCAATCAGTGGACTCGAGGTGGAATAATCCTTTATAAAAAAAGTGGGTTTCTAAGTGCATAAACACGGAAATCCATGTAACTAGAACCATTTGGTTGTAGTCTGATACTATAAATGGCAACCTATGAATGATTAATACATATTCAGATTTGGTCATTTACAGGGCTTGATGGAGGTACTAACATTTACTGAGCTTTATGGACTGCTGTCATTTAATGAGTTTGATGGTGGTACTGTCATTTACTGAGCTTGATGGGGTACTGTCATTTACTGAGCTTGACGGGGGTACTGTCATTTACTGAGCTTGATGGGGGTACTGTAATTAACTGAACTTGATGGGGGTGCTGTCATTTACTGAGCTTGATGGGGGTACTCTCATGTACTGAGCTTGATGGGGTACTGTCATTTACTGAGCTTGATGGGGGTACTGTCATTTACTAAGCTTGAAGGGGGTACTGTCATTTACTGAGCTTCATGGGGTACTTTCATTTACTGAGCTTGATGGGGTACTGTCATTTTCTGAGCTTGATGGGGTACTGTCATTTACTGAGCTTGATGGGGTACTGTCATTTACTGAGCTTGACGGGGGTACTGTCATTTACTGAGCTTGATGGGGGTACTGTAATTAACTGAACTTGATGGGGGTGCTGTCATTTACTGAGCTTGATGGGGGTACTCTCATGTACTGAGCTTCATGGGGTACTGTCATTTACTGAGCTTGATGGGGGTACTGTCATTTACTAAGCTTGAAGGGGGTACTGTCATTTACTGAGCTTCATGGGGTACTTTCATTTACTGAGCTTGATGGGGTACTGTCATTTTCTGAGCTTGATGGGGTACTGTCATTTACTGAGCTTGATGGGGTACTGTCATTTACTGAGCTTGATGGGGTACTGTCATTTACTGATCTTGATGGCGTACTGTCATTTACTGAGCTTGATTGGGTACTGTCATTTACTGAGCTTGATGGGGTACTGTCATTTACTGAGCTTGATGGGGTACTTTCATTTACTGAGCTTGATGGGGTACTGTCATTTTCTGAGCTTGATGGGGTACTTTCATTTACTGAGCTTCATGGGGTACTGTCATTTACTGAGCTTGATGGTGTTACTGTCATTTACTGAGCTTGATAGTGTTACTGTCATTTACTGAGCTTGATGGGGTACTGTCATTTACTGAGCTTGATGGGGTACTGTCATTTACTGAGCTTGACGGGGTACTGTCATTTACTGAGCTTGATGGGGTACTTTCATTTACTGATCTTGATGGGGTACTGTCATTTACCGAGCTTCATGGGGTACTGTCATTTACTGAGCTTCATGGGGTACTGTCATTTTCTGAGCTTGATGGTGTTACTGTCATTTACTGAGCTTGATGGGGTACTGTCATTTACTAAGCTTGAAGGGGGTACTGTCATTTACTGAGCTTGATGGGGTACTGTCATTTACTGAGCTTGATGGGGTACTCTCATTTACTGAGCTTGATGGTGGTACTGTCATTTACTGAGCTTGATGGTGTACTGTCATTTACTGAGCTTCATTGGGTGCTGTCATTTACTGAGCTTAATGGGGTACTGTCATTTACTGAGCTTGATGGTGTTACTGTCATTTACTGAGCTTGATGGGGTACTGTCATTTACTGAGCTTGATGGGGGTATTGTCATGTACTGAGCTTGATGGGGTACTGTCATTTACTGAGCTTGATGGGGTACTGTCATTTACTGAGCTTGATGGGGGTACTGTAATTAACTGAACTTGATGGGGGTGCTGTCATTTACTGAGCTTGATGGGGGTACTCTCATGTACTGAGCTTGATGGGGTACTGTCATTTACTGAGCTTGATGGGGGTACTGTCATTTACTAAGCTTGAAGGGGGTACTGTCATTTACTGAGCTTCATGGGGTACTTTCATTTACTGAGCTTGATGGGGTACTGTCATTTTCTGAGCTTGATGGGGTACTGTCATTTACTGAGCTTGATGGGGTACTGTCATTTACTGAGCTTGACGGGGGTACTGTCATTTACTGAGCTTGATGGGGGTACTGTAATTAACTGAACTTGATGGGGGTGCTGTCATTTACTGAGCTTGATGGGGGTACTCTCATGTACTGAGCTTCATGGGGTACTGTCATTTACTGAGCTTGATGGGGGTACTGTCATTTACTAAGCTTGAAGGGGGTACTGTCATTTACTGAGCTTCATGGGGTACTTTCATTTACTGAGCTTGATGGGGTACTGTCATTTTCTGAGCTTGATGGGGTACTGTCATTTACTGAGCTTGATGGGGTACTGTCATTTACTGAGCTTGATGGGGTACTGTCATTTACTGATCTTGATGGCGTACTGTCATTTACTGAGCTTGATTGGGTACTGTCATTTACTGAGCTTGATGGGGTACTGTCATTTACTGAGCTTGATGGGGTACTTTCATTTACTGAGCTTGATGGGGTACTGTCATTTTCTGAGCTTGATGGGGTACTTTCATTTACTGAGCTTCATGGGGTACTGTCATTTACTGAGCTTGATGGTGTTACTGTCATTTACTGAGCTTGATAGTGTTACTGTCATTTACTGAGCTTGATGGGGTACTGTCATTTACTGAGCTTGATGGGGTACTGTCATTTACTGAGCTTGACGGGGTACTGTCATTTACTGAGCTTGATGGGGTACTTTCATTTACTGATCTTGATGGGGTACTGTCATTTACCGAGCTTCATGGGGTACTGTCATTTACTGAGCTTCATGGGGTACTGTCATTTTCTGAGCTTGATGGTGTTACTGTCATTTACTGAGCTTGATGGGGTACTGTCATTTACTAAGCTTGAAGGGGGTACTGTCATTTACTGAGCTTGATGGGGTACTGTCATTTACTGAGCTTGATGGGGTACTCTCATTTACTGAGCTTGATGGTGGTACTGTCATTTACTGAGCTTGATGGTGTACTGTCATTTACTGAGCTTCATTGGGTGCTGTCATTTACTGAGCTTAATGGGGTACTGTCATTTACTGAGCTTGATGGTGTTACTGTCATTTACTGAGCTTGATGGGGTACTGTCATTTACTGAGCTTGATGGGGGTATTGTCATGTACTGAGCTTGATGGGGTACTGTCATTTACTGAGCTTGATGGGGTACTGTCATTTACTGAGCTTGATGGTGTTACTGTCATTTACTGAGCTTGATGGTGTACTGTCATTTACTGAGCTTCATTGGGTGCTGTCATTTACTGAGCTTGATGGTGTTACTGTCATTTACTGAGCTTGATGGGGTACTGTCATTTACTGAGCTTGATGGGGGTACTGTCATGTTCTGAGCTTGATGGGGTACTGTCATTTACTAAGCTTGAAGGGGGTACTGTCATTTACTGAGCTTGATGCTTAAGAAGGGCCTGGAGGATATGACAGATGTCTTCAAGAAATGGTGTCTACAGCCAAACACAAGAAAATGACAGTCTCCAGCGTGTTCTATCTTTACAGTACTCTACCTTTTAATAGAGTATTGCCTCACTTGATTAAAAATTTGAGATTGATTTCCACCTTTCCTCGTATTTCTACTCATCTGGTGTATACTTTCTCTCTCTCTCCCTTTCTCTTATTTCTCCCAATTCCTTCTCACCTTTCTCCTCGAGTTTTCTTCAAATTCCTTCTCATACTCCTCGACTTTCTCTAGATTCATCTGCCTCACGACTTTCTCTAGACTCCTTCTCCTCCTCCTCCTCCTCCTCCTCCTCCTCCTCCAGTTTCTCTATCACGACTACTCTTATGTCGACTTCAACTGTCTCGGCTAGTCTCAATCCTTGAAGACTTGGGACCCAATTAAACCTAAAGTTCCGTGTACTCTAAAAAGCTTCATGTGAATACACAAGGCCGGTACACTCTTTTTCATTTTAGCTCTCTCATCTTTCACTCCACAAAGCATATCATCAGATAACGGCTTTTAAATTCCTTCAGTCACGCATTCGTTCACATCGAAATACACATACTTTCTTTCATGGTAAACGAACGTCAGATTACAGATCGGTAACAATTACTTCTTATACATACCTCAATAAATTCCGTCACATCAGTACATATTCCTAATACCTTTATATTAAGCAATATCACAATCATCAGACGCATTTCTCTACCTTATAACTCATACAAAGTACGCAAACATTTAAATATCCATGCTCTGATATGTGCCTACATCATAGTAACTAATCTTGCATACTTCAACCATGTTTCAAAATTTACACTTCAAGCATGTGTAAATTCTAACATAAGGCATTAAATGTTCTAGCTTACTACGAAGAAACCTTAAACAAATTAGAAAATTAATTCGGACCATACGCTAACAATCTACATAATTCCGCTTCTTATCTAAAAATTATCTACGCAAGCTCATGCCAATTTCTTAAATAATCATGCAAATGAAACACTAAATAAAAGTAATACTGCATGATAAGCTATCCTAGTTTTTTAAGTATACATACTAGAAAAAATTACAGTATGATACCATACCATTCTGCATAAATCGAGCAAATAACTTACCTTTTTAAAGCTTTAGCTTTTCTTAAAATATACTTCTAAGTTTTGCCGCTAAAGTACGAGTGGCTTCTTCTGAGAGTAAACCCTATTGATCCGCAATCGTTCTAGGCGAGCACCAAATTTTCTCTTACAAGTCTGAAGTATCATCAGGGTTGAGTTGTAATCACACCCTCTATCTCAATTCCGATTCAATATCGCTGTGTACCGATCCAATCAAACTTAGCGGTCCATGTCTCTCCCGTTGTCAGTCAATGTGGAGACTGATAAGATCACGTCCCTCTCTCCCCGTGAGCTTTCTTTTGGTCTTTGGTCTAAGCGTTAACACAAATGTGTGTTAACTACTAACATATGTTTAGATGGTACGATCTATCGCCTTTTGCAGATTCGATATTAAGGTCTCCGGCGGATCAGATAACTTTCTGTAAGAGTTTAACACTAGCCTACAGCAATCTTTAGACATCAGTCATATGGCCACGGTAATATTCCCAAGACAGATAGATCATACATGGCTTAACATTAACATTGTATTATATATAGCAGGAAAGCCCTGACCACACCCGTGATATTTACATGCCTGAAAGATAAGAGACTTAAACAAAGAAAAGTCAAATGAAAATAAATAAACTAAACTCATTTCAAGAACGATGTCAATAATGAACCTATCACACATCTTTCGTGAAAATCCGAGGCTTTTAAGAACTCATTAATTTATTTATTAATCACTATTTATTATTTAACCTAACTGCATAAATGAGAATACTTGGCACTATTAAGAACTACTTTTACTTTCCAATATTACATTAACTTTCCAGTACTAAAACAAAACATGAAATAAAGTCATAAATGTACTGCAATTGACTCTATTGTAAAATCTTTATTGTATTATGAATGAAGTTTCGCACAAAATATTGCCTATGCAATGCATGCAGATTATTAGATATTAAATGCTGGGGTGTGAGATGATGTTTGATCTAAAAGACTAGTTTTTTGATGAGCTCATTTTATCAGTCAATGAAAATATAAAACATGTGTGTACTGCTTTTTCTATTCATTAACGTAGGCAACCAACACTCACCCACCATTATTCTGATCGCCTTCTATATTTATTATGGACGTGTACTCTGTGCTTTATTCTAAGTATAAGTATAAAACCTTTTTCTGGCCCTCGCAATGTCACGCTGTTGTCATGAGTAACAAGGAATTAGTCAAGGAAGTCTTATTATGCCATAAATGTTCAAGCCCCGGAAAATCAACATTAATTGGAAAGAAGTTCGCATGTAAGCGGTCGTTATGCCTTATTCATTTTCAAGTTGGACCATGTCTGTTTGGTGATGGAATTTTCCATGACTACTTTAAAAAAAAAACGAATTATCTAACCCATCTGAAATATTGGATATACAAGCCAAAATTAATAGTTAGTCCATAATTTAGTTATATCAGCCATCCGGTGCATTTTTATTACCGCAACAGCGAGATGCAAGATTGTAATGGAATTAATGTACCCAGCTGAATGAATACATTTTTGTTTGACTTTTGTTTGAACAATAAGTTAGAACCAATGTTAATGTTCATTATCAAAAGTAATTTGCTATGAAGAGCTCGTTATTTTTCTTTAATGTGCAAAATAGCATGCATATGATGGGGACTATTTTGAATTGCATTACGACCCATATCATCATCAGTACGTTGCAGTTTCGCTCGACTCGCAGCGAAATTCACTTGTCCATTTTGTTCAGTTCTACGGAATAATTGGTATGAATGTACAAATAAGATTAAAAGTGAAAATGCACACCGCGGACATTGACATAATTACGACTAATGACAAATGAGAAGATAGTTAATTATATGTGTTGCTGTAGAAGAAATAATAATAATAATAATAATAATAATAATAATAATAATAATAATAATAATAATAATAATAATAATAATAATAATAATAATTAATATTAATATTATTATTATTATTATTATTATTATTATTATTATTATTATTTATTTTATTATTATACCATGTAAAGAGTTAACATTTATTTTAAGTAAAAAAGGAATCCTTAAAATTAGTCTACGGGTCAAAACTGATTCTTGATTACAATATTAACAAATCAGCATTGGAGAGGATTAATGTTCACCAACATCACAAATCCCATTGTTATTTACTTGTATAATCCAGCATCATTCTTTAGGTGTTCGCTACATATAATACAAGCGTGATCAAAACTACAGGTGACAACGACAATATCTCGTGTATATAAACTTATATAGATAGTCTGTGTATTTAAAATTATAGAAATTTCATCGTTTGATAAGACATATCTTCATTTAGTGATGTTTAATAATATCTTCTCAAATCATAGGCCACCATCTCAAGCACCCTGATAAGATTCGTCTGAGTTCACAAGACACACCGTCTAGACACCTTGATATGGAATCAACTTGCTGATTTAACTACAGTAAAAGTTAAAGAATTTTTGGTCAACAATGTCGAAATCATGCAACAGCCGAATTATCCATGTCTCTATTTTGTACTAATTGATTTTCTTTGGGGAGTATATATGCTCATGTACGTGTGAATATATATGTGCTTTTATGGTATGCTATGAATGAGGAAAATGAGGATAACATCTACATACAATAAATACTGCTGTAATGCAATTCCAAAAATAAAGTATGTTTAAGATATATGCTATAGAAGTGGGCATTTGATGTGAACTGGTGCATTCGAAAGAAACAAAAATCGCCTTTCGTTGGCGAAATTAGATCCTATTCATTAAATGACTTCGTTGGAGCTTCTCATGGGACTATTTGTCATTCTGCCTGCAAAAGAACTGACAATTATGTATGAATTAATATTTCATGGTAAACGAAGCGAACGAAATTGGCGAGCATCATTATCTAATGTTATCTCTTTTAAAACTAGATAGTCAAATCATACTTCTACTCAAATTCATTTTGACAATTGCGATTCTTCAAAAACAACTAGAGCACGTAAGGTAATAATTAATTAATTATTCACAAGAAAGTTCACTTTTCGAAAATAATCGTATGTTGCATTAATTTAAAGAATTAATATAGTCACGAACATAAAATTATACTCCTGGTTCTGTTTTATTGATTGCTACACTACTAACCAATAAGCGCATTTTATAAAGGTTAGCTTTCCCAGGCAAACTGATCGGAAATTGAACTTGCCCTTGGGAAATCTGAGCATTCCCCAAACACAATATGCCTTCATGAGTAAAAGAATATGGGACATTTTGGGGAAATTTTTATTTTTTGGGAGCCTGGATAAGATAGCAGACTCATCTGCACGAAAACTAACGAGTTAGACAATTTGTAATAACTATCACCAATTTATACCTACAAAAATGAAGTATTAGCGAACAATTATAAATATGTCACCTTGAAACGGCGACATGCATCAAAACATTTGGAAAGACGACTTTTAAAATTGGGAACAATAGTTATCCATACAATTTTTTGTCAAGCTTGCTATAATTATAAAGTAAACACCAGATCAGAACACGGCTTTCGGGAGTTACATTTTCGCTACAACATGCTTTGAACGTATCTTCTTGGTCGGTATTCGAAAAAGACGAATACTTTTTTCCTAAAACATCTGTGAAATATACTTATATATATATATATATATATATATATATATATATATATATATATATATATATAATTTAATACAAATGATAATATAATACAGGTTAGAGAATTATAATTCGTACTCTACGGAGTTTCGAACCCAGGTCCGCGAGTAAATGGCACCCATCGTCTACCTTCACACACCAGCCAGTATCCCGTCACGACTAAGCACGCATCACTAAAAAATGATGGCACTGAATCGGTGTTATATGAACTCGTGTGTAGCAGACACACTTGTAGACACAAACTCCGTAGAGTACGAATTATAATTCTCTAATCTGTATGATAGTATTATTTGTATTAAATTATTGATTCTTCCTACTATTATCATTCATTCTTCTATAGAATGCAGGGATAGCACTTTCTGTACTGTTTGGTACATATTTATAATTCTTTATGTATGTGTGTGTGTATATATATATATATATATATATATATATATATATATATATATATATATATATATATATATATATATATATATATATATAACATATTCACCTTAAAATCGGCGATATTCATCAAAACAACCTTTATAGAAACCGACTGGATAAAGACAGCAAGCTCACAAAATGGCAGATGCTAGACTTGGACCTGGAAGTCGGCGAAAGGGTACGGGTTCGAAATCTACCATTGAGCAAGCTTGGGTAACTTATATATGTTGGTGTCTTCCTGAGCAAACTACTTTACTCCTATTACTGCGTCGTAAAGCACCAAAACAAAACAAAGGAGCATAAATTAACGAAACCCCAAAGACGGTCTGCAGAAGTAGTCTCTCAAACAGTCATAATTAAGATTGCCAAGGTATGCAGAAGAGATGATTTGAACACATTAAGCTCTTTCCAGTTATGCTGATCAATAGTTTTCGGACTGTTCCCAGTACCGATATAATAACATTATGAACACCATATGGTATATATATATATATATATATATATATATATATATATATATATATATATATATATATATATATATATATATATATATATATATATAAAATCATATTGCGAATAACAACCCTTTCAAGCGTACTGAATCCATCAAGGGATCACGTGTCAGGGATTGATTATATATATATATATATATATATATATATATATATATATATATATATATATATATATATATATATATATATATATATATATATATATATATATATATACATACATTCTTATTTCCTTATTATACCGATTCCTTAATTAACTACTTATCATATAACTGTTTGTATCACTTATCTTAACGCCAGCTACTCCAAATTCTACTTTTCCTACCCCAAAAATCAATGAAAGAGCACGCTATGAGATTTGATTACATGAAAAACCCATGGAAATCATGTGACATATACAGACAGATGTTTTACAATTAGTCATTCCCCAACAAATACTGTACTTAGCAGGAACTATATTTTCTGAAACTTACAGAAAATCACAGATACTGGTGATAAAATGTTCAGTTATTGTTGTGCTCAATTACATTGTGGCTCCCTGTAGCAGTGCAAATGAACGATATAGTATTTCTTGCTGTACTAAATGCGGATGGAAATGTGGCGATGCAAATATCAAATGTTTCATAGCAGATAGTATTTCCATCACACAAGGAAGAAGGTAATGAAATCAATATAGTACGGACATTATGAAGAATATACATGCAATACACTGGCAAACTGCGAAAATAGTTCTAGCTAACCTGAGTGCTTTCGATTAAAAATGAGTCTTTTTCAAAGAAAAATATAAAGCACAGACAAGACAACCAGAAATAATAATGGTCTATGTTCCCTTTACATCATGAAAATAAACATGGCCAAACAAATATGTTTGTAAATATAACTTTTCAGTTGAATTGTGTTGGTCAGGTAGCAAATTTAGACGCTGAAATTTGTCTCGAAATTTCTAACATTTGATCCAACGTTTGCTTCTTGAAAGAAAAAGAACAAATTGAAGAAGCACACTGTTTTTAGACAGTGATTCATAATAATTGTGCTGTATAACCATCCATATTATAGTTTCTCAAAATAAAGATAATTGTTCTATTTTCTTTATGTTGCTTTAAGAATGCAGTAGAACAACAGGACTTTGTTTTGGTCCTGTTCTTCCGGTTATTGGTTTATGGAACCTTTTGCAACTTTGTAATATTAAAGAGTTTGCTGCAAAATATTCGATATATTAAATTTAGATATACGGTAAATGGGATTTATTATCAGTCAACACTTAATATAACAGCCCTCCTTTAAAAATTGATGAATGAAACCAATTTTTCAGATAGGATGTACGGTTTTCTTCAGAATCTCTAGATAAACTAATGTCAATTTCTTTTTATCCTAAAACAGAACTGAAAAATGGTGCAATACATATTTTTCACCATTTTGTTTCACTCAATCTCCACACTAGAGTATATCATCTCTTTAGTCACTCAATACCGTAACAATGTATGTGAGCCATTCTGTGTGTGTTTGAATTTGTTAGTGTATGTTGAAAATTATAACTTAGAATCTTCAGAAATTCCCGTTCGCATGTATATATCTTTGTGTGTTTTCAACTCCAACTTAAAATCGTTATCATTCGCTTCTGTTTCTGAGTGTGTGTTTATGTGTGTGTGTTTTCATATTTGAACTGCAACTTAAAACCCTTATTCTCTCCATGTTTTTCCCATAAACCTTTATGCTCCATAAACCCTTCTACCCCGTTAACCACTAACCCATTCCTATTTTCAACCTATGGAAACATTTGTGTGTATTTCCATGTTAAGTTTCCTTATTGTCCCCATGTATCATGTTAAATTTCCCTTTGTCCCATCAAGTGTCTCTCTCACGTTAATTTCCCGTATTGCACCCTTAGTGTACCGTTTTGCCCACCAAGTAATCCATATTATTACTGACTTTAAGACCAATGAACGAATGCATGTAGGTATGTAGCAGGGGAGCCCGCACAATTATTGTCTGGAGTCAGTTGTCAGCTATTAAGTTTTACGGATGTAGACCAAAACATATTTAGAGGATTCATGATATGTAGCTAGTTTCCAAATGTTACCAGTTTGTCTTTCAAAATTGCATATGCCTAATTTACGCTTTTTTCAAATATAGAGAGCTCATTGCTACAATCAGACTCTAGAGTCCATAGCTCCCAGCATCATTTTGTCATATTGTACCGGATGAAGTATTGTCGGACAATCGATTAAAATACGAAACCAGACAGGACATTTAACAAATTGACTATAATGCTTGCAACGGCAGACGCACGTGTCGTGAGCGAAACTACAGAGAAGACAAATGTGGAAACGTAAAAATTGATATTCATATATTTGTTTTTATTTCTCAGTTCATAAGATATATCTTTCTACTATCACTATTGTTTATTGATACGATCATAATATACTAAAATATACAACGAACCCATAGAATTTATTTTACGTCATTATTCTTATATTTAATTTCATTTTTTTTGCTGAAATAAAGGGCCAGACTTTTTTCTCTCAAATATACTATAAACTGCTTAGTTAATTGTAGGCTCTTATTACACACACACAAACACACACACACACACACACACACACACACACACGCGTCTTTTTCAGAAAAGATGCACGTCTTGTGCAATTAAGTTTAAAGAAATTTTTGTTGTTCTGTAAAATATGTATTGCAAATAGTAACAACAATGTTTGTGCTATTCAATAGAAAAGAGACACGGCAAGCTTATTTTTTATTTTACACAAATATTCAGTATGGTGTGTAAAGCCTATAAAACTGAAAGTGTTTGTATAGCGGTAATGATGCAAACAATCCTAAACGGTATGTCCAATTTATTAAGAGTGTTGGTTTTGCGCTCCATTTTTAACAATGCATTTGAAACGATAAAAACAGGATACATTTTCATATGGGATAATTATAGAAGAATGTCTGAGTACATGCAGATCGATTTCTCGAACTGCATAACCGATAGTTGAGATGATTTCATGGCATGTTTCAACCGCCGACTGATAAATATAAATTCATTCATTTTAGCAACTTTTTAACAGAATAAATAATGTCACTATAATAATTTAACATCTGTACAAGAAACGAACCCAAAAATTTAAAACAAAAAAAACTTGAAAAAGAATAATCAATAAATATGTTGGCATGTATTAAACAGTATCTTCGTAGTGTCCAAGTAAGTTTCACGAAGATTTTAAGAGATACAAGAGACCTATGTAAATGAATAAATTTTATCGCGAATGTTCTATACCTGATGATGTTTTATACTTTATAATAAATAATGTTTCTTTACTTGATATGTTTATGTACTTGATTATGTGTTTCTATACTTGACAATATGTTCTTATACTTGATACTGTGTATCGATACTTGATAATGTATTATTTTTATGCTGAGAATCTATACCTGATAATGCAAAAAATAAAATAAACTATTCGCATTTAATATTTGATAATATTCATGATGTGATTATTTGAATTAAACTTGATGTGAATCTATTGCAGTGAATAATGTCTTCTGTATACCGAAAATGGGCATGTAAAATCTACAAAGTTTTTTTTTCATATAGAAATGGTTCCTCTTGACAGAATATCTCCTTTACATAATTTCAGTTTCATGTTATATTCAATTGATCATCTGCTTGAACATATTGTGTAGTAACAGTGGGATAATGTAGGCTCATTTTGAAAACTTTTCGGCAATAATAAATGAATCTTTCTATTGAATCCTTAACAAATGCACAAATATCGTTAGAATACTTTCATTTGACAACATTAATTTACGAGACCAGACATCCCTAGAATGAAAGCTTTCAGTCAGAGGGTAAGAAAATCACAGCGTCCATTTCTCAAATTCGAATGTTAAATTAATGGCAACAACACAATATGCCACTCAGAGTTGTTTTTGAATTCTGTTCATTGACTGATATTTTCCAAATCTGAATTTACATTATCGGATGCAAAGTGGATATAGCTGTTCCCTCGAGAGCCTGATTTGCACACATTTGGGAAACTCTTTAGCCAAATTACACAGAGATGTGGGAATCATGCTGCGGTAGCTGGTGAGAATACCAAGTATTCTTTTTAAATAAATGGAGAATTCCAGTGAATTCCTGACATTGTTAATCTTGAATAAAATAATGCAAAATATTGTATAGCCTTGACAAAACAAAAGCAAAGCTAACAAAAATCAGAACCATTTAATGTAATGATAGAATCAAATTTACGTATTTGGGCTCTTAGAGAAATCAAACCTGAAGGTCAGTAGGTGTTGGTAGGAATAAGGACATACAGAGTTTCTGACCACTTATGCTAATCCCGAGGGAGATATTTCCATTTTTCACATTAACGTTTATGATTGATTATATTTCTCTCATGTCTGTATCAAACGATACGTGAAAAATAGTAATGGTTTAATTTATTTGTTGGCAATGATTTTAGCAAATGTAATGGAAAGCCACTAGGCCGAACTTAAGATGATTTAAAATTGATGGCATCAGGTAAACTCGCTTAGATATCTGTATATCGTATGGTTTTCCAGCATAAGCAAACTATACCATTCGTGTGTAGGAAAGTGAAAATTGTTACAGGTATAGTCCTTAAATAATTTAGCTATTTTTCGTATTTGGAGGATATTAATTTCGCAAATGAGAAAATATACATGAAACAAGATATGATTGTAGACATATTGGAGTTCAAACGTTTGAAAATCTAACGTGTTCTTAACTGAAATATTTGCACAGGTAAGGTAAACGAAAAATATGAAAAGCAAAAGAGGTCCTCCATATGGTTCTTGATGTCACGGGGTTTAGTTGTGTTCATTGCAATTAGGTACGCAATACAACTAAAAATGTTGTTCTGGTGATATAGTTTCGAGAACTAGAAAAAATGTAACCACGCAAAATCGCTAGTTATGTTCCTTTGTCATTTTATTTTGTCAGCAAAGACAGGACATTGTGAAGATTGCAAAATCGTTTAAATAAAAATGACTAAGATGGAATAACTAGAATAATCATTTGAATACAGTTAAATAAGATATTATTTAATTAGACAATATAAAACACCATGTTATTATTTTAGATTCAAATAAAGAATGTCTTAATAGTAATCAGTGATTTTGATGTGTTTAGTATAGTTACGATTTACGAATCATGCAAACCGCTCCGGTGGCCTTGTGGTTAGAGCGTCCGCCTCGGATGCGGGAGGTAGTGGGTTCGATCCCCGGTCGAGTCATGCCAAAAACTTACAAAAATGGTACTAACAGCTGCCTCGCTTGACGCTCAGCATTAAGAGGTTAGTGTTAGGACTGGTCGGCCTGGTGTCAGGATAATGTGACTGGGTGGGACATCATGCTACATGTCTGGTGCATGATGCCCCAGTGCTAGACATCACTATAAACTGCCACAGTGCAGACATCGTAGTGATATGACTGAAAATTGTTAAAAGCTACGTTAAAATCATAAACGCACTCGAAGCATGCAGTGCATGTTGTGTTCAGTGTAGTTACAATTTTCTAAGCATGCAGTGCGTGTTGTGTTCAGTGTAGTTACGGTTTTCGAAGTATGCAGTGTTTGTTGTGTTCAGCAAGGAAGTAGTGTAATAACGGATTTCAAACTATTTAGTGCATGTATCTGTTATAAACTAACAAACATTTTGACGTCATAAACAGTCTCTAATGGTAGCCGTTCGTGTCATACTCAACAAACATGTATAACTGTTTTGTTCAGACATGGCGGAGGAATATGTCCAATGAGCTAGGACCAGACGTATTCGTAAACCATATCAAACAAATTCTTTCTCCAGACTATAAAGAAAGCACAAATGTAATTTTATCTTTACTACATACCTCGCCTTTTGCGCTTTCTAAATATTTTGAGCTTCGCAGAATGAATGAAATTTTAAAACGAAATTATGAGCTTAGAAACGTTCGATCCAATATCTATAAAAAATATCGTCTCGAGGACTTAAAAAAAGGAACCAAGCTAGTTCCTATCAGAGTGTTTTTCATGGAAATATCTGAATCTAATCATAGATCAGAGATTCAATCGGTATGCAAGAAAGTAATATGATCTTATTTTCAAGCGATTCATTTTGAAGCAATCCAGTAAAAAGAAACCGTTCTGATGTGAGCACTACATAAACAACGTCTCATATGGTTAAAACAACGTTTCATACGGTTAAACAGCGTCTCATATAGTTCAAAAAAGTCTCATATGGTTATATGCCATTAATACAAGTTAACACTTGCTTTCTCTCTAATCTCAGTGGCTAGGCATGACAAAAAGGTATCATGCTTCATCGGCAGAGTTACAAAATAGTGATTTGGATTCGATTATAGGTAATGGGGTGCCATCGAGCCTTGTCTGGAGCTACTGTCAAATGAATTTTGATATCAATAAATATTTTGGATAATAAACAACATTCAACTCATATTTCAGTTTAACACACATATTGAATGCTGATTAAAATGTTGATGTATAACTTAAAAAGTTATAGTCAGCCTTTCTAGAGAGAGCATAACCCAGTTAGTCAAGTATACATTATTAAACAGAACCCTAAGCTGTAAAGCTGAATTATTTTATTGGTGAAATTATCCCTGCGTCAACAAAATTAATTGCTCACCGTTGCAGCAACACTATAAAGTTTTTCTTTTAAGTCTCTGTACAATTAATAGCAAGCAAAGCTTCTCGTGATGGGCTTTTTAGATAACGCGTGTAAGTAGATGAATGTATGTGCTAGCTATAGCCTACCATCTTGAAAACAGTGTTACCAAATGTAACCACATTAGCCTCCATTACCTTCCGGTGTTTCGGACATAATTGAATACTAAAAAGAAGGAAAAAATAAAAGTGTGTTTTCGTAACGTTCATCGTAGATTAATTTTGATCATGGGGCTTATTCACCGTTTATAAGTTTTACTTTTTTTTATTCAAAGATATTGTTAATAAATATTGCTTGCACGTTACAGAGACAATACTACCATCAATGAGTACACACAAGTACAGAAAAGGTTCGCCAGGTGTTACCCATTTTATATTATATATTTGTGTTATTTTTTGCGAATCGGATATTTTTATTATAATGCTAAAGGAATCAGTGTCTGAAACCTATTTGTAATGTTATTCGCCCAACCATCCTTTCTTTACATCTATCTCAACCATGATATCATCCATTTTTAATCCAAGATAACTTTCTTTTTCTTCAAAGACCAATACTTATCCTATCATTCGATAAAAATAAATATTTTATTGTAAGCACAATCCGGTCACCTACACACAAAATTTAAAAACAAGAGAGCACTAAATTTACAAGTTGTATAAACGACCATAAGTTATTATTGTAAATAATAGTCAGTCCAAAGGTCAAGGTACAAGCTTAGTTAATCTAATGCTTGTTTTGGGTTTTCTTTGCGACCGCCGGTCATCCATATCTTCCGGCCATTTTGACAAACCAATAATTACATAACTAAACAATAAAGCTATTAAAAGCAGTAAGTATTCCAGTAATGCGATTCAAGTTCACAAGCGAGACAATCACATTGCAGCATCCAGAGAATTCATTTCATTACAAGTCAATAAATCATGACTTTAATTTAGCCAGTTGTGACGCGAATGCTTTCCACCCCATGTAATTTAATTTAGGAAGTCATTTTGTACAAAACAACAAGTGTGATAAAGATTTAACAAGACCAGGATCTTTGTCAATAAAGTTATAATCAGGAATATGGATTCTTAACGTTTAGGTATTGTTTGTATATTAAATTTGAACTGCGTGATTGCCCATTTCCCATAACGAAGGGTAGGGGATTTGACCTAACTGTCCAATATCTACACAACATATTACAAAACTAATTTTAGTCTATGATTATCAGTTATATATTAAGATTATTATTGGTTTATGAAATTGGTTTTGCCCTCGGTAATTACTTGTATACCGTGTGTATGCCAACCATATGTATGCCAACCGTATGTATGCCAAGGACAAAGCTTTACTAAGCTTTAGTAATAGACATAATTTTGTTGACAGCTTAGAATATTCTTTGCATTATATTTTGTCCTGTATCCTGCTCCTCTTCTTGTGTCTTAGGTATTTATAGTAAGGTTTGTATACTAAAATTACTCATTTATATCTTAACATCAGTCTTTGGACTAATCAGTCCTAGCTGTGCTAAGCTTTGATTTGAGAGGACATTATTTAAATTCTTTGGAATTACAAATTGCTCAATGACTTGAAGACTAATTCACTACTTTTGGAATGTGAGAAATCATTTAGAGATATTTTGGATTATATCATTGTGATAAATTTAGACTGTTACCACATCAATACTGTTACAACCTATAAGCACATTCAAGATTGGAATTCATTCGTAATACTTTGTAATTATTTTACTTGTGATATAACGTTTAGGAGTATTTGAGATTAGGTTCACAATACTGCCATTTCGATTTTAAATTTTCCCTTAGCATTCTAGGAAAACAATGATGTGTTGAATTCTATTACTTTTGTTGGTTTTGCTTTTTCTGTTAATATTTTTAAGACCATATACTTGTATGTTCTGCAATCAGCTAATGGAGCGTGGTATGACCTTGAGCGTCTGATCCAAAAGACATCAAGCTTTTATTCCTATTACAGATTTACCACACATGTATTTCGTCTAAATTTGTTGCTGAAATGTTGAATTTATATAGCGATAAATGATTAAAAAGAGCATGATTGCAAACTTAACAGAGAGAAGTTGCCATGAGTAATTATATAGCATTCTCAGGATTTTAGTTCGGTTTTACCGTCTGGTAAGTTGACCTTCTGGCATGAATGGTCTTGTTGCTCAATGCAGTTTATGTAAAGGAAATCCTTTAACCGATAATGCGCAAAGATAATATAATGATTTGTTCCGAGACAAAAACCGTTGTTGATACGTTGTTGACATATTTTTAAATATTAATTTTAATCCGTCTCCTCACTCAAGTCGGTCTATTGCAAGTGTGTACCATGCCACCTAGGGTAATTAGTATCGCTACAGCTAAATGAAGGTGCAACACTGAACTTCCAGGTTTGCTTGAAAACACAGAACGGTTTCAGTCCCACTGATTGCTAGATACATGTCAATTCTTTGGTAGACTGTCATCGACACTTGACGGACCAGAGTGATTATGTGAGCTTTTACAATCATTTTGAATAAAGGTTAAACGTCAGTTAACAAACCAGTGATTAAAAATTATAACACGATTAAAAATTAACACGAGCAAGATTAAAGGTTAAAACAGTAATAAAATTTAAAAATTGGTATAAAAACACGAAGTGATAATAAATGGTCTTTAAGCGTATACAATACACATTTGTTAAACAACGATAAAGTTTAGCCTTTTTGTCACGTACAATTAATATATAAGCATCTGTTTACAGATTTTTGGCAACTTCTATTTCAAAACAGTTGGCACTTTAAATGAAAGTAATGACTAGATTGCACAAGTGACTAAAGGTTTCACAAGGCTGAAAATGATATAAAACGGAGCACCTAAGATTAGAATATTTGCTCCTGAAAAGAAAATGATTAAGTACTGCTCGTTTCTTTCACTGCTACCGTTTTTCAGGACATCTTCAGTTTCGTGGAGATAATCGTCTATTTGTTCTGACTCAATTTGATGGATTCGTTGCTAATGAAAAATCATCGTTTGATCCTTTGTCATGAAGATGGTTTGACAAATTAATATTTCACTTTGACTCTTCAATTTGTTTGAAAGAAACTGCAATGCTTCATCAGTGGTTATTATGTTGTTTATTACGGCAACCATTGTTATACAATATTTTTTATTTATAACGTACATTTTTATCTTGCTTTTAATCAATTATTGGACGGAAAGTCGTTTCCTTTGAATCAAGTTCCTCTATGCTTTTGGGATGTTTGTTTATAATATGACTAGTTAAATTCCATATAATTCGTTTTTAGTGACGACAGTAAGAGCAGTGCTGCGACAAAACTTTAAGAGAGTGATATGGTGAATCTCGTCACAATCACTGAGTAGTATCACACATGGCTTCACATATGCTTCCATTTGGCACCAATCTTACAAGATAAATCTCTACTTGTGTTGTGAATTGTTACCGCTAGATTGATATTATTTAGATTTAGCCTGACTTTTTGTTGCTTGTGCAAAAATTATAAAGACTGATAGCCTAGTGTTTTTGATTTGGACAAATTTAATGGATGGTGACTCAGTATTATCTGCAAAAGCAATATTTCTTAAATTAAAGAAAAGGTAGGCAGATTTGCGATAAATAGTAAAGATGGGTTTATTGTACTTTGCACAGGGTGTTAATTTTAAAGAAATTTATTAGAGTTTGCTGGTTACCTTGGCTATTTAAGATGACAGTAAATATTTATGTATTCTTATTTTTTTAATTCCAATTATTTAGGTGTATGATGGATGGGTATAATTTGAGTTATTAGGGTTAAAAGAGTGCACAGCTTGTTACTGCTTCAGACGTTCACCTCTCAAAAGACTTATCTCCGCTTTGTGATATTTGCTTCTGTTCAGCTTTGTTTACATTTTATAATTAATTTATTGCTCTGTCAGAAGTATTGTCGACTCGGGATAATGTATTTTTGCTAACAGCTGCTAAAGTTATTGCCCTTTGGACTACTTCACTTTCATTTCTCGAGAATGTAAGTGCAGCCGTTTCAATCACCTGTCTGCTTAAGGTTTAGCATTGTTTCCTACTACTATATATAAATGAATTTCAAGCACAGTACATTAAAAATGCATGGATGTATGCCAATCTTCTCTGCTTATCTTCTTTGTTATAGTTATTGGTTCCTCTTACAAAGTTCTCACCAGTGACATCAAGCCATTATCAACGTTCTTATATCCTCAAACCGAAGGCTTACATCCCGATTCTATCATACGTTTGAAAATGTTGTAAATAGATTTATGGAACATGTCATTCACTGCGACATTGCATTACACACAAAGTAATGACGCCATTGTCTATAGAGAATCCTGAATTTGACTGACTCAGATTTGTTGTCGCTAGATCAGCCGAAGAGCGCCTAATATTCTCAAATATATTTAAACAGTTTTGTATTTTTAAAAACCTTTCTCTGACTTTCACGTTTAGTTTGTCTGCTCAATTTGCATAAGTTCCTGTTTTATTTCATCTTTTCAAGATTACCAAAGTTTTAATCATTTCTTCATCGTATAGGGCTAGAAGTTACCAAATATACATGTACAAGGCTTTGTTTGGGGCTACTGCAGCGATAGATTTTGCTTCTGTAGAAGTGAATACATGTTCCATAGAACACTGTTTGATGCCTTTGCGGAGTATTTTTTTTGCATAGTTTCATCCAGTTAAACCAAACGAGCAACGCCATGCACATTTTGATAACTTCATTTCAATGGAATTTGTAAAGTTTTTATCTCCCGTTGCGTTGTATACTGGTTATACTATCAAAGTTAAATGTCATTCTGACAATTGAAACTTTGCCGAATAACACACCATTTGCACAGTTCTATTTCACATTTTGACACCTGTTTGCCATATAACTCGATTTATCTTCACACTGTTCATGTTTTAATTATTAAGTACAATCTTTTAGGGTACAGCGAGTATATTTCATCCGCTGTTATCTCTGTTAACTGCAGTGGTGCTAAAGCAATTGCGATATACCGCAATAGGGAGGTGTTACATGGTGCAGAAAATATCATCAGCTAATTTGTTTTTGATGGCGACTCATAATCAATAGTAGACATGATTAGATTTCGGTCACGCCAGTGTATAAAGCAACAGACCCGCCGAAGTCCCATCAATCAAAGACTGAATTCTCAGGAAAGTAAGACACTGTTCAAACTTATGATTTATTATCTTTTTTGAAATGCCATATAAAATGGAGACTTCAAAGGATACATCATTTACCTTCGTTGTCTATACTCTCTCCCCCTTTAATCTTTTTGTTGTTCACGTATATGGCATTTATCTTTACAAAATTTCAGAGTTTATACACAATATAAACGTAGTTTAAGCACTTTTAAATCAAGATCAATACAAGACCAATAGTTATGCATAATGTGAGGGAGAAATTAATATGCATATGTAAATTAGGAGCAAGCGTTTTATCAGAAATACGACTTTACCTCTGTTAAAAATAGGTCGTATTGCTTTTATTATTACTTATTAATTTCCAACTTATGGAGACGAAGAGAACGCCATAACTTGTGGAAAAGTGGCAAGTCTTGTTTATGTCAATAAAAGCATTCGGTTTGAGACATGCAGATAAGTAATTATATTTAAAGATAAACCAACTATGTTAAATCAATTGTTTTAGTGCTTTATGTTACTGCAATGTAGTGACATGTTGACATATAGCTATACCACAACACAATTCCCTGTAATGTCATAATTTGTTGTCAAGTGTCGCTGATTTGTTTCAAATCGCGCTCTTTGTGCTGCACTGAGTACGGCTACAATACGCTAAAGAAAGAATGTCTTCCTATCATATATATGCGCCTTCCAACATTACCATATAGTATGAAAACTTTTGAAACCAGTACGAAGACAAGATGGTACAATTAGCAATACCGTTCGGACCGGTAAGAAATGATACGATACAGTATAACACGGTACTCTGCCCAGGTTATATAAGAACGATTTGAATAGTTATTTTCAATGTAAAAAGTTGAATTAAAGTAGCAAAAAGAATTCAATAACTGCAGGTGACGAGATGCTTGAACATAATCTTGAAATGGTTGTTGATACTGTTTTAAGACCATTTTCAGCGCATGATAGGGTACACATGACGCTCAGAATTACTGCGGTATTAAGACCAATGACGCACGAGAAACTACTGGCATGTTTTCTCACATACCCATATTGGCAAAGCCCTGTCGGAGAGCGCTTTAAACCACTCGGCCACACAAGGCCCGTCTAGAAAAGGTAGGAAACAGTACAATACGGTAAAAAACATTGCAAAGATGAGTGATGGATTGTTAGAAAAGGCACGATACGAGAACAGACTGAAATGTGATTCAAATGATCGAAACCATATCTAAAAGATACATTATGCACTGTAGCTGATGCAGAAGACATTACAAACACTGTAACGTCAGAAATACACAAAATGACATAAAATCTTTCATTTGCACACAAGTTTCTATTGATGCTCTGGGTAAAGTGTATAAAGAGAAATAAAAAATAAAATCTAGATAAACATCATGACTTATACTATAAATAGAATCTAAATATTATACATAATAGACAAGTACTTTGAAACTACTATGAAGCTACCGGTGAACGCTCAGATTTAGACCTGAACAGTACATCCTATAAGCGTATTTCTAATGTTATTATGCTCGATGTACAGACTTTAAGTTGAAGAATGCGTCCTTTGAAAAAAAGGTTGAAGAATGATATAGTTACATTTATCAAATTGGGGTATTAACTGAAGCTTGTCAAAGTTCGCTCTTTCCCATAGGGACTAATCTATTCTCTTTGTATTAAAGGTATTAGTATTTCTTCGACGCAGTTAATATCATCCTTTTCCTTACGACAGAATAACTGAGTCAAATTGACAGCCTACTGCCGTGCCGTACCATTACAACTGTTGTATTCAGTGATTGTCTATAATCAGCAAATTAGATCATTTTTATACACCATTTAACTCATCAGTTTGCTTGTGGAAAAAACTTATTATTACTAGATGCTAGTCTTCACGCTTCATCTAGTCAGTATGTGATTATTGTATGGACACTAACTTCAGCATACAAATCTTCACCGTCGTACGTCCTATCCGATCAGTTTATCAACATTAGAACCAACATGCTATAAGCAAATAGAATTCGCCCAGGCACTGGCTGAAAGATGCGACACCAGAAATTGTAATGCATTTAACGTCTAAATGATCTGTCACTATTCCAGTCTCATTTTTATTTTGATACGAACATCGACAACAACAAATTATCCTGACGAAAATATAAAAAATGATTTGACCATACTTAGAAATGTTTCGTTAATACAATTATTTTATTTGTATATACAGATCAAGTGTTTAGTTTTAAAATTTAAACTAAACGTCTAATTTATTCTAAAAGGCGAACATTCAAGTTGACAGTCGACTATTTGCTCAAAATATACAGTTGTTAGCTGTTGTCAAGTTTTACATTTTTTATATTTATAAATGACATTGAGTGATCGCGTCAACATTCATACAATTTGATGCTTGTTAATAAATAATATCTGCAGAAGGCAATCTTTTAAAGTAAAATATGCAATGAGGGAAATAATTAAGCAAGGGGAAACGTTTAACCGTAATGAATTCACAACATAAATAAAATCACCTGAACGGCCAAAAGCCATCACTGTAAAATATGGATCAAGCGATTTGTTTTCTTTTCGGTGTCAGTAAATATCAATTTGCATAGCGTCAGGGAAAATTTATTTTGCTGGTTCATCTTGATTCCAAAGGAAACTAGTTTTGAGAACTGAATTATTTTAAGGACTTAACTATAATTCTTATGCACATAATAAAGAAAAGTCGGTGTCCCTCCCTCAATAATCTGTCCCTATATCGAACATTGTACATCGTAATTCTGCAGCGAAATTATGGGGAAATTTCGTCAATGACTGATTGGTAGATATACTATCGAATTACGAATACTTCACTTATTAAGCATGCCTAAACTGTCATGGTCGGCGTTGTCCTCCTGTTATCGCCAAGCAGATGATGTTGTTTTTATTTTTTGCACATGATAGACTAGACAATGAAGACTATATCATGTAGAGGATGAATCACCGACTTAATGCCAAACTTTATCATATGCCCATGTGGTTCGAGCTGAGACAAGAACTCAGGCGGGCTGAGGTGCGATCTTTGAGTGATCTGTACAGGAGGGCCCATCGCCTTAGACCACTTGACCAGAATTAGATAAAATTAATGATATGTCTTCTTCGGAATAATTTCATGTGTAACAGAGGCTTCTCCAAGCTAATTATGCATAAAACAAATCGTTCTGATGCTCGTGAGAAGTTGTTAAACCAATGTTCTTGATACATAACGATAGTGTTGTCATAATTTACGTCGAGAATCAGATGAAATTAATGATATGTCTTCTTCGGAATAATTTCATGTGTAATAGAGGCTTCTCTAAGCTAATTATGCATAAAGCAAATCGTTCTGGTGCTCGTGAGAAGTTGTTAAACCAATGTCCTTGATACATAACGATAGTGTTGTCATAATTCACGTCATGGCTATTTTTGTGTGTAAAATTTAAGTAGGTTGTACAACTAACAACTAAAGGAAATAAATTATTTTATTAAATACTGCAAATACATGTGCCAATGATACTGCCAAACAAACCTTGTAAATATATTAAATACACCGTTGCTTGTGAAAAGAATGTGGATAGATAATTAATAATATATGTTGTCTCATCTACCATTTTTAATTCGTGCACGTGTAATGGAAAGAACTACTACTAATTCCATTTTGCTGAAAACTTCAGTTAGTCTTCTACAAAATGCAAATATAAAATGACATTACAATGTTCCGAAATACCTGATAATAATAGTTGGATCTTGAAAAATCCAAAGAATGTAAGAAATATCAAATATAAAAAAGTCAATGGGAATAATTTTTTGTATTCAAAAATATGGCAGTTTAGTATATTGTTCATGAATGATTGTCAAGATTTTTGTTCCTTGGATATACCTAAAGATGCACATCAAGTTCAGGATAAACTGTCTTGAAACATATTTAAGCAATTTGTTTCTTGGATTGATATGATGCCCAGTATCCGATCGTTTTTGCTTGATTATCAGCCATGAGAACAAATGGAAGCTAGACGTTTTTGATATGATTCCCTTCAAAAATTGCTTCTTTCATCTGGGTTGTTCAATCAAAAATCTGCGCCATGTGTCAAAGGAAAATTTGTTTTGTTGTATAAAAGTCTATTTTGGGTGTTAAAAGACACTTATGTTATAGGTGACGAAATTGATGGCAAATATAAAATAATATTAGCTCCAATTATATTGTGTAATAAGATTTCATTTACATAAAAAAGACGACTGTGATAAATTGGCGGCGTTCAAACACCCCAACCTATTTCACTACAGTTCGTTGCAAGGGAATGACCTCCAATTTACCCATTGTGGATAGATAGAAAGAAGAATGCAGATCACTGAACAAGTATATTGAAGAAATAAACACAACGAGCCCCATTTCAATGAACAAATATAAAATTTAATCAGTTTATCAACAGAATTTAAAATGAAAAGAAATCAATTACTTGGTTACAAAGAAGGAAAATTGTACTAACATGTATTCAAATAAAAAGACAATACAAATTTATTTAAAGACTACAATTACTTTCAATGTTAATATTCTGTCTTCATTGCCAATGAGATGTGACCTTTGGGTGCAACGATGAGAGACTACATCACCTATTTATTGCGGACATCAAGACTTCCGTTCGTCCCTGCTATGCCGATCTTTGTCTAGTTGTTTGGTTTGGAGTTTGGACTCTTGTCAGTCGAACTCTGATTTAGCAATCGTCTCTGGATTTAGATTTCGGCTTAGAATTTGCTCTGATCCTGTGATTGGTTCAGGGATTTCTCAGGTGAATCCAGGAAGGCTGTTTTCTTTTGCCGTTTTCTTTATTCGTTTCCACAAACCTCAAGTTAGTCCGTCTCCTAACTGAGACAACTATCTGGCCCCTTACTCAATAACGAAAACTTACTTGCTACAAATTCGGAGTCTACCTAACTTGCCTCGCGAAAGATTGAAGACTGAAGAATTTTCATAAAGAAAAACCTTTAATTTCTTACAGAGTTACGCCCCTACATCCATATTAACCAATCGGAATAGACTGTTTCCTAAATCTGTTCCGTAGAATTTTTGGATTGACAAGACAACTAAACAACTAATCATGCTGTAATTAACGTTCCTTTGAACAGTCACTTATGGCAAGCTTCTCCCTTTAACCGGTCGATTTTGGGAAAGGGTCTTATGTCATTATCTTGTACCATAGCATATGACTGGGTCAAGTTACGTCGGTTGGAAAAAATTCCCTTTTGACGTTCAGAGATGAAATGAAAATAATCATCTATCTCTAGCCCTTTCTAATTTAATTAAGTTGACTTTGATACAATTCCTTTAACCAATGCATCTAAAAGTTTTCAAAATTCGACACATCACAACAACAGAATCACAAATTATCAGGTTTAATACAGCATATAATAAATCTGGAAATAACGACCGAATGAAGCATGTAAAACAGTAGTTCCAGCCGTCTAAGATGAGTTGTTACTGACACATCGCTGAGAAGGTTTATAAATATCTACTTATATTAAAATCATCTACCAATTTGTTAGCAATGTGAATTGTGCTTTATTTTTCTATTTTAATGTCATATTTGACAAGAAATGAATTAGATTTTTAAAATGTCGCCCTGTCGCCCTCTTCACTGATTTTTGAGCTAAATAAAAATAGTTCCTAAACCCCTGTCTGTCAATGCGAAAACCATACAACAGATTTGCCTTGGTCGTGGAGGTGGGAGTGCAGGCAGTAAATTTGACAGTATATAGAACATCAGGCAGTATTCACAAATTGTTATTGTTATTTTTGCTAACTTTCTAACTAAACATACTGAGTTAACTTAGGAAGTCAAGTAATTTAACATTTATATCACAGACGAAACAAGACATTACCTTCTACTTAGAGTGTGCTACATTAATGACACTCATGTGATGTTGAAATTGGTTTTAGTATATTTTTTATGTAAAAAGGTGATGAAAAATGAACCTGAGTAGGAAATATGGAACGAGGACTGTGTGGATTAATATGGCGAATAGGTCTTGCTTATAACCCATTTGTATCCGTTACTATATATATATATATATATATATATATATATATATATATATATATATATATATATATATATATATATATATATATATATATATATATATATATATATATATAAAACGAGTACGATAATGTCATATGTTTGCTGAACTATTATTTATATGAACGCTTTACTACAATTAATGTCATTGAACCACCAGTTTCGCTTTTTTATGGTGGTGTTGGTGTTGGTAGGAGTGGGAAACAAATACAGTAGTGAATAAAGATGAGAAGATGTTTAAAAAGGTGAATATAAACTTGAATAGGAAATAAGGAACGAAGACTGTGTGGAATAATAAAATGAATGGGTCTTGCTTATAAACTGTTTTTATCCGTTACTATATCTATAAGACGAGTACGATAATGTCATATGTTTGCTGAACTATTCTTTTGTATTGACGCTTTTCTACATTTAATGTCATTAATCCACCAGTTTCGTTTTTTATAATGGTGTTCGTGTTAGTAGGAGTGGGAAACAAATGCTGTAGTGAATAAAGATGAAGACGATGTCTTGCTTGTGAACCGTGCGATGTACACGTCAGGATCATATATTGTTTGGAAAGCTACACTTTTATTTAAACGTGTTTGTTTTTGTTGCAGTTAAGGTCATTAAATCAAGTAGAAATGATAAAATATCACTGTTTTATTCTGCTAGTTTGTCTTTTGGTGCAACATCAACAGTATATATATTGTATCGCATTTAAATTCCAGATGAAAATGTTTGTTTGTTTAAAATTTGAAGCTATACTCTAAAAAAAATTACAGTTTCAAACATCAGTCAGTAACCGACACATTGTACCAATCACCAAGTTAAATTGTTTTTTGGCACTTTATAAAACCCGACGGCATAGATCAAACAATCTAGGGAAATGCATATCGCATACCATCTGCAAATGAAAGTCATTATTAATTAATGACCCTCCCTTGAGCCTTTTTATCATTCGTACATTAAAAAAATTTCAAAAACTGAATATAACACTATTTTGTAGATATATAAACAGAGATGAATAAGAGTAAATCGATATTCGGTGCATAACCAGTAATTCGCTTGAGGACGCATATAATATTTCTGATTATTTGCAGAATATCGGTTCTAGTAGTTATTCACACACACATACAAATACAAACATACACAAACACACACACACACACACATATATATATATATATATATATATATATATATATATATATATATATATATATAAGAAATAATTAATATATTAAATTTACGGAAAATTTTGGATATGCTGAATATTGTTTTCTCAGAACCAAACTAAAGACCACATTCATCTGAATGACGATGATTTCATTTTCTTTCAAACGTGTTTGTCTTTAAAGAGATTGTGTGTGATGTTTAACATTTAGGCTTTGACATTTATTCATTCAAACATTGTGGAAAACATTTATCAAAAAGATGTCACAAGGAAGTGACACGATCAATTTATTATGCTGTTTCACGGCATTCTGAAATTAATGGCGCTTAGGAGTTACAAAATAAATTCTAATTGAAGCAGAAGTGATAACCAATATCTCTATGAGTGGAAGATCCATTTAAATTTTCTTGTACTTCGAGCTTTTAACATATCCTTTGTGAATATTAGATTTTAAATCCTCGTTTGGGCAATTCAAAGGCAAAATGATTGCACTTTAAATTTTGAAATACTGCAGGGAATCGATTGTGTAGGTTGTTTCTTCGAGGAATAAATGTTAGGCGAGGTTATTTACGGTGGCAGACTTAAAAGCCAGGTAAACGGATGGTGAGAGCTTAAAATAACTATCCATGCTACTGTATATAAAAGCGTGTTTTTCGTTTTTTTAAGTCATTGTTTTATTGCTAACTCAGTGTGAATTTACAACATATGCTCTTTGTGTTATAAACAGGACGATGCAAATTGTAATTTTAAAGGTGGAAAGTAAGGCCGTTCATACGTCTTTAGTGGTCGCTACTTGTAATGTTCTTTATATGAGTAGCCCCTTGTAATCAGTCCTACCTTTGAAATCAAAGTATTCTGCACTTGTTGTAACCAGTCCTACCTTTGAAATCAAAGTATTCTGCCATTCTTGTAACCAGTCCTACCTTTGAAATCAAAGTATTCTGACATTATTGTAACCAGTCCTACTTTTGAAATCAAAGTATTCTGCCATTGTTGTAACCAGTCCTACCTTTGAAAGCAATTTATTCTGCCATTGTTGTAACCAGTCCTACCTTTGCAATCAAAGTATTCTGACATTGTTGTAACCAGTCCTACCTTTGAAATCAAAGTATTCTGCCATTGGTGTAACCAGTCTTACCTTTGAAATCAAAGTATTCTGCCATTGTTGTAACCAGTCCTACCTTTTACATCAAAGTATTCTGCCATTGTTGTAACCAGTCCTACTTTTGAAATCAAAGTATTATAACAGTGTTTCGAAATGGAAAGACATCTTAAAGTTTAGGAAAACAAATGAAGGCAGATACGAACGTACGATTATCTATTTAATCAGTACTTGCTACCTATCGCGCATTGTAATGAAACAAAATAAAATCAGGTATATTCTTAGCGGTACATGAATATAAAAAGTTCCAGGGACCCAGATATGAAAGCAATGAAACAGTTTTAAATATTAAGAAATGGCTGCGTTTACCCAATTTATATTCTTTTTCAAAAATTATTTTTTACAAACTGCATGCACACGTATGTATGTATGTATGTATGTATGTATGTATGTATGTATGTATGTATGTATGTATGTATGTATGTATGTATGTATGTATGTATGTATGTATGTATGTATGTATGTATGTATGTATGTATGTATGTATGTATGTATGTATGTATGTATGTATGTATGTATGTATGTATGTATGTATGTATGTATGTATGTTTGTATGTATGTATGTATGTACTTCATTGGAAGCCAATTGTGATGAAAAAGTATCTACGGTAAAGGAGTGGAAATCATTAAAGGATACAAGGTTGACGGAAGCTTAGCTGAATATATAGACTGTCATAGACCAAACTAGATGAATATTGCGTTTGATATAGATCAAGTTTCCTGAATATTTAGTTTGATATAGACAAAGTTAGATGAAAACATAGTTTGACATAGACCAAATTAGATAAATGTACAGTTTGATATAGACTAAGTTATCTTAATGTATAGCTTGATATAGAACAAGTTAGCTGAACATATACTTTGATTCATACCAGTTAGATGAATGTATATTCTGATATAGACCAATGAAACAATTTAAGATGATTTGAAACGTAAATCATTAGAAGATAGAGCAGCTAATACACCATGACAATAATTAGTCTATGAAGCAAGACCAATCTTCGGAAAGGTGGAAGAAAGGTAAATCATTTGACTTATGGAAAAGGTAAGTTTTATTCCTTACAAAACCATCCAAATCCATCGTTCTCTCAAAGACAAAATGGAGAATGCAATGACAATAAACTTTTAGAAAATCTCTATTAATCTTTGTTACGGTTATTGCAACTTTGGCAAAAACTTTCTAAACATCTATGATCATCAATAACCATGAGTGATTATTCATGGAAACCACAGCACGTCCTTATCGTTAACACACACACACACACACACACACACACACACACACACACACACACACACACGTGTTTGTATGTATTAACATTCAAAATTACCAGGTAAAACTGCCCCGACTATTACATTACTAAATATTTAATTCAGGTAGAAAGAAGGTAAATAATGTAGTGTTTGGATTCTAATTTGTCTGAGCAAACACAATATACATCGTTACAAAACGTTCAATTATACGAGTAACAAAGCAAACTTCCATCCATGGCATTGGAACAATCAAATAGTTTGATACGAGTAAAAGTAAATTTCCATTCAAAGCATCAACACAATGAATTTTTTTCTTTAAACAGTATCAGTCGATATTTCATCGTGTTGCTAGAATGATGGGAAATGCAATATTTCGTTGTAATCTTCAAAACGACAATCATCATTTCAAACAGTTGTTTGTAATACTATTGGGGGGGGCTTATTTTGGGTGTTTTACCGCAAAGGAACAAAATTAGATTATTTAATGTCATTTAAGACACAGTAACCGACCCATAGAAGTCAAATGGTAGAGTTGGAACATACAACATTTTGATCGCATCTCCGGGCAATGAACCACCGCTTCTCCTTTGCAATGAAACAAAATGTTGGTTATGACACTACGACCAGATCAGTACCAAATAAATTATAAGAAAAAAGCAACACTGACAGGCAAATAGAACAACATTTAGTTTTGTTAGTTTTGGTGTTGCTTTTTGGTGGTGGGGGATGGTGGGGATGTACGATGAAGATGCACCTATGGATAATGGTTTGTATCAACACCAATCCTATTCTTTTTAGGCGGATGTAAAATATAATATTGTGATTAAACTTATCTTCCCTTCTCTTGGCATCATCGTACAAACTTGCTGAATAGTCCCATACATTCAATATTTTCAATTAATTAAAATGATTAGTGCTACCTACCACACTAATGTTATACCACTTATTTTGCTCCAACAATAATAGCACGCGTCTCACTATATTTGATGTATTCTGGTATATATGAATTAAAGCAGCGACTGTCTGCAACCACACAGCCTATATAAGGTAATTACTATGTAGATTTGTACCAAGTAAAGTGGAGAGTGTCTGAAAATACAGAACCTATCGAAGATAATTATAATGCATTACAGACACATTTATTTGCCTTTTGGGAATTGATGGCGTAACTTATATTAAAAAAAGGGTTATATACGAACAAAAAAACACGCTCAGAATTCTTTTATACAGGATGTATAATCTCTTCCGTAGAGTTGACGATTCAATGAATCGACACGAATTTTTAAATTTGTAAATAAATTCATGTAGGCGATGCATCGAGTGAACTACTCGCTGCACCGATTCTATGGACAAATGGGAGCCAATCTTGAAATGGGCGCACCTAAAACAGAGTATATGTAGGTTGTGAGGGTCATGTTTGGTTTTTGATGAATATTACAAATGTAGTGAAATGAAGCTTTTGTATGGCTTGGCATATTTGTACAAGAGACAATATTTTATTGCTGAAATATCAGTCCTTTTACAAACGTGCCTTTGTAACACTCCTTACTGAAATTAGCACCTGATATTCTTTAGGTACGGAAATGAAAAGAAAAATATTAATCACATGCAGATAAAAAATGTCGCTGCTCATATGGTTTTCTCTACACATAAGCTTGAATCAAGGATGGTTCAATAATGAGGAATAAAGGTTTGATCACGTTTATTCAGTAATTCATAGTCATTGAATCTAAAAGATCAGGGTCTTTTTTCCTCAAGTGTGTTATAAGAGTTGAATTACGAAGTAGTGCGAGTACATTAGAGCCTTACAGTGATTCCGTACATGTATGTACAATTAAGTAATATTAATATGCAAAGATCTTTCGAGTAGATCAAAAGAGCTGATATAGTGCTGAAGGTACTAATTATATGTTCAAATGGGAACTAGTCTAGGACTAGGCGGATTCATATATAGTCTTCATGGGTCTGGAGGGCCGTGATTTGTTGATAATCAAAAAAAAAAAAGATTATATAAAAGCTTATCTTATTTGTAACTGAAAACAATAGGTAAAGTGTTTTATTGATTTAATTTTAGTCCTTCTACAGACTGGACTTCGGAATACTCATTACTGAAAGCTAGTCCTCTACAGGCTGAACTTTGGAAGACTCATTTTGAAATTTAGTCCTTTTACAGACTGGACTGTGGAACACTCATTACTAAAATTAAAGCACCAGAACTTCTATGTATGCATTTGAAAGCACAAATACATTTTTTCAAATTGCCTCTGTTAATACGATTCTCTCTTCACATAGGCTTGCTTCAATAATGTGTATATACTAAGAAAATAGATTTGATTACGAGTATTCAGAAAAGTATTTGAATTTTTAATATCATGGTGTTTCGATAGGTTTACAATGGACGTTGAATTAATACCGTGAATCCCATTTCGTCTAACGAGGACTTTTACATTGTTATCTCCCTACTTACCATTAGCATGAGAAGACAAAATTAATTGTAATGAGCTTATGGTTTGGTTTTCTGTTTGTCTTTCTGAGATAGTGTACAGTGAGTAATAAGGTCTTGATGATGATCAGTAAGTAAAATCTGTCTTGCATTGCAAACTATATTGTTTACAGTCCAAACCTTTGACAAGAACTTCACCGTGAAGTCATCTTTTAAAGTATTTTAGATCAACATAAGATTTGTAATTATTTTCATACAGTGGAGAGTTCCGTACCGAGAAACAAATGTAAAGAATATATAGTAAAATTATGTGTCCATATTATACTGAACCAGCAATTAGAATTGTTCTATAAGCATACCTTAGACAAAACTCTTACAACCACTCCAGCTACAATCAACTAGGTGGAAAAGAAAAATTCACAGATTGGAATAATAGGGCTATTTATTATTTTGCTCAATATCAACCACATTTGTGAAAAAGTCACATCCTTCCTCATTTCCAAACTAAATGTCTTTCAGAAATACCATATTATTTAGTGGATTCATTCAAACAGATTAAATAATTATTTAAATGTAAACTACTATATTGATATATGTATCGATCAGAATATAAAGAACGGAGAAACAAAAGAGAGCAAATGTAAGATATGATCTTAAGCATCAAACAATCAACAAAAAAGACAATACCAGAAGCTTCGAAAATGTAACATTTTACTTCAAAATATTTGCACAAAATTGAAGAAGCATTCAAATTACCGATATCAAAGGTTCTCTTTTCCCTAAATGACACACAAATTCGTATCATGATATCACACAATAATACTGAATAAACTTGCCGGAAGTTTTACTGTATTTGGAAGCAGATGGGGAGGTGGAGCGCCATTTGCGTCATCAGCAATGAAATATTAAAGTTGGCAGCGTGCTTGGACCAAATTTATCAACATTCGCTCTACAAACAATAATTTATAGACCTCTGATCACATATTTACCAAGTTTGATGTGATTTCGTGTCACTATATAATTAAATAGAATACCTTGCAGATGTGTATATTATCGTGTCACTATAAATCCTCTAATTAAAGAAGAATACCGTACAGAAGTGTATATTATTTCTGTATTGTAGTCTTTTTGTGTGATGCTTCTTCTGTTTATGAAGGCAGATTAGATGTCAGCTTGTTCAAATAAATTATCAAAAATGCTTTCACATCCTTTCACATATTAACATCAAATAATCAGTGTACAACAGTGATTTGCAAGAAATCTTCCATTGCCCAATTAATTATTCGATCCATTGAATTTTATAAGATATAGATATAACTGATAATGGACAAGTTTAAATTAATATACATAATATTTGGAGTGGTTAGAATTGATACAGACTATAACGGAGTGGTTAAAATAAATATAAACGATTACGAATTGGTTAACAGTTCATTTAAACAATAATGGAGCGATTACAAATGAATGCAAGCGAGAATGGAGTGATTAAAGGTTGACATAAATGTTAATGACTGGAGTGATTAAAACTTGATATACACAATAATGAAGTGATTTTAAGTTAAATAAACGACAGTAAAATGGTTTAAAATAATTATAAACTATAACTGAATGGTCCAAAAATGAATTAAAACAATAATGAATTGGTTAAATTTAATATAAACGATAATGGAGTAGTAAGTCATTTTTATATGAATAATAATGGAGTGGTAACAACACGTGATATCAACAATAGTGGAGTGGTACAACATTAGATATAAACGATAATAGAGTAGTACAACACTTGATATCAATGATAAGGGAGTGCTTAAACATTTGATGACTTACTGATCATTATGAGCGATACTCAATAATATTTTAATAAAGTAACGCGGATTCTTTTTTACACCCTTTCGTATTGCTTGGCACATATTACAGATCAAACCCTGCTCTTTTCGACACATGCAATGTTCCGTTTTGACTAACGTAAAACGCACAACTGTCAATCCAATACTTCAAATTTGATGGATTTTGAATCTTGGTTTCAAAAACAATTAAAATTGTGGTTTCTCAACTTTTATGCTTCACATGTATCTCGAGAATATTTTGAATCCGTTTTGGAATCAGTAAGAGAATTAAATTAAAGTATTACTCACAAAAGAAAAAAAGATTATTTGGAATGTAAAAACTCTATTTTAATATGATCTGTATGATCATCTATGATTTATAGCATCAATATGATAAATCATTCTCATTGGTTGAATTGCTCTCCACCAGTCAAGACTTATAATATATGATAAATATGCGATTTCGATGTTTTTATTTTGTGTTATGAAATCTATTAGGCAATATCAACTTACAGGGTATGTGAAATATGAAAGCTAATCAGTACTAAATAAGCGTAAATTTAAGTTAATTTCATTAATTATAGTTTATTTTTTGTGAGAATTGTTGCAATTGTTGTCAGAACGAGTCTAATAAATACGCTTGATATTAATTTTCAATTATCTTCTTCCGTATATGAGGATTCCATTGGGAATCCTAATAGATTCTACCAAATGGGAAGAAAACAAAATGGTTTCAATTGATTTACAGAAAACAAATGGTTGTTTTGTTATTACATGAACTAATTTTTGTATTATGTCATCACTTCGTTTTACAAATAAGGTGCTTATATATATATATATATATATATATATATATATATATATATATATATATATATATATATATATATATATATATATATATATATATATATATATATATATATACATGGTCACATAAATAGATTTTTCAGTGTTTTAAATGTTGTCATGAGTTGCCCTGCAGAGTATTAGTTCTTCATAGCTGTTATGTATCTTCTGAAGATAGCAATCTTTAAGTATGAAAAATATTATTTCTATTCTTTTGGTTTAAGATGAGACTTGTTTCTTCCATAAATTAAAAAGGGAGATGGGGTGAAAGGCAATTAGTTTTTCTTTTCCAAATTAACTGCTTAACTCACCAACAACTATTTTTGTCGCTATTACCACGCGCATTACTTTCCTTGCGTGAATCAAGTGGTGTACTTTTATAAATAAAATAAAACTACATAAGTGGAAATAATGAAAAGGAGGGAGAATAAGTTTTTAACTCTAAATAAATTTGGTTTGTGAAATACAGTTTAAAATTAACGGGATAAATGTTTTAAATTGCACGAATTAGTTTTATTTTAATCATGAATATTTTTCTCGTGTATTATTATGTCTTCACAAAATCGTATGTTTGTTGTTATGCTCTCAGCTGCAGAAAGTAATTATTAAAGAGTAAAATATAGGTGTGATCTTTGCAACAACAAAACCCTCACGATGCGTATTTAGTTTATGTTATATTACAACACTAAATTTTACAAGTGCGTTTTTATATTGTCTTTCTTGTTGACAATATTGTGGTCACGTCTTTAATGATTTTGCTCTCTCTCCGAACCGCTTTCGTCTTAAATAGATATTTATTAAGTACCACCATCATGTAAAAGAGAAGAAAATAAACAGTTGTTAGGAAGAATGAGACGATCAATTTGTCCAATGAGTACTTAAGCACACAAATCCAATGCATATCGCGTTGTATCGACTATTATTTTCATGATATAAACCCACGAATCTATACAATTATATTATACTTATGTATAAAATCTACAGAAGGAGGACTAATAAACTGAATACCATGTTAAATAGTTAGTGCAAATTATGAGATGTCATTTACTTCATCCATAATGGGGAGCCCCGAGTGGCCGAGTGGTCTAAAGCGCTGTCCGTTTCGGATCACTGCCATCTCACCTCTGTCTGCGTGGGTTTGAGTCTAGGATTCGGCGAATGTGGATATGTGAGAAAGCTTGCCAGTAGCTTTTCGTGGGTCGGTGGTTCTTTCCGGTAATATCCGGGTCTCTTCCTCCACCATTAATACTGGCCGCCATGAATAGCCTACCGTGTGCTGAAAAATGGCGTTAAGCTCAACAACAACAACAACAACAACAACAACAACAACATCGATGATTGTCTACATGGTAGCTACAATAGTTAAAGAATCATTGCCGTTGTCGGTATGTGGGTCAACCAAATGTAATTATCTTGGTAACATCGATAACGAATCAATTGTATATAAGACAAACGCAAATTTTTTTTCATACATTTATTCCAGCGCGTAATATGTCCGTTTTAATGTTACATAAAATATACTGACAAGTTATTTAGAGAAAACATTTTTGTTTGCATTTAAACTTTTGTATTTATCTTTGATATTTTTGCAATTTGTAATAGTGTTGAGATTTTGAAAATTCGTCAAGGAATATGTTCTGTAGAAAAACAATTGAAGCTTAGTACCATTGGCGATGCACACAAATACACAGTTTAGGATCAGATTAGAAATTATCAGATAAACATGGTTTAAGACATTCTATTATAAATTAAGAGATATACATGATTTAAGATATCTGATTAGAAATTAATTGATATACATGGATTAACACATCCAATTATAAATTAATTGATATACATGGATTAACACATCCAATTATAAATTAAAAGATATACATGGATTAAGACATCTGATTAGAAATTAACAGATGATGGAAGGTTCATAAGTAGTACAATTAGGCGAAAAAGCAATGAGACGCTTGCCTCATTGAATTGTTATGGTTCGGGCCAATATTGATGAGAAATATCGAGTTTGTCTCTTTTCTTTCTTTTTTGTATCTATTATAATAACTATTATTCTATACACGATCCAACATGAGGGCACATCAACTTTTTCATATTGATATTCAACCCCTGCTGACTAATTGAAGTTTACAACAAGTATATGTTTGTCGAATCGAAAGTAATACTGCAAAACACTATTTATTTGTATTCACTTTGTATCTGTCCCTTGTGTTTTTAGATTAACTTTATCTCATTTTGATATAAACAATAAGCTAAAAACAAAACTAAGAAAACATTGTACTATACTTAACAGGTATTTTTCTGGTTGCAACACGAAGTCAAAATGCTTTCATTACACTCTTGTTGTCATTTCTTGCTGCAGTCCCACCATGAATTGTAGAACTTCAGAACAATGTTCATCGTGTTTCTCAGAATGGGATTCATGCAGTTTTGAAGACTGCTCTGTACTTGTATTATTTGTACGGAAATGGATAGAATGGAAAGAGGAAAGACTTGCTTTTCAAAGGTCCTTATTCGATGTTGAAATCTGAATAATTGATGAAGTTTTATAATGCATGGTAAATTCATTCCAAAGTGACTACATATAGAATCATATCATTCTGTTATCTTGAAGTACTGTAGCCGAGCGACAGGCGCATGCCAGAGGAAGGACTCATCATTATCTGATTGGCTGCAGGGCAAAACAAATTCAATCGATTAGTCCTTAAACGAAGCGCAAAGAGTAGACCGATTTCATAGGTGGTCTCTGTAACATCGCGCTGCAGACAATATTAGCGGTAGGAAGTGCAATGTTTGATCGTTAGTGAGATACACGGCGTTCTGTGTGTATTAATTCCCAGAAAACTCTGTTATTTCGATCGAACGAGAGAAATGGATTTAAGGATAAAAATGAGAGTGGAGGCAAAGTGATAACTGTAGCCGGCCGAGGCTTTATTGTCTGACATTACGCCAAAGCAAATCACCTGATATTATTCTATTAATACGATATTGTATTGAGTGATACGAATAACTATATGATCTAAAATATAATTAATGACACAATAAATTGACTTTTAAAAGTACTTTATGAAGAAGATCCGTCTATGAAAATTCAAACTACAAAATGATATTTCGATTTTTAAACTTTTCCTGTCTGTTTTCATGACTGATGTTTTGCAAGGAGTCTATCTGACTTGAAGAAGAATATTACTCGACCTTGCTATGGATTCATGCCTAAGAGGCTTATGTACATTCATCATCATCTATGTCAACCTACCACCAGGTAAGTGCTTAGCGTAGACAGACAGCCAAATCTGGAAACAGTTTTTATACATTTCAGTTTTGATAATATGCTCGATTTCGTTCCGTTTTTTTTACTTCGTTTTCGTTGCATGAAAACATCTTTCTAGCTATCAAGAGGAAAATTACTTCAAGTACATAAGCTTGTTTGATATTTGATTCGTAAGTACGAAACATCATGAAGGTATCATAAATTTTTCCTCACTTTAATCGGATCCACTGTTGTTTTGCACATCATGTATGGTTGCACTAAATGATTATTTGAAAACGTTTGTGATTGCCAACGGGTGCAGTTTGTAAAATTGAATTACTCCTGTTAAATAGAAAGAAAACGGTATATTATGAATATATTTCCTTCAGGAAAAGATCATACCTTTGGTATGAGAAATGCTGTAATTAATATTTTGGTATGAAAAACGCTGTAACTAATAGTTTAGTATGAAAAACGCTGTAACTAATATTTTGGTATGAAAACGCTGTAACTAATATTTTGGTATGAAAAACGCTGTAACTAATATTTTGGTATGAAAAACGTTGTAACAAATATTTTGGTATGACAAATGTTTTTACTAATACTAATGGTATGAAAAATGCTGAATTAATACTTGTGGTAATACAAATCTATTGCAGCTATATCATACGACCAAAACTAAATATACGCAATACAGTTTTATTACACCTGCAGATTAAATAATTTGTCATGTTATTATTGTGAATTTATTGAAAACAATTATATATACAAATTTTCAACCATTTGCCTTGTACATCGATGTCATGAAAATAGTAGCTAGTCCTTAACCTTGACAAGAAATCGTATTAAGAATATTTCCCATTGTATTGCTTATCACATGTAAGAAACTAATAATTCAATAGTCTCATTTTTACAAACACCGCTCTCGTAAGCAAGTGACGTAAATAAGAATTATCTTAATCCTTTATATAGAACTATATCCAACATTCCTAATTACAAAGCACATAAGGTGTTACTTTGTCCACAGACAATATGAAGGTTTTATTTAATACAAAAACCACTTTTCATTTTTTTCGCAGTGTTTCATAGGATATTGTTAACGACTGTATGGAGTTCACTTCAGTTGCCCCCAGAATACTTTCTGGGTACTGCCTGGGAAGAGTGGGTGATGGTGCTAGAAACATAAATTACTGTAAAATGTTTAAAATCTACAATATGAATCCAAATTATAATTTTAATCACAGTTTACGATATTTTAAAGACATTTTTGTCACGGTATTATTTGAATAGGAGTAGAGGTTAGGTACTGGCAAACTGCGAGGTTGATTCCCATGAATTAGATTAAATCAGTGAATGTACTTAATAAGGGAATTATAAGGTTTAACTTCGTTAAATGATGGTACTAATTGTCATATATTTCTCATGAAACATCGAACGATACCAAGGCAAAGGAGACAATGAGATTATTAAAATGCTAGTAAATGGTACAGAAATGATACGATAGAAAATCTTTTAGTGTCAGATGTTTGAGTAACAGCCAGTTTTAAATTTAAAAAGATTCAAAAGTGCGCGTTTCTTGCAAAATAGTGGCAACAAATAAATAATGCTTTTGTCTGAAACATTAAAAATCGAATATGTGTAAAAAGTTAAGTTAGTAGAAATTGCCATTTTCTAAACAGAAACTGTTTTCAATGTTGTCTTAAAGATTATAAATCATAAGTGTTATATATATATATATATATATATATATATATATATATATATGTATATATATATATATATATATATATATATATATATATATATATATATGTATGTATGTATATATATATATATATATATATATATATATATATATATATATATATATATAGAGAGAGAGAGAGAGAGAGAGAGAGAGAGAGAGAGGGAGGAAATACAAGGTTATTTAACAGATTCTTCCTAAATTATAATGTACAAAGCACTAAATAAATAGTGAGAATTATTTCATGTCATTAACTTAATCTCATATCCAAGGAAGCAATCTAATTTTGAAACGTTATATTTATTTTTTATCCTGCCAAATTGAATAATGTCTCCAGAAACATATCATTTGATTGGATATATAATATAATCATTTCTGGTTACTTTGGCATTTAAATATTGGCTGCAAAAAATTTAAAAAATTTCTGACATACTCCCGAACGTTGTGACTGATGCTTGGCATGCATTTGAAACATAAAATAAAATCTGTTCATAGAGTAAAGCAATGAATGATCTTCCAGAAGAATACACTTCAATATATTTAGTCTCTTTTGGTCATTGGTTCATAGAAATATTGTAACTAAATCTGTACTCGTATGTGAACCCTGGAGTCTAAAAAGCCACAACATTAGAATTTTGATGAGCCAGCAGACTGGTTCGTCTTTCAGAAAGTAAGAGCTTTGGTTATATTGGGTGAATAAATAAGTCGTACCAGTCAAGACAAAAACTTAATTCAGACCCATTTCATCACAGAACAATTTAAAGATAGTGAAAATAGAAACCAGTCAATCCTAATTTCTTGACTATTGTAGTTAAATAATTAAACCCCTATCTTATACAAAAATGTTTGATAGCAAATAAAGGCTTGGTTGTTTTGTAAGACTATGCACTGTGAATGCATGACTGTTATTGGAATCCCTAGTAGTATGTACTCCTATCTGATGTCGAAAACTTTTGTTACAAAATGCTCACTTGTATGCTCACCTGTATATTCAATCCTATTTTCATCCTTCACAAATGGCATGCCAGCAAATAGCAGCAAAAGATGAATAAAATATAAATGATTTAACATCTACTTACAAACAAAACAATCAGGATATAGATTTTAGTAACATTTGTGCATTAGTCCGACGTACCATGACAATGACATCAGGTCATTTCACGAAATATTCAACACAATGTTTCTCTGCTTTTCAAATCCAACTAACAGTTTGAAGAACTGTGCACTCTATAGCAAAAGTGCTAAGTTAATTCATCAATATCCATTTGGTTACCTCGATATTGTACTTGTTACCTATTTCAGAAATTTCCAGTTTTAAGCTTACCAAATTGAATTGAAAGAAGAACGTGTTTAAATTGTATCCACGGATAAACACAAAGACGAAGAAAGAAAAAAAAATGCTATAAACCCTAGCAATGGCACATAACGTAATTATTCGGATGCGATTATAAAGCTTAGATGATTAAGGATATGTATGTTTGTCACAGGACACAACGGTTTAAACTTAATTTCAAAAATATATATACTAGATTAAATTTACAGGTTAAGAGACATTTAAATAAATTGTGTGGCCTTAAACTTCACGCGATTATTCAAGAAGATTTGTACGTTGGAGAATCAGATAAACCTGTATGCATGTAGGTTGTCAAGACACACTCCCACCCTTCCCTCCCTAGAACCATAATTTTAAAGAAAAGAAAGAAATTGCTATAATGTAATGAAATTATATTGATTTCATTTCTTTGCGAGATGATTTTACAAGGATACTTTGTGGAATATTTTTTACTTACATCAAACAGTAACTAAACCAGTGATTCACAACTTTACTAGATTTTATCATCATATAACTCAAAAGGCAATGGCAGGATTAAAATGTACCGTATATACATGTATCCAGCTGCAAACTTACTGTACCGAGATCTAGCGGCAAATTATGCACAGGCAGATGAGGGTCTATGCAGTTTTGAGTAATAACCAGTCGACCAAGCAACATGCAACCTGATCTGTCCATTCATTATGTGAGAGCGGATCGGGGTCAATGATGCTTGTAGTAAGATTTGACTTATACGTGACTTAACGCTTTACATGTCCAATTGCAAATATGGTAATTATGCAAACATAAGGTTACCGAACCATGTCTTATGATATTTCCTGATTGCCATTCGCAACATGATATTTAACACATTCCATGCATTACATTTACGTAAACTAGTTCAGTCTTTAATGTTCCGAGACAATGCCAGATATACAGCCGATACAGATTCGCATTCTTGTGCTTAGTTTATCAAAGCTATAGTATAATTAATGAAAACTGAGTTTTTCGCTTAGGCTACATTAAAATTAGGACAATAAAAGTATTGGCAAAAGCATTTCAAGCACTGGAAAGTGTTACCTTGAGTAGTTCCCTTGTTTGAATTATCCTTTCCTAGGAGGAGGTTAACGTGTTGCTTATATGAGGTCATTCTCTTACCGTTTTGATGCATATATTACAAAGTGAAAAATTTGCGTATTCTACAATACGTTCGCCGGAACGAATGCATTCATTATACAAAACAAGAAAAACAAATCATTGTCCTTGACATAAATTGTATACCCTAAGTTTGATTTCATTATTTTATTTCACTTACTAGCGGATATCTTATTAACATGAAAGGAAAGAGACAAGTTGCATATTATATCTGAGCAATCAACAGCATTATTTATCAATATTTATGGACCAATTCGAAATCTTTGTATGAATTCATTATTAGGTAGAGCGTAATGATGTTACAAGCAAACCAAAACAATCAAACCTACAAATCAACTATCAACCGACTGAGATAATTGCCTCTGTTAATTCGAAAATTGCCTACTATTTTTGCAGCCTCTGTATTTTGTTGGCAGAAGTTTGAAAACTGTGATGTAATTAGTATAATCAGCACCAACCTAGGCCCCAATTAATGATTGCAAATATTGAGTTATCAGAAAATCGCGTCAGTGCTGTCGATATGAGAGATGTTTATGCAGCCATTGTGACTAAATCTATAATTTTCAGCAGGGCACTTGCAGTCGAAGCCAAGATTGTGAATGGAGCAATTTTATGTCTTCTGTGGGACCATTTTCCTGGTTTTACGGCCTTGTTTGATCGTAAATGGAGCAAATAATACTTCCGCTATGTCGCCATTAAAATACTCGGTGGTCCAAAAGCGAAAGAAAATGGTTCAAGAGGCAAATATACAGACAAGCATGCATTGTGTGTTCATAATAAATCTATCCTAATTGTATACAGACATACCATTGTAACATTTCATGGCATTGCAAATAGCTATAAATAAACTGACGCTCTTCCAGAATAACTTCTCATTATGTACGTTTTCATTAGCCTCATTCGTTCTTTGTGGCAGAAAACAATTTTCACAGACAAAACTGCTCCTGTGTTCAATATGTTTAAAACAAAATCCATTTGCCATTATCTATAAAGATTGTCAATAAACCATAAAGTAATGTGATGTGGATTGGAAAAATAAATTACAGTGCATAATAAAGTAGCACAGAGTCTGTTAAACAAATATTTTGTCCTTGCAGAATTCTTTTCAGGTTTGCGTATTTTTACTTCTCTTAACATTACCCATTTCAGGCATAATTCCTTTTGTGTAACACCGACAATATGCGACATGTATCCTCAACGACAAACATTACGTCAATTAACCTCAATTACTTTATCAGCAAAGTGGGAAGAAGACCTAATGGCTCCTGATGACGATCATGGCTAGTAGAAGCTAACTCAGTAACCATTGTCCACCATGTTGATCCAACCTTTTGGTATCATACGTATTGATCGGGGGTGACGTAGTCATTTACAATTAGAGTCCATTATACTGCCTGAACAAAATATTCAAACCTTTCACAATGGTCTTGAAACTGAATCATATGTGTGAATTATAACATTGTTTAAATGAACAAAATATTATATTATTCCAAGAAAATGCTTTAAAAATAAAGGTTAGCGTGCAACAAACACATACATACATACATACATACATACATGCATGCATGCATGCATGCATGCATGCATGCATGCATACATACATACATACATACATACATACATACATACATACATACATACATACATACATACATACATACATACATACATACATACATACATACATACATACATACATACATACATACATACATACATATAATTTTATTGAACTATTCTGGTTTGAGGGTTGTATTTTTCCAATTGGAAAAGGCAACATTTTCTATCAAGTTGTTTAGTAGCAGGTACATCGCATGTTTCATTTGCGTGATCTTACAATATAAAGGTTGTCTTGCTACTGATTAGTTGTCTTGTCTTGTATCAAACATACACATTTCGTGTCCGATAACGGTGTTACAAAACGCAGTAATAACATTTATGTAATCCTGCAAATATAAATAAAATAACTGAAATTAATATCTGCCATTGCCAGATCAGAAGTTTCGTTGTTCATTTTAAATACGATCATAAAAGAACAGCCCATTAGACAATGGCAGACTAGAGTTACAAGTAATTTTTATTATCGTACTATGTTTATTTCATGTTCCAACCTAATCGTATGGTATGATAAGGCAATATATGATGTGATACGATATAATATTGTATTGCATGAATATCATATGCTATACTATTATATACTGTATTTATTTGTGTTATGTTATGCCATACTAAGCTGAGCTATGTTATACTATGCTATGCCTTACCTTACTCTATTCTATTCTACTCGACTATTCTCTGTACTTCTCTGCTCTCTTATATCCTACTCTCCTCTCATTTCCTCTCCTCTCATCTGCTCTCATCTCCTCTTATCTTCTCTACCCACTCTAACCTTCTCTACTCTACTGTACTCTACTGTACCTACTGTACTCTACCCTGCTGTAATATGCTAAACTATAGTTTACTATTCTAGACTATAATGTACTACTTTTAAATATGCTCGTAATTGTACATCTATTTCATTTATTGACTTTAGATTCTGAGCTTAAATGCACGGGGGTAAATCCCAGATTAAGTCAGTTTGAGAAAGATTGCACGACAAAATCATATGTGAGCTTTCCGATTATTAGAAATGTACGTGAGAGAGCAAGAAAAACAATATGTTTAAAGTTGAAATAAAAAAGGCAGGTGAGTATTGTCTGTCTCATAGGTCATCCTTCATTTATTGATGATTGATAGATTGTTGCAAACAAATGCTTTTCTGATTTTTATTTTGAAAATACTCTGGGTCACTAGATATTGAGAAAGCTTCGTAAATACTTGCCTAGCAACATACCCATACGCACAAACCATCCTTCCATCCATCCAACTATCGTACATACATACAAGATAACAAAACTAAAATTTTATCCATTATATTATCTCCTGCGAATTTCCAAGCAAGAATCAGGAGGGAAGACATGTTAAACTTTAATAGATGAAAACAGGGGCTTGTTTTCTAGTGCAATCATGGACTGCTTAAATTCACCTCAAGAATGACGTTGATTTTTTTTTCGTGACACTAAACTCTAATAGTTAGTATAAATAAATCATTAATACAGAAAAGAAAACTTTAAATAAGATATATAATTATCGTAGACATCGATCATATCTTGCCACTCTTAGAAATCACAACTTCTTGTATCTTTGAATAAAGTGTTACAAATATTACTGGAGTAATTGGTTGAGGACGACAATGATGACGATTACGATGTTGATGATGACGACGACGAAGGTGATGAAGATGACGAAGATTATTAGGAGTTATTCGAGGGGAGGAGGATTTCAATAAAATGTTTGGTCGATAACGATTACAATGTTGATGATGATGATGACGAAAGTGATGAAGATGACGAAGACTATTAGAAAGATTTCGATAAAATGTCTGGTCCATAGTACAACCATGCATGGGCATACATGTACGTACGGCACAATACACTTATGCAAAAATAATACAAATATTTTAAAATTTACTAGAATATTTTAAATCGACAGAGAAAGTGCAAATGCAAGTACCGTATCCAAACAGCCATGAAGCGGATGATAGGCAGTTGTAGTAGAATATGATCAGTGGACGTAGAAAAAGTTCAATTCATAATCCAGTTGCCTAAACCATACTGGTAAACGGCCCAATCGGTATGTATGTCTTTCTCCTTACGATTACTAAATGTACTTAAAGCACGGCTACAAACTGTACTGAACAAAATTCTCAGTCGGCATTTTTCCTTACAGCACGGCTACAAACTGTACTGGACATAAGTCCTATTCTGTATACATGTCTTTCTCCTTAAAGCACGGTTACCAACCGTGCTGGACAAAAGTCCTATTCTGTATGCATGTCTTTCTCCTTAAAGCACAGTTACAAACTGTACTGGACATATGTCCCAATCGGTATGCGTTTTTGTCGTTATAACACGGTTAAAGAAACGGAATAGCCTGGTTAAACCAACAACCAAATGAAAATCGAATAAAATGACCATACCAAATTCCTAAGTACATTGCCCTGACCTTCTTGTTGACACTCTACCAAATAATACTCTATAATAATCGACGAATGTTGGATAGGGAAAACGGGGCTACGTATACTCATCCATTTGGAAGACGACAATAAAATAACTACTAGCTCCACATTAGAAGGAAATGTATGATGACAGAAAGGAATAAATGATTATGGCTGATTATTTAGCGATGTGTAATTGTTACCTAATCACTCGCAAATTTAAAATACAGTCCTTCGTACTTTATTTACTATGAGAGTGAGTAGGTAGAATTTACACATCAATGAATACCCAACATTGATTATTTAATCAAATTGAAGAATCTTTGAATGAAAGTTTTGATGGTGTGTGATGTGCGCATGACGTCATTCGATAAACAAGGTACGTGTATATGCAATGTAGGCTAGAATTTTCAGCATTTTTCTGATAATTGGCTGAAACCGTAACGTGACACAATGGATCCATGGGTGTTGGTATATTCTCTTAAATTACATATATAATGCTATTTTAGAGTGACAACTGATCTCTTCTGAAAAGTCAACTAGAAACAGAATAAATTTCTGAAAATAACGAAAATGAAATATCTTATATTTCCGATATTCTGTGGATTACTAAAATCTTTCGTGATTATCTTTACTTGGGTGATAAATTTTTGGTAACTTGGAATTTTTTATTAGTAGACATTTGATTTTTAACGGCATAATTTGAGGCAGCATTAACGTTAAAAATAGTTGCAGTAGTAGAGGCAGAAATATTATTATTATTATTATTATTATTATTATTATTATTATTATTATTATTATTTGCAGTAGTAGTAGTAGTAGTAGCAGTAGTAGTAGTAGTAGTAGTAGTAGCTGTAGTAATTGTTCTATCATTTTAGTGTGCTATTTCTACTATTGCCGTAAAATTTATTTGCGTACTATCTAATGGACATTAGTAAAGGCAACTAGGACCTTGAATTTTCTTTACACTTGAATTTGACAAATTTTGTCATATGTAGTGACCTAGATAAACACAGTTTGATTAAAATATGGCAATACAATATTATTTGGAGCTCCGTTGTTTATTAATAATAGTTATGATTTAACTTATTATATCTGAGATATTGATAATTAAAAAACTCAACATGTAGTAAGAGTTGCATTTTGTTCCTATTTACCACATCGCCAATTAGAAGTTTTCAAATAAAACATGCATTTTATACATGTATTTATTACTGTGTCAATAAAGCACATATCATACTAGAGATTTTATTACTGTGTCAATAAAGCACATATCATACTAGAGATTTTAAAGCAGTCGAGTCACTACGTATTGTCTTTGGTTTTAATAAACGGTTTGTAAAATTGGACGTATGACACGTTTGTGGAATCTATAATGTGGTCTAGAAATCAATTATTGTCACAAACAGTAATAATTATGTGGCCGATACTCTTGTTATTGACCTAAAAGACCTTGTATAAAAAAGCAGACATGCTCTTCTATTTATACCCGACTCGTAGAACTCCATCATGGATTTCTTTTATCTATTTCCACTCATCCCGCGCGAGAACTAAACTCAGACCCTATAACCGTATTTGTGTTTCTGGAGAAATAAGTTGTGATAATTGGATTCCCACGGCGTTGTTGTATATTCGAATATTGACTGATATTAATAGAATTTCCAACTGGCTAATTTATTGACGTAATCCAAGTATGGCGATTAATCTATTCTGCGGACTTTAGGTACAAAAGTTTCAACCGTTAAGCGAACAAAGATTTGTCTAATACCAGCTCTAAGATCCATGATGTTATCCAGCAAGGTGTTATTAATGTCGCTTTTTATTTATGCGTTGTGATCATGCAACACAGAAAATGTAGTAGATACTAATCTGTCATAGATCCATCTCAAATAAATTGCGACTTTGTACTATAGCCAATATTTAAAGAAAATGCCCAATAGGGCATTTAGAAGCTATGTAGTTGATGGGCACAATCATCAGATCAATTTTGTAATTTTATTTAATATTGTTATTTTCCATTTTATTACATTTGACGGGCACATTTTCATCCAAAAGCAATGTGCTTCCACAAACACAAAAAGTGAATAGCTTCGCAACAATTGGGCCAAATATTTGTTTCAACGTTGAGTATAAACGTTTAAATAGTACTCAACTCATTTTATCTTTTAATTTAGGTCCTAAGAATTTTAATTTGAGGCGACAAAAGCAATTTTGAACGCTTACAAGTGAGAATTCATTGTACGATTGTGAGGACTTAAAGGAGAAATATCCTCTTGTCCAGCTAAAATTATTTCTCGCTTGTATACAATCCAGAGATTCAGCCTCTCAGGTCGGTTCCTGTTAATCCCCAAACCCGCATAGTAGTAACAATGTGTTCGTAAAATAAGGGACATACATATACTGCAAATTACAACATATCTCTTAGTAAATAGAATATATAAATAAAATCACTACACCTTGGTCACAATACATGCAACATGGTATCATTCGGTCAGCTTCTGACAACTGCTCTACAGAAAAATACATATATATGGAGACAAAATCCGATTGTCTTACGTTGATTTCAGCTGTTGCCTTATGAACAGTAGCATCACTCTCAAATAAATCGGTACTAGCTTCATTGTAGTATATATGACGATTATATTCTAGTTGTGTTTTCTTCATGTTCTTGGGAAACTTGTTTAATAATTGATTTTATTGATAACACCTTCTCTAGTCAAGGTGCGTTAGTGCAATCAGTATGAAATAAATGTTTTATGCTCTGAAAACAACAGATTACTCTTTATTTAAATGACGTACATGATAACAATAATTGTGGTATGTAATAAATCAAGGATTTCAGTCAAACTAATATTGGTTACGATGAATCAATATTCTTGATTATACATCAGTGTATCTACGAATTCTTTAATTCGGACATATACGTATATACACATTTCAACATATCAGAGATCGTTTAAAAATGTATAGAATAAAACATAATATTTCTGTAAACAATGACAAGATATTGTATTGGGAGGCTTCAATAAATCATTCCAGATTGCCAAGAAAAGAATTTCTTTAACAAGGTTTTCAGTGAATCAGGGTGATTTGAAATAGGTATGAATTACTGATAATTTTCTATGCTGTACCTGAGCCGATCAAATTTTAGATAGAGTTACGCTTTGTACATAATCATTAAAATGGACATGTGATATACAGGACGTAGTCAGTTTCGTACTCTAAAAAGCCTTTTCCCAGTTATTAGTTTTTCAAGTCACTCTGCATGGGTTTTCTCAGGCAGAAAATTGGTACCCTAAAAAACATTTTCTTGGATACTCATGAAGGAAAAATAACTTTTATGTGCAAGTACAATACTCCTATTGAAGATTAAACGTCATTTCCGTTCAATAATCCGCATCTGTAAACGGTCGCAGAGGTAACAAATATAGTTCAACTGCATTTATTGCAAAAATGTTGTAAATCGTTTCCAAAAAAAGTAAATAATTGAAAACAAGTTATATCTGACCCTACACGTAGACAATCTGCCAAATTGCACAACATCTAAATAAGAGAACACGATAATTTGTACATAATATAACCCATACGGCGCGTTCTTGTCTGCTCGAGCAACGTATATTTATTGCTTGCCACGCAAGTTCTTGTGTAAGTAATTTAAATTTATTTCTCCTAATATTATGATCATTGAATGAGTCTAAAATAGTGCGTTGTTTAAAAGTATGATCTTGTTATATCCATTTTGCAGCTAGAGATATTTTGTCCTACAGACACATATGCTATACAAAATATTGACTGTACCTCAGGAAGATCTTACGGATAAAAATAATGGACTATATTAAGTAATTCATACTAATGCTCATAAAAGAGATAACGAGATAATTAAACTAGTAATGCTCACAATTTAGGACGTATGACATACACTTTTTTAATGCTCACTATGGAGACCATATGAAACAATTATACTTACTAATGCTCACGACAACGACTGAGAGAATTTAACTACAATGCTCTTTATATAGGCCATATGATATACACTTTCTAACGCTTATTGCAGAAATACTCTTACTTTCTCAAGATAAATATAGAAAAGATTTGACATACTTATACTTTTAATGTTCAATATAGAGTCGATATGAAACAATTATACGTTTTATTGCTCATTCGGAGTCGATACGACATACATATACTTTTTGATGCCCACTTTTTGTCGGTATGATACATTCATATACTCAAATGCTTACTATAGAGACAGTATTCATTATACGTATACTTACTAATATTCATTAGAGAGACAATATGATATAATGATTCTTAGGAATACTTACCATAGTTACCATAGCATATAATTATACTTACAAACATTAACTATAGATAATATATGACAATAATACTTGCGAATATTAACTATGGATATTATATGACTAAATTTTACTTAAGACTATGAACTACATCTACTATATGGCACAATTATAATTATGAGTACTAACTATAAATAACATATGACACAATTATCCTTACGAATGCTGACTGTAGATATTATATGACACAATTATACTTAGAATACTAGCTATAGATACTATATAATACAATTATACTTACGAATACAAAATTTAGATGCCAAATGACATAATTATACATATTAACATTCACTATAGAGACACTATCACATAATTATACCTACGAATACTAGCTATATATACTATATCACGCAGTTATACTTATGAATACTAACTATATATATATATATATATATATATATATATATATATATATATATATATATATATATATATATATATATATATATATATATATATATTTATTTATTTATTTATATGTAGCTGCAATAAACTGACGACGAACAGTACGAAACTAGTAACTAACTAGCCTAAGCGCTTTCGACTCTTAATGAGTCTTTTTCAAAGGCAAATACAAAACATAGTTACGACAAACAAATAAACACAAAAACGTTGCGTTTGTAAACCTCTACATTTCTATCTTCACATGTGCTAAAACTATAAATACAACCAGCTTGTATAGACTAGTTTCCGCAACTAGTCTATACAAGCTGGTTGTATTTATAGCTTTAGCACATGTGAAGATAGAAATGTAGAGGTTTACAAACGCAACGTTTTTGTGTTTATTTGTTTGTCGTAACTATGTTTTGTATTTGCCTTTGAAAAAGACTCATTAAGAGTCGAAAGCGCTTAGGCTAGTTAGTTACTAGTTTCGTACTGTTCGTCGTCAGTTTATTGCATCTATTTTAATTAATCCCTGACAAACGTGATCCCTTGGTGGATCCAGTACGCTTGAGAGGGTTGTTATTCGCCATATGATTTGTATTCTTTATATATATATATTTATATATATATATATATATATATATATATATATATATATATATATATATATATATATATATATATATATATATATATATATATTATATGATGCAAAATTACACATACGAATGCTACCTATTGATACCATATGAAGCAATTATACTTACAAATACTAATTATAGAAATTATATGAAACAATTATACTTATTAATGGTAACAAGATATATATATATATATATATATATATATATATATATATATATATATATATATATATATATATATATATATATATATATATATATATATATATATATATATATATATATATATATATATATATATATATACATACATACATATGTATATATGACATAATTATACTTACGAATACTAACTATAGATGCTATGTGTTACGGTAGGGTTTTTTTAATTATATCCTAGAGTGTTATGGGGTTTAATTATATGAAAATGTGGTGGGGTGTTTCCAGTATTTATTTTTATTTAGGTATGGCACCCACCCAGGCTCGATTATGGTTCAGAAGTTAAGTAGGTGAATATGGTTCTGAGACCCCAGTCAGCAATACCGACAGTTAAATCCAAAAGTACTAAATGGTGAAATTAAACAGTTAAATACAAATGTACAAAGGGGTGGAATTATATAAAACAATTTAATTAATAATAAAAGTTCAACATGCAATCTTCCCAATCGCTCGACCCTTTTGTGCCTATTTCATAATCTGAATCAGTGTGAGAATTTCGCCTTGTCCTTGGTTCAACTCATCTGTCTCTCTAAATTTCTCCTGCACTCCTCCTTTACTCCTTCGACTTTCCTCTCCTCTTCTACTCCTCCTTTGCTCCTTAGCATTTCCTCTCCACCTCCACTTCCCTTTCCGTCGACATCCTCGTCGAACCGTCGACTCCAATCCGTCGACCCAGACTGTACCGACAGTCTTACTTCAGTCTTCCCTCTCAGACTCTCGGGACTCTCCTTCTAACTGAAGTTATCCCACCCGGAAAGCTTCCTATAAAACACAAGGAAGGGTGTACTATTTTGCTGGGCACATAAACTCACACTAATACCAGATAATTTTTCATCAGATAAGGCTATCAAATTTCATAGGTCACGCATCCATTCCCACCGAAATACTCATACATTCATGAATGGTAAACACAATGTAAAATCATAACATAATAACACATCATAAAGCACGATATCAATTACTCGTATACATGCAACGATAATTGATTCACATCAGTACATACTAACCAACACATCTATTTTGCATCACAAATCATACAAATATATAAATATGTAACTATCTATGCTCTGAAAATATTCAAACATACATTAATAATTTTGCTACAATAAATCATTTCCTAACTCCAATACAAATCTCAAATAAGTAAACAAATGAAACTCTACAAGTAATTCTTCATTCTAACAATACTATTAGTAATTGCGTAAACATAATATTAGTACTTACAGTTACGGCGTTGCAATGTGTGAGTCAAAAATCTAACGAATATCTACCTTTTGAAGCTTTCTCTGTTCCAATCTTTTCCCTGCGATTCACACCAAATTTACGAGTGCGTATCTCGGAGTAGCCTTTAATCTTGCAATCACCTAGTAATCTACCTCGGTCTGCTAAATAATTTTGGGATGGAGTCAGTTTAATATACTCGAAACTTAGAGGTATGCCCACCCACTAGCTTAATTCTGATTGGATGCGGTGGACTAACCATTCCCAAGTTGTAAATCAGCGGAACTGTCAATATAAGTTGCCTATCATTTATTACAAATGGCTCTTTTGATGTCCTATTAAAGGTTTAGCACCCAGGTGTAATTAACCATGCCCAGTTCTGCACAAAGAACTTTTTGGCGACTACAACTTGCTTAGCTTTTTGCTCGCGACGTTTGTCCACAGATCAAACACCAGATTAGTGTCAGTTGGATAAACATCCGCTCACCTAGGTAGATCGTGACACTATGTGACACAATTATGTGCATTTGTACGTATCATACTTTAACAATATTATTTCAACATAAAATTTGAAAACGTTGAGTGACAAATCATCGTTTTAGTGTACCGTTTTTTTCTTGGTATTTATTTGAGAAAGCAAACGTTCACTAGACTTTAATTTTCAATGGAATAATCATTTTGTCGAAGGTAAACCCATCCCCAGAATTTTCTAGCACTCAGAGACTTTAATGAATATCAAATATACAGCAAACTTGTTAAGACAGCAATCGTACTGTAATAGTTTGTCCATATCCTTACTTCAATTTACCTGCACTGGGGAAATTCATAGATGACACAAGATAAGAAACTTGTAGTCTGTGTCTTCAAACGGTGTTGATTGCTTGCATTAACACTAACATAATGGAAACTTGATGTTCGCTGATGTCTTGTTTACTTCCTAACCAAACGAACGATTATTTAATTAAACGGAACAATGTGAAAATTAGACGGCATTATACTAAAAGGAAAGATTTTAAAAATACACACATGTCAATATACGCCAACACGTTTTGCCACATTTTGCATTTGTTTTTCCAATTTTAAGGAATTTAGTGGAGATAACTTTACGGCGGGAGAATTGTCTTTGTTGTGGAGTTTAATGTCGTCTTTGATGATCTCAACGCTTTAGCAAATTAAACTTTGACTCTTGTGAATGCTTGAAGGATAGAATTAAGACGCCAATTGCTCTCTTGGTTGCGTTCTCGCTTCACTCCACCTCAAGTGGATATTTCATAATATTAATGTAGAAACGCCTCTTTTAAGCTTTGAGTCATCTAAAAGTCTTGCTTCAGCGTTGTTAGCATATTTGCTCTCCTAAGTTCACGGCAAAAAAAAGCTGAAATATCTACGCAAAACGAGGCTGACGCCACGTCACACGTCTGACAAAAGAGCATTGCAAGAACACATTTAAAATGTTCTCGAGATGTAAACTTACAAAACAGACTATAAATCTTCAAAAACGTACATTTAAATGAGAATCTTCCGTGAGATAACATTCTAAAATATTCTTGTTCTCCTATATGATAACCGACCGTACAATATCAGCTTGAAAGAGAAGTTTTAATGAATAAATATTAATTACATTTTCAATCGAAATTGAGAAATATTAGATTTGATATCCATTTCGTCCTCTACCCTACTTCTAGCAACCTAACTGATAAAATGAACAAAATGTGTCTATAATTGTATTTCTGCAATGTTCCGTTTCGATGGCTTGTGATCTGGTTTTGACAATCGGAAGTGTTTATCTTCACACGATAGTGCTGCGAAAGAGACGGAATGTTACAACCCCTTTTGATGCTTAAAGAAAAAGAATTCCGTGACCAGGAGACTATCAAGTAATTTACGGGAGGCCAGATAACACGCGAAGACGATTGCCTCTGGACCATGGTGAATCGAATAGAGAAACCGCTGTCAAAATTGGAATGTTAGCAGCGTATATTATAATCAATAAAAATCAATACATATGCAACATACATAAACTCATACAAGCATCCAAGGAAAACTTATAACACGGTTTTGTACATATCAGTTTCATAAAATCGTGTAATACATAACAAATTAAATCCAAACCAATCCATTAGAACAGCAAGAGTCTTAATACTGATTTATTAATATTTGCAACTTTACACCTAATGGTTGAGCCTTCTATATTTCTAATGTTGCATGTATTAGCTCCGTTTTCATAATAATACGGTAACAACCAACTTACATAATAATAATAATAATAATAATAATAATAATAATAATAATAATAATAATAATAATAATATAATAATAATAATAATAATAATAATAATAATAATAATAATAATAATAATAATAATAATAATAATAATAATAATAATAATATAATAATAATAATAATAATAATAATATTATAATAATAATAATAATAATAATAATAATAATAATAATAATAATAATAATAATAATAATAATAATAACGAGGACTTTATATAGCGCCTAATGTTTAGAAGCTCTAAGCGCTTTACAACATTTGACAACGTTTAAAAAAAAAAGAAACATATAATGAAATAATTACAAAAATAAAAACAAACACAACAAAAATTAGAAACAGAAAAACATGCTGTAAATTTTTAAAGTAATGATACGTTGAAAGGATACATTATTAGGTCTTTATGACTGTTCTTGCAGTTGAAATAGATAAGTTTAATGGCGCTCCTGAATTATATCACTGTGTCTTTGTGTCTAAGTGCAGTGGGCAATTTGTTCCACGTTGCTGGGCCCTTGTATGCAAAAGAACGTTGTCCATATGATTTCAACTTCATATTGGGAATATTGAGAATGCGAGTGTCAGAAGAGGAGCGTAAGCATCTTGCAGGTGTATACACATGGGTGAGGTCAGATAGGTATGTTGGACTGGAGTCCGTCAGTGGGTCATTGTCACTTTGAGCACTGATTAAGTCACCAGGAAATCATGGGGACGTGCAAAATATATGCTCAGTAAAATGACAGGTTTAAAATACTTCTTTAATTCAGTGATGTGAATAAGCCACATTTGCGGGATTTTCCTAAATGTTTTGTGTACTACTTACACTGGCGGGTTTTCAGTGCCGTTTACTGTCTCAGGACCCTCCTCCAACCCAACTCCGTGGAAACATAGGTGATTTTGTTACTATAATGCTGATTATTTGGTTTTTAACTACATTGTCGGCGCTCCTTTTGGCTCCTATATTATTCCGAGGGTATGGGAACAACGAGATTTTCTCAAAGATACATCCAGGGTTTTCTGGACGATTACTGAAGCCATTTCCCGTGGACAACTCCGACGCTTTAACTGAGTACATTAGTAGTTAATGGCACCCTAATTAGTAATATGGTTGTTGTTTTTCTAATCTCGTCTTTGTACTTATTTATGCAGTGATAAATAAATAATATCTGGAAACAGCCTAATTCTGTAATAATTTGCAAAGAATATATAAAACGTAAGCTTGTTTCTGTACATTCACAAGACAAAAATGGATTGTCAGTATATTTGAATCGAGAAAGATTCACATAACTGAATGTGAACTATATGAGCATTCGATTTTCAGCACGATGCGTCAAAATGGAGGTTGCTTTTGTATACAAAACATTTTTGAAAAGTCCGCGAGAAGAACTTTTTTAATCGATGGTTCAAGACTGTTCAAAAGTAATACAGTTAATGGGAAAAATACAGGGTTGTACTTGATAATCTAAAATCACCGAAGTGGAAGTTAAATGGTAAGGTATTCGGAATGTTCCAACTATCAATGTAAGAAAAGAAGTCAGAGTTTATCTATTCTGTCGAGTTTGCTAAGTTTTCCATTCAATTTCAAAGTTAAGTGAAGGCTCTCATGTATATGATCCTGAAGCTTCCAGGTGTAGTTTTAAAGGTTGTTGTAGTGAGGGTTCCGATGCTGTTGTAGTGAGGGTTCTGATGTTGTTGTAGTGAAGGTTTTGATGCTGTTGTAGTGAGGGTTCTGATATTGTTGTTGTAGTGAGGGTTCTGATGTTGTTGTAGTGAAGGTTTTTATGTTACTGTTGTAGTGAGGGTTCTGATGTTGTTGTAGTGAGGGTTTTGATGTTGTTGTAGTAGTGAGGGTTCTGATGTTGATGTTGTAGTAAGGTTCTGATGTTGTTGCTGTAGTGAGGGTTCTGATGTTGTTTTTGTTGTAATGAGGGTTCTGATGTTGTTGTAGTGAGGGTTCCGATGTTGTTGTTGTAGTGAAAGTTCTGATGCTGTTGTAGTGAAGGTTTTGATGTTGTTATAGTGAGGGTTCTGATGCTGTTGTTGTAGTGAGGGTTCTGATGTTGTTGAAGTGAGGGTTCTGATTTTGTTGTTGTTGTAGTGAGGGTTCTGATGTTGTTGTAGTGAGAGTTCTAATGTTGTTGCTCAAGTGAGGGTTCTGATGTTGTTGTTATAGTGAGGGTTCTGATTTTGTTGATGTAGTGGGGGTTCTGATGTTTTTCTTCGGGGTTTTATGAATATGTAAAAAGAATCCATCTTAACACCAGCATATTCTAAAATGGTTTAACATAAGTTTTGCGCATTTTATTAACTTACTTTTATTTAATAATTAAAAGGTCTCTAGAAATTAAGTCGGCATATAAATATCCAAAATGCAATGATACATGCATCACCACAGTCAAATCATTTTAATATCAAGCACGAAAATATAATCAGCAGAATACATTAACAGACGGTCTAAGTCTTGTCAATACAAATCAATTAACAATTTCACATTATATGCAACATATACGAGTTACCAGGTTACTTATTTTTCAGACACTTTAGTTTATTAATATCAAAAATGCCATTATTGATGCCATGATAGTCAACTAGGCAGACATTTTATACTACACCGAGTTTATCCTTCTCCAATAAACACCAAATTGATTAATTAAGCGATAATTTCTCCATCTCTCCATTACTCTCTTTGACAAATATGTGTTGCGTTTATTCCTGTTAATATCGATGTTGATATTGGTAACTTATCTCCTTTTAAATACATCCTCAGTTTTATTAATACTGACATAAATATATGTCTCCAAGGAGGAGAGCAGCAGTGAAAAGTATGATACTTGAATTTATTTTCTAAGATTGTACCTCATTAAAAAAACTAAAATCAACTTGTACCATCAAAGTGTCAATCAAATCAATATATCTGAATTAGCGAAGTACTCTGAATATGTCGTTTACATTTCTACGATTAAAGGTTCTTTTACAATCGATACACTGGTATCGCATTGCTTAGCAAAAGTATGCGATAAAATATCACATTGCTGTACAGAAGTATGTAATCTATATTTCCACATCGATATCACATTGCTGTACAGAAGTGTGTAATCAATATTTCCACATCGATATCACATTGCTGTACAGATGTATGCAATCAATATTTCCACATCGATATCACAGTGCTGTACAGAAGTATGTAATCTATATTTCCACATCGATATCACAGTGCTGTACAGAAGTATGTAATCTATATTTCCACATTGATATCACATTGCCGCATAGAAGTATGTAATCTATTTCCACATTAATATCGCACTGCAATGTAAATATAGAGATGTGCAATAAATTTTCCATTTTGATATCACATTGCTATATATAAGTTTGTAATCTGTCTCTACAGTGAATCACATAGATGTGCAGAAGTATGTGATAAAGCAGCCATTTCCATATCCATATCACACTGCGATATAGAGGTATGCGAAAAAGTGACATATTTAATATCGTTTTCATGTTCATCATTGACACCTTCGCGCGAGTAAATTGATAGTTGATATAAATCATGGAACCTTTTGTCTATCGCAATTTTCAAACAAGACTGATTAAGTCTGCGGGTGAAAACTCTGTTTTATGTCTGTCTGTCTATATGCCGTAGGTATATGTGTATTAAATAAAGTATGCAAAATGTGTTTTATAGCAGGATTCCAGTAAAAGGATTTTATGAGATGACGTCACGTGACATGTGCTATTTTTATATCACAATGTAATGCCGCCACTCAAAGGTTCGTAATTAAACTTTATATTTGGTATGTAGGACTGCTAATATAATTTGAAAGTTTTCGAATAAGAATGGATAATCTCACTGTAGGTGGATATTAGTACATTCAAGTGTCAAGTGAAGCTTAAGGAAAAGGAAAATGTGCCTTTACAATTGATTTTTATACTTCTTTAATAACTACATTGGTTATTGATTTGCAGTCATTATAGATTGCAAAGTCTCTCATTTAATGAAGCAAAATAAAATCAATAAATAGATACAGAGCAAAGGTAAAGTCGCAAACGAAATACTTATTCATAATGTAACAATACCTTCCCACGCACCTGTCCATAAAACATATGCACATATACACACAAATTAAAAGTGTTGTCCATTTTTAAAAGCATAAAAAAGTTTGATATAGAATTATATTTTATTCTGAAATTTTAAAAGAAAACCAATAAAGAGAACTATGTATTCGTACGGTGTGCATCCAAAGACAAGGATGCATACTTATATTTTATGGTGATAAAAAATTATTAATAACATTGTTTGAAAGATTTTAAGGCTTTTCAGGACATATTCGGGAATAACTCTGATTTTTTAAATTTCTCTCCTAATAAATTAGATAATATTTTCAACTTGAATGTATTTACATTTGAATGATTAGTAGTTCCCAATTTGTATTAATTGTTCATATTTTTGTGGTAAATAATGCATATCTGTAAAATTCCTTGGATACAGTCATTCTGCAATCTGATAGATAAAAAAAGAATCAGAAAATGTTTTAAAAGGAAATAACAAAAACATGGATTGTTCAAGTCCATTTAGGAGATGATAGTTATTTGGAAGCTGTAGTCATTAGAAGGCTTAGTGCCTGCGTGAAAAGGCCATATGAATGACAATCTCCATTCGAATGATAAGAGAAATACAATGCATTCGAATGATAGAGAAATACAATGCATTCGAATGATACATAGAAATACAATGCATTCGAATGATACAGAGAAAGACCAAACATTCCAGTGGTTTAAATTGGCTAAATGGTGCTTTCTACACCTGTCAATTTAGAATATTTTATACCTGAGAAATATCAACAACATTTAGACGAATGGAATGCCTTCCTTCGGATTGTCGCATTAAAACTTTTTATATAGCTTGCATATATTTTACAGATAAATTGTGACAGGCAACTGAAAGAAGGAAATAAAAACACTTTTAAAGAATTTACTGAAAGTCTGTAAACTTAATTTTGAAGAATTATCGATGCTGGATGGCAGAACTACAATCTTAGTAACAGCTGTGATTTTTTTGCAGAGAGTTCAAGCACTGAGCTATCAAAGTAAGATTCCTTTCGTTCATAGTAATATTTAAGAAAAATCATTATTCCTGGTTGTCTACAAAAGTGTGAAGTAGTCATGAATGGAGTAATCTTCACAACGTAAATACTTTAACTGATTCAATCCTATTGACATTAAAGTAGAAGTGTTTATAGTAAAAATATTGCTCACAAACTTAATTTGACTGTTGTTTTCCTCTAACGTGAAAGATACAAAGATTATTTCTCGATCTTCCCTAATTGTAATTTTTTCAACACAAAGTATTCAACACTTACGATATGATGCGAGCAGTATTTCGGTTGAATAATGAGATTGTCATCGCATCAAAAATGTACATTAGTGACATCTTGTGCGCTAGTGTGTATTCTTTGCCTGAATGGTCCCTTTGAGGGTAAGGATCTCGACTAAAGCAAACGTTAAGGACGGTCAAGTCTCCTGAAAAAAAGACATTCTGCTAAATTAATTGGAGTTTTGTGGAACAGCTTTGCAATCGTTTAACGTTAGTAATTGGATATAAAAGTGCTTTACAATAGCTCTAAAACTTGTGTTATAAATATCGTAAATGTGTCAAAATATTTGGACTTAAAAGAGAATGTCTCTACGGGATCCTCGTTTTTATCATCGGTGTTGAGAACTTACCTATATTGTTATAGCAAAATGTGGATGTTCGAGGACTCATCTGCGAGGTCAGTGAGTACAAAATTTGGGTCACTATGGCGAGGTCCCTATAATTCGTCTGGAATAATCTCCACATTCTTTTTAAGCAACTAAGAATATCTTGCAAAGTTATAGTTCTTTTATCTTTCCTTCAATGTAATACAATAAAAACCAAATCTATTTGGACTGGAAACAAACTTTTCCAGCGAAGGAATATGTTCCGATAATGATCTAAACCGATCAACTAGCTGTACAGACAATGCTATCAATTTTTCTCCAGACTTACGACAAATGGTGGAAATAATTTATATGAAGAAACTAACGAAGGCCAAAAAATACTCACAAGCTGGAGTTAAAGACATCTTTTAGTAGAAGGTAAAATAATCATTGTGAAACGTCTTGCTCTGCTTATATTCAAAGCTTCCAAATCCATCATCGAAACTTAAAGCAGAACTAATTCGTATCTTATTAAGTTCGTGTGGGGTAGAAAAGGTGATATAATTAAATGTGATGAGAATTAGAGAGAATTAAACGTGATTTACTAGTATTCCCGTGGAATGATATAAGATTAAATAGCAAACTCATTCATTATTTCATCAGTTACATTAAGATAAAATGGGATAAAAGATTACTAGAAAATGAGTTTGGAGTGTGACAGAACCTTACTCAATACAAGCAACATCATCATCATCATCATCATCATCATCATCATCATCATCATCATCATCATCATTAGCCTAAAGGGTCACATGAACCCCAATGTTGACTTTACCACCAATTCTCTCCATCTTTCCCTGCTCTTTCCTGCCTTTTGTGAATCTCCTTATCACATGCCAGTCCATTCCCTAAAGTTGTTTTCCCAACCTCATTTTTATGTCTGCCCTTTCCTTTACACCATCGCACTGTGCCTTGCAAGATTGTTTTTGTCAGTCCAGATGACCTTGAGAGAGAGACATAACCGTACCTATTCAGTTTGTACGTTTTTATAATAGTCAAGAGGTCTTCATAGGATCCGATGGTTCATTGGATCCAGTTCTTAACTTCTTCGTTGGTTACATGGTCAATATATGAGATGCCCAAGATCTTGCGGTAGCATCTCATTTCAAAGGTTTGAATCCTTCTTTGTAGATCTGATGTGAGCGTCCATTTTCATAAGCATACAAAACGATGGATATACAATCAAAAGCATCTGCCCTATTTTAAAATCAAGAGCAATTTTAAACTCGTTCAATATTGGTCTCAGCCTTGTTATTGTTACTGTTGTCTGGGCAAAGTAGTTCTGGTTTTGAGCCCTTATCTGTTATAAGTGATCCCATGTACTTGAAGCTTGTGACTTTTTCCAGCTTCTGTCCACTTACCTTTATTTCTGCACTGATGCCATTGGAGTATTCTCATCAATTTGTTTTTTCGGCTCTAATCTCTATACCCTATGCTGTGGATGTTGTGTCGAGTTACAAATATACAAATATATTTAGAATTATAAAGGAGATTTTGACTCTAGGAATGAGCAAGTTACACAAATGTAGTAAGCTCATTAAAAGGAGGTTGTCAAGAGATGTAATTTTGACAACAACGATTGACAATAGGATCCGGATATTCCAAATGAGTAATGTATGCCTGTGTTTTTAAATTTTATTCTGTAAATACCAATAATGGAAATAACTCGGCATTAAAGATCTTAAGGGTTTACTTCATGACTAAGATAATGCAATACTATTTCAAGACATGAACTGCTTATTTAATAAAAGAAAAGTGTAATTGTACACAGGACATGTAACACAATTAACCCATTCACACACACGCACTACCCACATATATACCAAGCAATAGTTCTGACATGAACTTTATGGCATCTCATGCAATAGAGCGCAGAAGAATGTTAAATATAGAAACGGTATTTAATAAATGATATCACTTTATGTGTGCAGAAGCTTAAGTAATATCTGAGTAATCTTGTACGCTTTCAAGATACAGATTATTTTGCATTTTTATCCAAAATCTTTGAAAGCTCTTAGTTCCAAATGAATGCTATCTCAGAGCGATTTTGCCTGATGGGAATTTCAGAGAATGGAAATCAATTCTGCAATAAGAATGTAATGCAAATGACGACTGATACTTCCATTATTGTTAAAAAAACACATCAGAAACAATAGCCCTCACACATAAATTCAAACAATAATACTCACATATACAAAGGATTGGAAATGTTTTATGCCTGAGTAACATACTTGCATGAAATACTAAGGGAATTACCGCTTTCACCTTAGTATATGGGGACGTGAATTTGATTAACTTGCAATCAAAATTTTTCTAAAACTTGCCTAAATTTCCCCTGATTCCGAGGATAAAGAGAAACATAAATGATAATAAGAAAAATTATTTTAAAGCGTAGGTCGACAAAATATGTAGAATACTTGAGTCTTTTAATGCCATTTCAAATATTTGCTGTTCGAAGTGGAATCCAATTTCATTTGACTATGTAGACTGTATGGTTTTCAACATGTCGGTATTGTCATGTGGTTTGGTATGCGATATTCGTGCAGATATAATTAAAATTTTATTTTTTCTAGATTTACATTAGAACATTAATTCCTAATTTTGAACGTTGCAATCATTGAAAGCCAGTTTTGGGAAGTGTTGTTAGAATATGTTAGAATTGATATGCGTCACAAAGATATATTGATGTTTCAGATCAAGCCTTTTTGTAAAGAAAGTTTGGACAAACGTTTCAACCATTAGAATTCATGTGACAAAAATATATTGATGTTTCTGTACTTTAAAGAAAGTCTGCACTAACATTGCAAGACCTAAGACGATGAGAGTAAGTATTCTATTAAACACTGCATCTCAAAAAGTTTTAGGAAATAACGCCATCATATCTTGCAATTGATCGATTTAATAAAAATTTACACCGTATAGCGTCCATAAAAGTAAGTTACTTAATTTTCTTTCCGAGTTCAAAAGATTTTTTTTTTATCAGAATGTACTTGGTGACATTTAAGCATCGTAATACAAAAAGACTTCATACTATCTTAAAAATTTTCTTTGGAAGAAATTTACCAAATTTAAAATTTGTCTGTGCTATCTATAAAAATGGTTCGCAGCAATCAGAGCAATTTTTTTTGCAGGCTTTAGTAATTGAAAAATTTTAATATCATTGTCGCTTTGCAACAGTTAGAGGAAAACTTATTGTAACATGCTCAGTGGAATCGATGGTTAACACTACGTGGAAATTACTCCCTTGTCACTTTCTTTTGTAATGTTAATACTATTGCATTACCATTGGCAGAGAGTTTGCTTTAGGCATTATATTTACACATCGTGGAAAAGATTTTATCTCAATTGAACCTACTATTTATGTCACTAGTCTTCTTCCGCTAAACAGACAAACCGTTGTCGAAGTGGATCATAGTCTACACTGAATAACATTGAAGATGGTGGTTATATTTAAAATAAAAATATCTGTCAGCACCTATTTGGGCGATGACCACCTTAAATAAAGACATATACGTATATATTAGCATCCCAAAGTACACGCGTACACACAAATAAAGAAAGACGACATAAAATATATCGATTTTGAAAAACGTTATAATTTACATTTGTATATCAAGATTTATGAAATAACTGGAGAGCAAAAATAGATTTCATTGGTCCAGAGGAAGACTATATCAAGGATGACACAAATGAATGTCATTGGTCCTGAGGAAGACTATGATGTAAAGATTATGTCCGTCCGAGTTTATAATTCATGTCTTTTTTCTGTATTGCGAAATATTTAAAAACTCTTTGCTGTTTTTATGCGATATAAGAAATGACATTATTACCCGAAGTCAATATACTAATAGACAAAACATCTGAATTATATCCAGCTCTTTCATCATCATCATCAGACAAAACTATTAGACCACAAAGACATGTATTCATCTGGAATATTCATTCCTACCTTGCCTCAAGAGGATATATATATATATATATATATATATATATATATATATATATATATATATATATATATATATATATATATATATATATATATAATGATGAAAAGATGTTCATAACTCTTTGCCTTTCATTTATATCCATCTGCCAATTAAAAGAATGCTAATTTCCTTTAACAGCAAATAACACATATTGCTTTAGCAAATAATTATTATTACGAGTTAAGCCGTTAAGACCAAACAATGGCGGCCATCTTCCAGCGTTTTTGCCTCTTTTCATCCTTCAACGAGTCAGGTACACATCGACCTATTTGATGGTATTCGTAGACGTGTCCTTTTACCAAGTTTTATATCAATGATTATGTCACTATCTATAGTATATAAATCCATAATTGATATTTAGGAAGAGTCCGTACTTGATAGACTTGGAGGTATCACCCTTAAATTGCTGTCTAACTAAAACATAATTACAATAGTGGTTAATCGCATACCCAACTTGAAATGTGTGTTGTTGTTGGTGGTGGTGATGGTGGTATTGTTGCATAATTGTCAGCACTTTATGATCAACCAAATTCGTCAGGTGGTGATATCCACAAACATAAAATTAATATATCTTAATAGGTATTTACATTTAAAATTGCTGTAGCGGATGATTAGCAACCTTGATTAAAACCCGGGAAGCCGTAATAGTATCGTAGTCTGATAATTACACATTACTTCACCGAGATATTACATACGCTGTAAGCATGAAGTTTTTTCATCACTACTTAGTTATTCCTATAATAATATATCAACGTCATCATAATACATACTTTTCAGAAATTTTTCATTTCCTTCTTTGTTCTGATATCATACTGTTTTTCACTTTCAATTAATGGAATTAGCAGCATTACAATTTTTAATGGTAATTGTTTTTATCTTTCCATTTCTTATGCCTTCAAGGTAATACTGTAACAAAAAATCACAGTTTTCAAATTTTTTTTAACTTTTATGCTATTAACAATTCTGATGAAATGATCATTTTAACTGAATGTCTGAACAGCTACATATCAACGTAGATACTCAGTTTATTTAATTAGCAACAAACATTAAAAAAAACGGTTTAATAACACTCTCTTAAAATATTCCATAACGGTTTTATTAATATATATATATATATATATATATATATATATATATATATATATATATATATATATATATATATATATATATATATGTCAGTTTTATCATAGTACAGATGACATAAATGTAGATCTGTACAGCAATTGTCACGATTAACAGCCAGTAGTCAACTAACTGCATGACATTTTGCTTTAGCCAAAATCAAAATTCTATCGTGATAGGATGTAAAGAATGACAAACATGCAGTCATATTTATTTGTAAATATTTCAGAACTGAAATGTCTCATTAAATAAATAGATACTCTTTTAATGTCAGTGGGAATATTCCAGCATCGTATATTATCGTTCTTTAAAGACAATTATACTCTCAAACCATAAAGAAAACGCTGGATATAGTTTGGACTTTTACTCATCAGTAGAATGATTTTTAAAGCATGAAATTCCCTCCAGCCCACTATGTTCTGACAATCCATATAAATAGGACTTGGTGTTTGCAAAGATTTCATGATTAAAACAAAATGTATCTTTAAGGAAATAACACCATATCATACACATTAATCCCAGTATCCTATTTCCGTGGTACCATTAACGTATGTCAATCCATACAGTGTAAGAAATAAAAGAAAATAAAAGAAGAGAAATTGCTGCTTTTATGATCGCATAAAACCCACTTTTATTATTGCACATCAGAAGAGCAGGTTTCCTAGAGAAAAGTAATTACAGGATCAGATGGAAGAATTTCATCTGAGTATATAATTGCTGTCTTCTTCTTGAGAAATGAATACGTGATATTTTCTTCTTGAGCAAAACTTTTTCCTTTTGTGATAATTGCACAAAGGTGAAATCGATTTTAAATTTGCTAGAATACATTTCAGACTTATGAAGTCAGGAGTACAAAGGCTTCGCGCCTTCTTGTGCTGCCTTAACGTAAGCATCATTCTGGATTTTCCATTTTAAGCTTTCGCTAAGGTTTCGTGCCGTAAAGAACAAAGGGTGATTATATCAACACTACCCAGTGCAAAATCCATACTTATTCACTCCTACCTTATCGAAATAAAAATCTTTCGAAACTGAAATTAAAATGCTCATAAAGACAAAAAAAATAAATATTCCTTTTTATACAGTGATTTGTCTCGCATCGACCCTTCGGAACAACACATACTTTACATTGTTACACCTTTATACAAATATGATATAGAGGACTCGGTAAATGTTTGAAACTTCTTTAAAAGCAATAGTCCGTCATTATGTTTGAATGTTTGAAAAGGAATCTGTTTGGAAAATCCACATAATATGTATATAAAGGTTTTAAACGTTCAATAATTTTACGAACATGCTAGCTTCGCATTATTCGGACGATATGCTGTTGGTCTTCATGGATATTTTAAAACATTTTATGTGCCAACATAAATTATTGTTGTCATTTGCGTGGAACAGCAAGAGAGATGCAACAAACGGCTTTGACAGTTATTGATGTATTAAGAAAATATACTCCTTCAGCATTCCGTCCATCCTCATCCAGCAATCCTACACTAAGTGTGTAAGGAAAGTGTAATACTGAAATAAAGCCGATATCTTTAGGCAAAGACTTGAGTGACTCTTAAAGAAAAATACTCTGATATAGCTTTGCATTTGGAAAACAGTTATGGAAGAAAATATATTTATGCTTTAAACCTTCCGTCTGAGAAATGAATTACGTTCTACTATGAGACAAATTACTTTACATTGCCCACCAGCAGTGTTAGGTTACTGTACCACGTTGAATACGATATTTATGATGTCTTTTCAATACGATCGTAAATGATATATATTATCGACCCAGATGAATATTTTATGTTAGGAAAACAGATGTATTGATTGAAAAGTAGAAGAGTAACCCTTTTTATGTTATGCACACAATACCAACCAGGTACGCATCTATTTTTAATCATAACACGATCCAAGTGAAATATGTTTGTATTGGATGGAACAAAGTCATTTTGAATATCTTTTTCTTAATGTCATTCTTTATATCGCTTTGTCAGGATACTATTTACTTTCGCCTGATGTTGTAACGTTTGGTTCATAGGATAATGATGCTGAAATGGCATTTGTACGAATAATACTTAATTATTCTCTAAATTATGCAAAACAACTTAATAAGTATTAGTTTCGATTAACATAATGTTTTATCCATCAGATAACCAATCACAATGACCTCCACTCCAAATCGATTAATATAAAGTTTACTGGTCCATAAAACTTTATATTCACTTCAAAAAAATTCTATAATTGTAAAATATTTTCCAGAAAATAAAGAGTGCTGTAAATTATTCCATGGCGCACATGAGAAAATGAAAAAGAAGAAAAATAACGGTTTTTGTTCGACGTCTCATATTAATGAGCTAGTTCTCATAAAAGAAAGACAAAATCACATTTTATATTTTTGAATGGCACATTATTACCAACAATGTGTAAGACTGAGATAGCAGATTCTTAAAATATAATATATTGTTCGGCTAAAGAACAGATATCGGTTTCTTTTTGTCTTTCTTAAACTGCCAATCTGCAAGTAGGTATTCAAAAAATGATGATGCTTTTCTCAACGGTTATACAATCGCTACTGGTCGAGAAAGGAAATAATTAAAAATATTATTTATCTAGTCAGAGCAAATATTAAAAGTGACATTACTTACTCAGGGAAATATAGTAATGTCAGAAAAAATTCAATAGTAAATTGTTTCAGAAAGGAATAGCAGTACAGATTGGTCTAATCATTCAATTATGTTTTTTGTGCCGAGGGTAACTCCAGTACCTTGCCAATTGATTCGACCGAACAGTACTAATCCCCCATGGTAGGAGTCAAACCATCGTCCATTCGGTGTAGAGTCTGACACACTAACAGCTAGGCCACCTCACTTTCTTCCTATACTGGTCGAACACTATATATATATATATATATATATATATATATATATATATATATATATATATATATATATATATATATATATATATATAAATTTATATATATTAAAATACTATAGTTCCCTGAGTAAGTAATTTCACTTTTAATATATATATATATATATATATATATATATATATATATATATATATATATATATATATATATATATATATATATATATATATATATACAAATACATATACATATACATATACATATACATATATATATATAATATATATATATATATATATATATATATATATATATATATATATATATATATATATATATATATATTAAATAGTACCTCCGTCTTTAACAAGTTTATTGTAGTTCTTATGGTTGTGATGCAAACTGATTCAATGCTAATTTCTCTTTCTGGATGAGTTTTTTGTAGGGTTTTGTATTAATTAAATTAGCAGCTATAAGAGTTAAGAATTTAATTATCGTGTAAAGTCATTTTGAAGTCTGAGGTCACGCTAGCTGGGAAATGTTTGCCTTGGCTTTAGAAGACACAGTGGTGAAATTCAGCATTCGTTTTACAGTTAGAAAGAATCATTCCGGCTACAAAAGTTTCTACATATCTAACGTTGATTTATTTGCATTGTGGGAATTCTGAGATGACATAAGGGAGACACATAGTGGTCATCCTATTCTAACCCTATTGGTTTTTGTTTTGCTAATTTTATGACATAATGTAAACATGATATGCGTTGATTTTTTTAGTTTAATCAACCGGGACAAGTAAATGTATGGATTTAGAGTTATCGCACAATGACGCAATACTAGTTCTATGGTGCCAATACGTAACAAAGAATGTGAAAAAGACAGAAGTCTAATATACAAAACAGAACCTAAATTTGCATCTCAAAAATACTTGATTTTCATAATCTGTATATTTGTCCATTATGATCGTATTTATACATAGAGAATATCACTTAGTTGTACAATGTGAAATTCACTATTTTGATATAGAGTGTTGCGTTCTCAAAACAACAATAATATTACAACTAATACCATCATACAGGTAAGATAATTTTTAATTCGTCCTCTATGGACATTCAAAACCAAATCCGCGGGTAAATGGCATCCATCGTCTTGCCTGCATGCACCATCCCCTATTCCTTCACTATTAAGCATTCTTCTATAGAATTTAGGGATATTACTTTAAATGATCACCTTATATTGCACGTACGTGCACGACACTTGTCATCATAGTAGTATATGTATAATGACCAACTTTGTAAACAAATCATGGACTGCCATGTTGTACACGATTTACGTTTTGGTTGATTAAATTTGTTTCTAAACAACTAATGCAGCTGTTTCATGGACTGTCACATACCAGTTGCTTTGCAATATTCAACGTTAACTTTTTGATACAATGTTTCGGATTTATTCTAACAATTTCATATACGCTCCAGGTACAGAAATACATCATCCTCACTGCAGTCAAAAGAAAATGAATATTATATTCAATAGCATCTTTTTTAATAATTATAATTGAAAGAATTCATATTTTCCGACATTGTGATTCTAAACATTTAATGACATAACAGAAACACAAATGCAGAAGAGTCAAGACAGTACCCCCTCGTTTCACAAATCAAATGTAACTTCTTGTAGATTTGACAAAATGAAACCCAGTCTATAATTACGATATTTAGTAAAATCGACAAAAATACTAAACTCTATTTATTTCAGACCAGATGGAAACGTTTCTGCGATGCGTATTCATTCACAATATGACTCCAAATTTCAATTTAAGGTACACCAAAACTACAGGTTTTTTTCGAAAAAGATGTCGAGCGCGCGACTATGTTCAAATTTAGCTGGGCGGATTTATGTTCGCCCTAATATGTCTGTTGTGTACTTATGAATCTGTGTTTGTGTTTGGAATACATCATAAATTCAATTACTTTGTTTCCTGTTGTGTATGTTTGTTTATATAATTAAGCATTAGTTAGAACTAGAAAATGCATATAAACTCGTTTTGTCGGATGGATATAATGCATTCCCAAGGTTGCACAGCATATCTATCTAAAAACAAATCGTTCCTATTTTCCCACACAAAGGGTGATAATAAGTATGTGTACCACGTAACCGAGAAATTAACCGTATAATATATATATGGCTTGCAACTTTGTATCAGTGATAAACATTATAGATAAATTTCAAGGAAAGTGCATGCCTACCGTTACGACGAACCATATTTTGTAGGTTACTTGGTGTAATTTCTATCTCAAGGTTTTCATCCAGCTAAAATTATTTATCTATCTCACTAAACATTGCTGCGTAGTTTGTTCGTTATGCATGAGAGCAGAGGGTGAACAGAGAGCAGAAAGTATGGCGATGAAATTGTGTACCATATTAATTTATTTAGAAAACTGCGATCAATAATGCTTTTCATCGTTATTTTCATACCATACTAATAATTACTCTGTGGAAATTCATCATTGACCTAGAATCAACAGCGCACGGTTGCGAGAATGTTTATTTATTGGGCAATACCAATAGAACTGGTATATGAAATTGCTTTATACAAACACTTCAAAAGCCACGTTATTATATATATATATATATATATATATATATATATATATATATATATATATATATATATATATGTGTGTGTGTGTGTGTGTGTGTGTGTGTATAATATCAGTCTGTGGAGATCATATATGATCAAGCAGAGAAGTGAAAGGGTTTTATTGTAATTTGTCTTCGATCTTCTGTTACTATTTCCGTCTCTTTCAAAGCGGAGCTTTACTCATTATAAATCATTAAAATATCACTTTGGCTGTCGAAATCTGTTTCAATAATGGCAAGTTCTGAAGGCAAGTGAATAAATAAACAGACGTATCTAATATATGATACTACAGAGAGGAAAAACTAGTCATGAGAATAATCATTACTCCTCTGTTCAATTAGTAATGAAGATGTTCTAACATTAACAACAATACATTCATTGACAATGTGTTATTTATTAACATAAACCAACCCAAAGTGATATATAATATGCCAATGAGCTTTTTTTTACACCTCCCTGACCACAGTTTAGGAGAAAAGCACGCTTTAAGAGTGGTACTAGAATTTCGTAAATTATGTTTCAGTTTTGAAATGAATGCGTAGTGTCATCTCATTACAAATTAAAATGTTACATATTATGCTCAGCGTCATGACATTAAATATTATAATATTACGCATTATGTGTAGCGACATGACATTAAAATTATAATATTACGCATTATGTGTAGCGTCATGTCATTAAGATTATAATATGACGTATTTATAGATTATTGCAGTTGTATGGGAAAATATGATCGAGTTTTTCAGATAAAAAAAACACTGCACTCCCATGGGCGTGTAGTATATCCATTCGACAAAATGAGTTCATATTTTTTCATACAAATGCAGTAACTTTTTCATTATATGCTTTTTTATTATTCTACCTAAATATTAATTATATAAACAAAAATACACTCCACTGCCGTAATCCAAATTAAATACACAAGTGCAGATTCATCATTAACACAACAACATTATTAATTCTCACATAACTCCGCCCAGATGAATTTCAACTTAGGTGCGCGCTCAACTTCACTTTTGAAAGACAATGGCGTTTTGGTGTACTTCAAATTGAAATTTGGAGTGATATTGTGAATGAATGCGCATTGCAACAACTGTTCCATGTGATCTGGAATGAATGGAAATTGGTATTTTTGTCGATACTGCGAAATTTCGTGATTATGGACTGGATTTATCTGTGCCAATTCTACATGAATACGTCCGACTAAACCAGCAAGCGTGCAGCGTGCTGACATTTGCAAGTGTGTTCTGTCATTGAATGTTTGAAAGTATAAAAGTATAATGTGACGAAAAGATGAAGCCTTTCAATTGCAATTATCGAAAAAGTCGCTATCGAATATAATCTTTATTTCATTTTGAGTACAGTAAGGAGGATGGATTGCACTTGGAATATAGTCAAAATTACAGTACAATTTAGAAATGTGTAATCAAGCTTAAGAATCCATAACATGGCTAATTTAATTCAGATTTGCAGAACTAAGAAAGTACATTTTGAGGAAATTCAGAACTTAAAACTGTAAGTATAAATTTTCCATTCTTATTACCAGCCAAGGAAGACAGTTCATGCCTCATTACTTGCATGTTATGTATAAGAACTCTGTCATGAGTCTATAGCTAGCCTAAATCTAAAACATTGTACCAAACACGTGAACGCTGAATGTGCCAAAACAGCTGAAATATAGAAGTCCATGAAATATCTCCTTTAGTTCATTGAGAAACAAATTTAACCAACGAAAACGCAGTCTCTTATACGAGTGTACATGATTTGTTTACAATGTAGTTTCTAATCACTATAGGACACATGCACATGCAGGTTCAATATGAAATTGCACGTGAGTCCAATATCGTAAAATACTGAACAATACTGACAATATAAAGTTCACAGAGAAATAATGAGCATATAATAATATATAATGCGTAATGACATTAAAATTATAATATTCAGTTTAGCGTCGTGACATTAAGGATCATGATGTTACGTATTATGTGTAGCGTCATGACATAAAAATTATAATTTTCAATTCATGTGTAGCATCGTGACAATAAAGATTTTTTTAAATCTATGTATTATGTTTAACGTCATGACTTTAAATTATTATATTACGTATTATATGTAGTGTCATGACATTAAAGTTTATAATGCTACTTATTATATATAACGACATGATATAAAAGTTATAATATTAAGTATTATGTGTAGCGTCATTACATTAAAAATCATCATGTGACATGTTATGTGTAGCGTCGTGACATTAAAGATTATGTTACATATTATGTGTAATGTCATGAGATTAAAATTATAGCGTTACGTGTTATAATTGTACAGATGCTTAGTTAAATACTTTCTAAAAAAATGTATTGTTTAAAGTGGTTACAAATAATCAATGAAGAGCGAGATAGAAATATTTTTTCTTTCTCATTATTTTGTCAAAGGTTAGTCGTCGATGTTGAATTGTAAATTCAAAGCCTTGTAATGTGAATCATAGAGATGTTCTTTTGACAAATAAGGCAGACCGAATTCACACTGTGTTTTTGAATACTTGTCTCTCAGTTTTGATCTATAGTATTCATTTGAAAGAATCGGCAATTTACATTCGCGTAATTTGTATCTTTTGGAGTGTAAATTCTATTTGTTGCAAATCAGATCATTTAAAATGAGAATAACTACCGCGTCTTGATTTTGCACTAAATCGAACAATCCGTGTTTAAATACAAAGCTCATTGGAATAGGGTTTACGGAGCATGATAATAAAATCAGTGACAAAAAATGAAAAATATACATAAATTTCCACTCAGTGTACTTAGTCACCCAACCTCACTTCCAAGATATAAAAATCCTATAATAATCGCGCTATTATGCAATTACTTTTGCATGCATTCAGTAAATTTTCATGGATTTTAGGTCATTTTTAGATCACCCTAAGTATGATATACACTCTATAAGCCAAGTTTCCTTGATTACTATTTAAGTCCCAGGGTTTCCCCATTTCTTTCAAAGAAATGATATAGTGAGAAAAATTAAAACAACCACTTTCGAAACATAAGTCAACCATCTGTTTAATTGATTTCCATGAAAATAGATTGGAAGAAATGAATTACTCAATGTTATGGTGAGACTACTCATACCGTACATAGTAGGATAAATAAAAAAGATGATCAAGTAGAATGTCCTTTCTTACAGAAGTATGGAGAGAGAGAGAGAGAGAGAGAGAGAGAGAGAGAGAGAGAGAGAGAGAGAGAGAGAGAGAGAGAGAGAGAGAGAGAGAGAGAGAGAGAGAGATCATAATGTTTTCTTCATCATGACTGGCCAATCAGTTTAAATAAATGCAACAGTTAATGATTTTTAAGGATGAGTTATTATCATTTCATGCTTATTAGTTTGAAGCACAGAAGTTATAAAATTAATTTGAGAATGAAGTTTATTTAGAAACAAACATGAAAAAGGTGAATTGCGCGCAAAAGTCTTTAAGTGTTGTGGTGGCGGTGGGTAGACACCGTTAGCTAAAATGATCATATCTGACCAATCATTTTACACCAACGTTATAAATAGCAAAGTTGAAAGAAACAAATAAATAATATCAAAACTCTTAGTGCATAGACGTGGTTACTACTGTATTACATTTATTTTCATTCAAAGCGGTATATGCGTTCCTAGCTTATCTTCTGTTATAATTCTGTATAATGTTGGTTTTTTTATACATGTATAATTTATTTCTTTTCTATTCAGTTCGTGTTTAATGACAACATTATTTCTACAATTTCTTCATATTTTCTTTAAATTCTTTGCCAGTCATTGATGATTTCACGTAATTTAAAAACGTATTCATAATTGAAATTATATTTGAAACGGTGCGCATGATTTTAGCCTCTATTCACACCCACCCCCATATTTCAAAACTACCATCACATTCATTCCTGAATGATGTAGACTGTTTATTCTAAATGGTCGAAATAAGGAAGGAAATACGAAGTCATTCATCAGGCATCCCTAGATAGAGTTGTAATAGACTAATTCACCACTGTTGAAAATACTAGTCGCATACACCAGTTATTTAGTACTTTTTCATTCACAGTTTCATTATATAGGATGCTTAATTGATGTATTTATTAAAAGTGCTATTGCCTGTGTGTTTGCGTTTACAAAAGACTACTTGATTGTGCACTGATTGTTGCTAGACAAAATTGGGCTCTAAGTAAAATTCATCTAACGGCAGGCCTCTTTAAGCACCATTCTAGCAATGTGTGTAAAGTTGAATGTCTCGCTCATGGAAAAAGGTAATACATTGCATTTCATTCTACATTTTCCAGATGGAAAATACAGTTACTTAATTGACCATTTTATTGAAAAGATCGTAGCTATGATACCAAATAAAATATTTGCCATTTTGTCCAGATTTGTGTACATGATCTGTACAACTTTATGAAATATCAAGTAATGTCAAGTATGAACATGCAAATTAGAAGACATGTTAAAGGATGTTGTAATTCTCTCTTGTGTTAATAACGATGTATGCATGATTACAGTCGTCACTATCATTTATTAAGTTAAACAAATGTTAAATATATACTTAGATATTTTGCATGTGTTTTAAAAACCAATCGTTTTACCTGTATCGTAAGTTTGGTATATTCTCACTTTGCTGTATGTATATGTCCTTTGGTTAGTTATATCGGAAGTGCACCACTTAATCTCACAGGGAGTTTTCACTTTCTTCTAACAGATCTTTGTCTACATTGTGCATTTGGACTTTGTGGTCGGTAAATCATAGATCCTTTTACATTTTGCGTTGCCATTGTTTCACAGGTTTTTGACGCGCATGAAACTGTTCCTCTTTGTAATCTTCTTTACTTCCCGTGACGCTTTTTTGAGTTCACATGTGAACTTGGACTCGGTTGTATTTTATTTATTTTCTCATTGTGTCAGGCGGCTTTCACACACAAGACCAGCTCTCAAGGATTTTTTTCTGGCATAACAGATTGCTTCATACACTTTTATAACAACTTATCAAGAATGATAAGTACTTATTTAATTTAAATTGATTTTAATTTATTATGCGACCGCTATGGATAACGAGGTGGTAAGACAACACAAGCAAACAATTTACTATACACCTGAAATGAAGACCCGCATTTACTAAGTTCCAGTACATATAAATCATATAAGCCTTACGCGTGAATCACCATTCATTGTTCGTTTCCATCATCTCAAGGTAATTCGCTTGTATAAATCGAGTTTGGCGACTTTTCATTGCGCGTGTATGATTTCATTTTTAACGTAGCTTTAACAAATTTTCAGTAATATCGCTACGATGTCTGCAGTGTGACAGTTTATAGTGATGTCTATCACAGGGACATCATGCCGCAGACATGTTACATTATGATGTCCCACCCAATCACATTCTCCTGACACCAGGCGGACCAGTAGTAACACTAGCCTCTTAATGCTGAGCGCCAAGCGTTACAGCTGTTAGCACCATTTTTTAAAGTCTTTGGTATGACTCGGCCGGGGTTCGAATGCATGGCCTCGTGCATCTGAGGCGGACGCTCTATCCACATGTTCACCGAAGCGGTTATTATTCATTGCACAAATATAACATTTCATCATCTCCATTTATCCGAATAATATTTTCAATTAGATAGCAGTTTGTGTAAGTGATTATCGATTTTTTGTTAAACGATATCCCCTTGTCGAATTGTTCCAGTTAATATTTATATTTCGTTATTGTTGTTCACTATCAATACTTGTGGGTGTTTAGTTTGTTTCACTTAGAACGATCGTCTTAGTCTGGCTGGTCTATTAATATTTTGATTTGCGCAAAAATACAACACAGGGATTGGTCCGGTGATGATAGATTATTTGTAAATTAGAGAAGTAGAGTTTTAATTTATTTCATTATGGCTTGACACTTTTAATTTTCTTTATAAAACATGAATGATGTAGTAAGCCCAGTGATATTTCAGACATAAAATGTGCTAAAGGCCTTTTAATTTTGTTTTAAATTTTGACTTTGATTTGTTCTTTATATACTGAATGTAAAATCACAAAATAATGGCCAGGCACTCAACATATTTAATATAATCAAGTGTGTTTAACAGAGGGACATGATCGTTTTGGGACATTGATTTATCTATTGAAGCGTCCTTGTTTCTTGAACAAGACAGACTAGGAAGTTACGCCATAAAAAATTAATATCATGAACAAATCACTCATCTGACGCATGTGCAAGAATTATTCCATGCTTACAAAGACGTCAATAATTCAAGGTAGTAAAATAATATCTCACGAATTTTACTGCAACTCTCTTGAGCTCCAGGTGTGCTAAGTTTCTCGAAATTGAGCTGGTATGAACTTAAACTGACAGTATATTGTGGCAGAGAAGGGACTGTAATTAACGACAACATTTGTTATGATGGTATATCGTGTTCCAACAAGTTCATCAGACTCACTACCTATAATAGGAACGTCTCCTGGGAAATCAGAATAAAGATATACGTAAAATGTATTCACTTTTCATATGAGTAAAAGAAAACAGATCATAAGGTCGTAAAAGAGTTCCATAGTCGACCAGAATTGCGCTATGTGATCTGAAGCATATAGCATTAAGCAAATAAGTACAACACGTCATCATCATTGTAGCAACACAGAAAATGCTTTAATGACCAAATTAACCGGAGAAAAACAATTGCTGACATTACTTCCAACATCCGTATAAAAATTAGAATTCTTCACGCGAAAACAAAGTTTGGTTTAAGAACGCTACATCATAGCCATTTGTCCTTTCTTTGCTGAGGCCTGCAAATTAAAGTCTTTTTTGCCTATAAAAATTTAATCAGTAGAACTACACGGGTAAGCAGTGCTGACAAAAATATAAATATTACAGTAAATAGTAGCAATGATAGAAAAAGAAATAATAGTTCAAATAGTAGTAAGAATAAAAGATTGAAGTAATGTTTCAAAAAAAATGGTCGTTTAAAAATTATTGAGGAAGGAGTAGAAGTTAAAATAGTATTAATGGCTCGTATAATAGTTAAAATAGTAATAATAATATAATTAGTATTTAAAATGGTAGTGATAATAGAAGCAGTTCTTAAAATGTAGTAATGATAGTGTCTGTGTGTTTGTGTGTGTGTTTGTGTGTGTGTGTAACGTAAATTAAATATTTTCATTCATATGGCTACAATATCTGCAGTTTCTAATACTGGGGTATCAGGCCGCAGACATGTAATATCATGCCCCACCCACCCCCAGTCACATCAACTTGACACAAAACCCACCAGTCCTATCACTAACCTAATAATGGTGAGAAGGAGAACTTTAGGCAGCAGTAACGACGAGATGTACTAATTGAAGTAGAATGAACGTTATTGACTGGAACAAAATATGATTCCAAGCCTAATTTATTGAAAAGGGTAATCATACCAACACAGTATCTTTATTTTAATAGAATGATGACACAGTCAAATTCCGTTTACTATATTTGCATTTATAATGCAAAATATAAAAACCGATTGGATGAGGTTTTTTTTATTTAAACTACGTTATCGTAATTGAATATTTAACTGCATATCGGTCGATCGATCGATTGTCTACTGGAATATAATGATAATTGATCATTTTCTTCATATTATTCCAGAGATAGGATATTGGAAAGGAGCTTAGCATACATTAATTAGCTAGCCATATTTCTGCAGATGCTGTATATACCCGTAGAGATGCCTCCCTATACATTATGACAATATAATTTAAATCATCCTATGTCAAAGCCATCATTTGTGGTACCACCAGAGATCCATGAAACCCATACGAATGTATAAAAAGCATTTGTGTTTTTATATGCCAAAAAATGTCCCACCTTCGTTCCTTGTGGTGAATCAAATACTTATTTTCCTAGACGTCATAAACTTGCTTTGAATTATTCTTTGTTGAACATCCCTTTTTATAATGTGGGTCACGGATTTGAGAGATTTACAGTCGATCCTAAAATGTATGTCCGATTAGAAATCTTTTTGTTTCTAGAAAATTGCAACGTGTTTGAAAAGTTGATTATGCTCGTTAAATGCGAGCAAAAACAGCTTAGAGAAATTACAAATGACAGATAAAACAAAAGTTAAACAATCTTTACTGGTTAAATTATAGAAGAACGCTATTAGTAAAAGAATGAGTTATTTCAGCCGAAGTAGGATTACAACAGAGTTGTTGACGTTGATGGCAAAAATGAATTAATCTATTTACCCAAAGTTTATAAATATCAATAGTTTTGTAACAGCAATGCTATCAACGAATTACATTGACAAGGTTATACATTTGTGATTCAGACGCCTTTTACGTCAACGAACGAAGTAACCTATCATAATTTGCTGGTATGAATATATAGACATGAGAAACTGACATAAATATGCCGTCGTTACATGTTGCCACCATACAGAAATCTAAGTATGCGCATGCTTTTGGAACGCGGGGATTATATTATTACGTAATTCAACTCTCATTATATAATAAATTGTTACTGGAGCAGCTACCATATCATGACTTTATTATTTGTATGATTACGATTGGCAAACCATGACCAACGCTATATTCATCGCTGATACTACAAGTGCAGTTGTAACTCTAATGCATTAGTTCGATTTGTACAATTACTACTCTTTCTCTTTGCCTTTACTATCGATACAAATACAAGCACCGTCGCCGTAAAAACCAGAATCTACGTTATTACTGGGATTTCTACAGATACTATTGCTACCCATTTATATTAACGAATTCTGCTACAGCCACCAGCAGCAGCAACCTCATCACCATACAGACCAAACCCAATTTTCATTATGTTTTTAACAATGCTAGGATTCTGCGAAAGATACATACAACACATTGGATAAAAATAACTCTTCAGACTTAAAAGTATTCACCTTGGATTCCTTCTATTCCTTTTATAAAGAAACAAGTTGAGGAATACTTACAATTTGTGGATATCCTCACTTTTTTCTCAAACATAAATATTACTGATTTACGACAACTTTTGGATTTTATGCCCGTACTTTAATTCTTAATGCTAGCCTAATGGTCAGACCAAAACTCGTAATTCCATACAGAGCAATGAAAAATATATTGACAGTGTCAACTTGAAATGTTTTTTTTTTTTTAATCAGAACCAGCTTTAGTTTAGCTCTGCTGGTAAACTATACCAAGGGCATCAGTCCAGAAATAAAGGTCATTGGACAGAAGCTGGAAAGAGTCACAAGCTTCAAGTACGTGAGATCAATTATCACAGACGAGGACTCCAGACTAGAACTACTTTGCAGGATTGCTTAGAGAATGGCAACAATAACAAGGTTGAGACCAATATGAGCAAGATTCCAACATAGGTTTTGGTTCTGAAATAAGATTGATGTGCTCGATTGGCATGTCCATCTTTATGCATGCTTATGAAACATGGACGCTCACATCGTATCTACAAAGAAGAATTCAAACCTTTGAAATGAGATGCTACCGCAAGATATTGGGTATCTCATATATTAACCATGTAACCAACAAAGAAGTCCAGAACTGGATCCAATGAACCATCGGATCCTATGAAAACCTCTTGACAACTATAAAAAAGCGCAAACTCAAGTAGTACGGCCATGTCTCAAGATATCTGGACTGGCAAAAACAATCTTGCAAGGCACAATGCAAGGGTGCAGAAGAAGAGGCAGGCAGAAAAAGAGGTGGGAAGACAACATTAAGGAGTGGACAGGCATGGGATATGGAGATTCCCAAAGGGCAGTGGAGAACAAGAAATAATGAAAAGAATTGGTTATAAAGTCAACTCTAGTCCACCAATGACTTATTGGGTTAAGGGATTGATGATGATGATGATGATGATGATGATGATGATGATGGTGGTGGTGGTGGTGGTGGTGGTGATGGTAAAAGATAAATAAAGCTTATGTAAGAGAATATCGTTTGGAGTAAAGTGTACTTACGATCATTAGCACAAGGTTTTATACAGTGCTCCTCCTAAACTACTGGGAGGATTGTCATGAAACTTTACACACACAAACACACATGAACACACACCATTATATATATATATATATATATATATATATATATATATATATATATATATATATATATATATATATATATATATATATATATATATAAATCTCTCTTGTCCTAAATTACGGTTCTCCTAAAATATATTAACATGACAGCAACTGTGGCTATTTTGACAGTCTTCTTATCTCTCTCCTCCTGGAGAGGTGCCGATAAGACCTAATTTCCAATGCTTATTAGTTGACCCTAAATGAAAATGGTACCCATCTGACATTCATCATGACCTGCAAGTATTGCTAATGTTACTTCTTCTGAACGGATCATCGTAGCGAAATGGTGTATCATTGCAAAACGTCTGATGATAAGTAGTTGATCTTAAATAAAAACGGTAGAAGTATACCTCCAACATGGCCGCCATGGTGGCAATCTTGAAGGTGTTGCTTTGGCTTCTCCTCTTGAACAGATGGTCATAATAACCTGGAATTTTCACGAACATAAAATTTATGATATCTAGGGATTTCTTCTACTCCTGGAGAGATGGTCGTAATGACATGAATATTTTATAAACACTTCCCTCTATATGCATGTAAGCCTAAAGAAAATATCGATATTAACTTCCAAAAGACTGCCACAGCGATTCTTAGCAATCTCGAGAAACTATTCTTTTGAATGACAAATCCGACATTTTATGAGGAATTTGAAAACAGATTTTAATTGGCCTTGCGGTCAAGTCAGATATTTATTTATTTCTATTTTCGTACTACACAGCTCATGTACACAACTGTTTACGCGTACACCTAAGAATTTTACCAAATTGTGTATTTAGTTTTATTCCAATAACTTGTTGATAGTCAGCATCGTGACAATAATTTTAAATCAAAGGTATTGACTCGCGTTTCACGTGGTAATTGATTCTAAGTATTATAATAACAAGTATGAATTAATTTGTTTGTATTTTTACCAGACCAGGTTTTAGGATATGTAATTTCGACAACTTGTTTAATTTTCTTACAAAATACAGAGTTATCCAAACTTGGCAAGTGGATATATCTTGGTAGTGTCTGAGACAGGTTCAGTCATGCTGTATCCATGACACCAGGTTCAATGTCAGACGCCATGATAAGGTATTTTATACCGCACTGCCAGATACCTATTGGACATGCTAACTCCAAACATATAAATATTTTGTTACGTAATTGGTATGTCAGAGGTTCTCAAGAACATATATAGTTCTGATACTCGGCAACTAAATAAATAAACTAAAGTAGAAATTGCCTCTTCATGGATACCTGAAAATTTTTTTGACCCGTCGATGGACTTCCGTTTTAGTATTTTAATTACGTATTTCTTCATGTTTATGTTTCTTTCATCTTTTTTATATACATTTTGCCCAATATTGACATCTACACGTTTTTTTTTGTTTTGTACGTTGTCTTTACACCTTTTGGAAGGGTTTATGTGTACAAACCTATCTTTTTTTAACCATATTAGAACGTGACCTTATCCTGGCACCATATAGACAATATTGTGCTGATGAGAGGCGGGATGCTTCTGTATGTATACATGTTTACCATGTCTACAATGCCGTTATTGAACACAATAGCATCCGCTGTATATAAGGAGACGAAGCAGAAACATGGATATCGATTATTTTGCCACAAAATGATTGTAGACGTTACCTTGTGACGATCACTTTTTCTTATCATCTACACATATCCGACATAAGAAATGCATGGCTTCAAACAGAAAACGATTCAAAGAGTCTTTTAAGAATGACATGTGGCGTTTTACAAGTGTAAGGCAATTGATACGTTACTTTTATCTATTTTATATGCAGTACTACTGACCTAAAACATTAAATCAATCCTCCCTTTTTGTGCTCACGAAAATACCCTGTCCATGTAAGCACAACGTGAGGTTTTATGTCTCCGTCGTGCAAAGTTCTACTGTCTAATTAGTTCTTCTTCTTCTTCTTCTTCTTCTTCTTCTTCTTCTTCTTCTTCTTCTTCTTCTTCTTCTTCTTCTTCTTCTTCTTCTTCTTCTTCTTCTTCTTCTTCTCATTATTATTATTATTATTATTTATTATTATTATTATTATTATTATTATTATTATTATTATTATTATTATTATTATTATTATTATTATTATTATTATTATTATTATTATTATTATTATTATTATTGTAGTGTTTGATACCATATCAACCTACTGTATTGAATTAGTTTCTACTGTAACTACCTTATCCTTACTTAACAACCTTATCATTACGTAACATGCCGTGCATCAAACAATTTGTTTTTCACACAACCACAGGCCTGCAGACAATAAAAACATATACTAATTTTGACTGTTGCTCTCTTCTTTTCCAATGTAAAATTATTCTATGGTGGCATATTACAGAAAATATCTTAGGCGGTTGTCTTAACAATTTATTGTTTGTAATGAAGAAAGTTTATTGCTGTCATACAAAACATAGACAAGAAGGGATGATTCTACTTAGTAAACCCATTTTGTGGACAGTCAAAGGAATACCTTGAATGACGCTTGTTTAATAACATTGGTATTAGAAAAAAATCTAACCTTAAAAATGGTACGCGAATAGTATCTAATAAATTTAATCACGATATATATTAAAGGTCAAAGGTTATGCCTAACATACCTTGTGATCATGCTAACTTAAACATATATGAAATCACTTTTCTTTTCCTGCCCAATTTGACATTTTGTTGTGTATTAAGAATACACGAAATGGTTTCTGTACTCAGCAATTAAAAAAAAATAAAAAGGAGGGAAGAAATGGACTTTTATAATTCTTTTAAATTCGTGTTGGCCAATATAAAGTGGGTCATTTGAGGGACTATTGCTAGCATTGTGATTTTCAGTTACAAAAAAAAATATATATACGACTTTAAAAGGCGCTCGTTCCATTAATATCAGAGAAGGCATTGAAGTTGTATCATCAGCAAAGCAACAGCTGTAGACACAAGTATAAATAAATTGTATTAGAATACAAGAAACATGCGAGATATGGTATATAAATACAGACATAAAAGTCACACATTACACAGAAATCTTACTGTGCATACCAAGATGAAAATTCAATATGTTACTTGCATATACTTGCTCTTCAAGTTTATTTTGGAACATTCCCCTAATCAACAGGTATCTCATTGAAGTCCTTATATCAGAGGAGTTTGTAAAATAATTGCTTTTGATCTTATATAAAACGTTTTAGGAGGAAGTTTGAAAGGTATGTTTACAATGGTAGAGGATAGGGGGTTATGGCGAAATTTTCCTTGTTTAGAGATAGGGATTTTTTAAAATCCCAATAGTGTTATATAAGGAGTGTTCCAATGTCAGTAGTGTTGTATAGTGATTTTACAGTACCAGTAGTGTTGTTCATGGATTTTTTTTACTATGCAAATAGTGTTATATTGAGATTTGTCTAATGCCAATATTGTTGTATAGGGATTTTCTTTCCAGTGCCAATTGTGTTATATAGGGATTTTTATATATTTATACCGAGACAGGAAAGAAGTCTAAAATAGATATGCATGGAGTTCAGGTCCGCATTATGAACTATAAATGCAGTATACTATAATAAATATACCATTAGATTACTGCATGTGATAATTGATATTATAAAACGAACCTTTAGGTCACTGCGTGTGATTGCAAAGAATATTCGAAAAAAGTATAAAAAAAACTATTTAGATCACAGCGTGTGATAATAATGATAAGGTCTGTTTGACTGAGTGGAAGGCCTATTTTGTTCTTTATTTATCCTATCCGATTTTCGTATTATATTACAATATAAAAATACATAAACAGAAACATAGTCCTGATTTGGTAAACTTCATGAAACTTACTTTTTGACTCTATATCTATATCTATGAGGTAGACTTGTAGTCGAGTTACATTTTTTACCGTTAAGCGAGTAACTTTGTAATGAATGAATGGTATAAGCATGGTTAATAATAATAATAATAATAATAATAATAATAATAATAATAATAATAATAATAATAATAATAATAATAATAATAATATTATTATTATTATTATTATTATTATTATTATTATTATTATTATTATTATTATTATTATTATTATTATTATTATCATTATTATTATTATTATTATTATTATTATTATTATTATTATTATTACCATTTAGTTACCAATGCAGTGAACACTGAATCCTTCTATTCAATATTGGTCGATTTTTGTATTTAGTAATTGTGTGAGAAAAGAACCGTTTAAGCTTTGCGACGCATTGGCTTTAAATGATTAAAACTGGATTATTTTCCCTAAACGTGAACAAAAAACAAAGGTATATAAGCGTTCCTGCTATTTGTAAGCATAATTTATATCAACCAAAGCTGGCTTGTAGTTTTTGATCTTCATGAATTGATGAAAATAAATCTGATTCGAAGAGCAAAGTGTGGCCATATATTTCAAAAAAGATTGTGGTTGTTTAGAAATTCGTACTGAACTAAGATTTCATAAGCATTTTATAGGATTTTCTTGACGTTTTGCACAAACATGTTGCTTGGTCACGAAATCGCTTTTCTATTGTAATATATATTTGTTTCAATTTTAAAATGATGCTGATTTTACCTCATAAATACTGCCTTCACGCCCATATTGAACTTCCTTATACGGCTATTTCATTTGAATGGATGGTCGTCTCTCCATGTGGTTTTTACTATTAATTTTTGTTGTAATATTTAAATAGCCGTGAATCAAAATGGTGCTTGCCTAACCTCCAACATGGCACCATTTTATTAACATACCTATTGATATAATTGTGGCACGTATATGCTTTTTTCGTGACTAAAATATTTATTACAGTATTTAACTGGTTGCAAGTCAAATGACGCAGATTTATGCATCGATAAATATGTACCATGTGAAGGAGTTTGAAAGTGAGACCTAACTGACCTTGACGGTCAAGTTGAAGGACATTACTGAGCTACATCTCAGAGCTTAAAAACCCAACGTCTCCGTTACGGTAAAAGGCAGTATATGTCAGTCATCTTAATAACATTAAATCCTGCAAGATATTGGTCCTAAACATCATTGGGTGCCATTACAACTAGATAATATCGACGTCTCATCATATTATGAGCCATGTGATTTCTCCCTCAAACTGAGAAACCCGCTTTTATTCACGAGTGTTGACAGAAGCCAACACTACGCTATGGTTGATACTATATGTGTTCCTTACTAATACACTGTTCTCATTTTGCATTTAACTTATGCAAGACTCAACCAATATTTGTTTCTTTAAATGCATAATGGATTTCCTTTTTTCAAGTCAGTGTTGTATGCTTACCAATTAAATAGGAAATCTGTAACAGATGGAGTTGCCTTCAGAATAAGTTCACCCTTAAAAGTATTCCAAAGCTCCAAAAGACTAGCAATATTCTCCCCAGTCTTATTCTTATATAATACGCACTTTCTCTTCTAAGATCCGCTTAAAAGAGCGGGCTATCTTTCTCCACTCCGCTAGAATCGATTTGTCCGCAACGAGCAAATGTTTTCATTTTCAGATGAGTCCCTTAACTAAATTTGACAAATGTATGATGTCATTACTTTTGAAGCACTCCCGAAAAATAAAACGGCATTGTAAGCGTCTTCGTCACTTCTTGGTACCTCGTAATTCTAAACTGAATGTTTGAAATTTGTTTAAACCTAACATAATTGATTATTTCAAAGAACGTTTAATGTCACATAATTTGTTTTAAAAAAAAATCTTTTCCTTCCAAACTTCAGTTAGATGAGAATAATGGTGAAATTTATAACAAAAGACGGCATTGTGGTTGTAATAAATTTATACCTAAACAAAATTTTGAACAGACTTTTCAATTTGTTACATTCCAATCAACACCGTTTTGACACCGTTTTTAAAGTCAACGGTCTTCAGAGTTCTTATTAGAACAAGCCTGTGAGAATGATGACACAAACAAAAATGAGAATATTTTTTAAACACAAAAAAATCAAACTCCAGTTTTACGTATCTGACAAATTGCTTATCATGACCGGAAATAAATGTGTACTGCACTTAGCGGTTTCTTGTGAACATATTATCTTGAAGGTATCTTACGTTCATTACCCTTAATACCAATTTGATTATGTAGCCAACATAATCCTTAATGTGCTTTTGCAGCCAACATAACCATTAATACAAGTGCGACTTGGTACCCAACAATATCAATGATAACAATGCAACTAGGCAGCTAACATTGCCATAAATACCAGTGCGACTTAGTACCCAACATATTCATGAATAACAATGTAACTAGGTAGCTAACATTGTCATTAATGTCAGTGCCACATGATATCCAATATATTCATGAATAACAATGTAACTAGGTAGCTAAGATTGTCATTAATATCAATGTCACTTGATATCCAATATATTCATGAATAGCTATATAACTAGGTAGCTTACATTGTCATAAATACCAGATCGACTTGGTACCCAACATTGTCATCTATAACATTGTAACTAGGTAGCTAACATTGCCATAAATACCAGCGCAACTTGTCACCCAACATACATATTCATGTATAGCAATGTAACTAGGTAGTTAACATGGCCATTAATACCTGTGAGAGAAGGGCAATTCCTGTGCAAAGGTGTGGAAAGAAACCTAGTGTCCAAAATTACCATTTTTGGTGTTTGGGCCTCAAGACGACACAAAATCCATGATCTGATAAATTATAGAATAGGTTGTAGTATAGTGTTGAACAGGTCTCCTTCCTCTCAGATAAAGTGATTGTTCGTTTGATCAGACAAGGGCTTTATGGACGGGAAGTTTTAAATGTTTCACCGACAAAGTCTAAGCCCTAAATGTGTATCGGATTAAACAGTTGCATTTAAGACCTCCTGGTGCGCTCTCCGATCTGTGTTAGATACAAATGATATCTTTTTTCTCCCAGGGCGTTTTGACATTTGTCTCTGACGTTTCTAATATGCAGAAAGAAAGTCATTAAAACAAGTCCTAAAATGTGATCTACGTTAGAACAGCTACAAGATAATCGTCAACGTTTAATTTTGGGTCGCCTCGATTTTTTTTGTTATCGGCTGAAGTGAATGCAAATAAATTCAGATTGCGAAACTCAAACCGGATACTTTCAAGGATATATGATTTTTATTTCAACTAGAATATAGTTGAAGTCGGATGGTATAGATGCAGTTTTCTATAGCTGATCACAAAGTTGTCAACGCAAAACGAACAACCATCCCTGTATTAAGATATTTTGCAAGTTATTAATTTTGATTTTCAAAAGAACGACTAATAATACGTTGTTATTAAGGACATCTTTTAGAAAGAGTATTACCTATATTAACTCTGAAATTTCAAGATTTTAAAAACTTTGGTACCAGTTCATGTAGTCAACTCCTTAGCCCTAAACCAAAATAGGTCATTTTTACAACCACTTACTTAAATGTGGTATTGCAAGATATCTACCAATAAAAGAAATATGATTACTGCATGCTATTTAATTACGGAATCCTTTCGACAAAATGCTTCGAATCTGAATAGATGGTCACTTGAACTTCGGGGGGGGGAGCGGGGAGAGGGCGAGTGGTCTAACTGAAAACTGCCATCTCACCTTTGTTTGCGTGCCTTCGAGTCTCGGGATTGGCCAATATGCGTACGTGCGAAAGCTTGCCAGTAGCTTCTCGTGGGTCGGTGGTTTTCTTGGGTTCTTCATCCACCATTTATACTGGCCACCTTGTATAGACTTTATTGTACGGAAAAATACATTGAAAGCATGATAGTTGTTTGCAAGGAAGGAGTTTATTTATTATTCATTTGATGGTTTTGAAAGTACAACTTCTCAATCAAACAGGACGATAGTTGGACGTGTCTTTGTGATTCTTTCTAGGTTACTGTTGTCACTGTTGTTGGTTGTGTCTGTGTGGTTCTTTCTAGGTTATCTTTATCACTGTTGTTAGACTGTATGGTTCTTAACGGCTTACCGTTATCACTGTTGTTGGACGTGTCCTTATGGTTCTTTCCGGGTTACCGTGATTACTGTTTTGGGGTGTCTGGATCGTTCTTTCCAGGTTACCGGTATGGCTTTTGTTCTTGTCATGAAACTGGAATGCGACAGTTTCCTATGTGATATTTGCAAATTTTTTGTGGTGTTCTGTGAGCTGTTTTAGGTAAGTGTTTGAAATTGTAATACTTGATACCACCTTGTGCTGAAGTGCCATGTGCTCCATCAAGAAAGCCATGTAGTTTCCTGAGATTGAAAGAATTCTTGAAATATTCAGCGTATGCAGGTTTAAAATTGAAAGGAACCTTTCTCACAGGTTTTGGCTATGGTGAACGTTTTCAGAATAGTGATCAACTGAGTTTTAGGAGAATCATTCGGCCAATGTATTTGAAATTTCTGGTAGGGTAGTGACTAATTTATTGGACATTTATGCCTGACACTACTTTTATTTTGACCGTTGATTCCCCATGGCATATTTCACACTGATTTAATACAGGCTCTCAGTGTTTTTCACCTGTTTTCTCTCAAGGTACGACAAGCTTTAGATTGATACGCACAATATTTATTTAGACTTTTGGCCGTTGAAATGGAATTAAAAATTTTAAGGATATTTTTTTTATTCTCTAAAAGCGCCCTTCGAATCAAAGTATGATTAGTCAACGCTTTAAATATTGCAGACGGTTTAGATATTCTATTCCCAACATCATCCTGGAATATGCTTTAATTATTTTATCCCAACAACATCTAGGAGTTAATTTTTATAATTGTAAAGTATGTTTTAGGCATTGTATCCCCAAGAACATGTTAATAAATAGGAATACAAAACCCGCTACTTATTCAAAACGATCCACTGTCAAACTGGATTCGCAGATCGGAATGTTTCCAAATTAGCCTTATTCAGTCTACATCTCAGACTGACCTCTTCGAATTGGGATGCAGTTATTTGCAAGTAAATTTGAAAGTGGTAACCACCACTGAGATCATCTCCAAATTCACAGAGATGTCAGGTAAATAATACAAAATCGTAGATGGTCACATCTAGTGACGAATAGGATCATTCGGAAGGATGCACGCATATGTACAATGCATTGATAAAATAGTAAAGATAAAATAGTATAGATTGTGTTTTAAAAAAAGATTTCACCTTTATTGTATATCCTATTAATATCTTTGCAGCACCCACATGTATAGTGACCATTAAAGGCGCCAAACTTAATAAATGTACTGGTTACTGTTAAAGAGATGGACAAGATCAGAGTGATTGACTAGAGAAAGATATATTGAGCAAAATACAAGAATGTTGTGTATGGACACAGTAATAGCTAGTCATTGATGTAGATATGATGCTAATCTGAATGTAAGAAACTTTCTTATTTATGATGATGGATTCACCCCAGCGGCCTTATCCGTACTTTTTAAATAACGTTGTTGTGGGTTATACATTTTTAAAAAAAAATTAAGTTGATTGTTTTCCTTTACAATTGTCTCCTGACGAGTAACAACTATTAGATCGTGTTCCTTAAAAAATAATACTTATTTTATCAATTTTTCCCTTCCATTATATTATTGTGTCAGACACATTTATGTAAGTGGAAAAAGTAAATGTCTTGCGATAAGGGAAAACAACGTTATCAATATGCTCTCCAGTTTCCATTCTCTCGACTTCCAAACTCACTGAAGAACTTGATGGGATGAAATATACTGTATGAGGTCTGGTAGATTCTTTACTTCGCTCTATAATTGGTGTTTGAGTATGCATTACCGCTGACACCCAGCGGTTGTCCGGGATGTTATTAAGTGTCTAGCTATAATTCAGTCAGCAGTTTCTGAGACTGAGTATTACAGTTTGAAAATACCGTTTATTTGTACCCCCTTCTGATTTTGAAAGTGAAAAGAACAATTTAAAATAAAAGATGCTCCAAACTTAATCAGTTCATGTATTACTTTATAATTTAAAATCTGATTATGCACGGGTTGGAGGGCTAACAACGTTATTCTATACGCGTTTCACTCCGAACGGAAGTTTTCAGTGTAAAAGACGACCATGCTTGCCAGTCATTTCCAGTTGCTGCATAAATCCATTTTCAGTGAAGGGATGTATGCAGGAACACACATTTATACTTTGTCATCTGCTCCCGATATCTAAAATTCAAATGAAGCAAAGTGTTACAAATCTCGACTCGTTCAAAGTAACAAAGATAAGAGTGAAACCAACAAGCTTTGTAAATTTAAAAAAAAATAATAATTTTTTTTTCAGTAAAAAACAATGTAAAAGTAAAAACTAGGACTTACGGTTTGTGAATATAATCCAAAACGTAATCCCAGAATTGAAAAATATAAGTCCTATCACTAAAATGTACTAAATGAACCCAAGTTAGAATCCCAGCGAAGTTCAAAGATGACAGACAATGACGTCAAATGAATGCAGTATTGATGTGTCAAATGTTCTACGTTGAATTTTATGTATCACGAAATAATTGACTTTGAATCAATGGAAAGTTTTCTTCTGTATGCATGGTGTTTATTTTTGCAAGCATTTTTTTCTAAATTCTAAATCTTCGGTTAATTTTGATTATGATGGGTTGAATGGCAAGGACACGAGGACGTGTTTTTGTTTAAGGAAGGTGGCTGTATGGTATCGGTATAGACATACCACTGTTGTGTGTGTGTGTGTGTGTGTGTGTGTGTGTGTGTGTGCGTGCGTGAGAGAGACAGAGACAGAGAGAGAATGATGTGTTCATGTGTTTAGCGAAAGTCAGTGGTTAGGTTTTGTGGCAGAATATAATATTTTCTATTGTCATAAAAAAAAACAAGCAGATAAATCATCCCTGAACTTTAATCTATTCATACAGTGCAACACTCTTACAGGAAGTTTTAAAACAAATAGCATGTATTAGTGTTATAAATATAATTAAAAGCTGTGTTCCATATTTTTTTTTATTAACGTTATATATTGGAATAATGAAAACAGATATCAAAGGTAACTGTTAGTACTTCGCTTCAGTCAAATCATTAATTTCGTTAGTTATTACCATTATTAGATAATAACATATTCTGTCGTAATGTTGCTATGTCACTTAGTGCATCTGACTGCTTTTCAAAATTATACACAAGCTGCAAATTCCATTACTCGTTTTCCACTGAAAAATTTGAGTAAATAGTGGCGAATGTATTAATATTGCACTCCTTGATGAGGACCTTTAGTATTTTTCAGCAACACTTCTCTTTCATTTTGTGACAAAGAAAAGTCCACTCCAGCAGCGGAGTCAGTGATTCTAAGTTGCAAAAAGTTCGCATAAATTTATTCACATGGTAGTGTGCGACTAACTTAGTGTACTAACGATTTCATACATTTTTATAATTCTCTGATATTACCAGTATATTTGTCTGAATAAGGACTCATTGGGTATTTATTGCCAGGCCATTACAATCAACAATGAAAATTTATATGGGAACTTTAAAATGTCACCATTAACTGTTCGTGAAATTTTGAAGTAAAATCTTGTGGTTAGAGACTTCGCCTCGGACTCAATAAGTCGCGGGTTCAAACACTAGCCGAGTCATACCAAAGATTCATAAAATATTGGTACTTACAGCTTCCTCTCAAGGCAGTCAGCATTAAGAAGTTAGTCTTAGGTCTAGTCGGCCTGAGGATCGTTTCACTAACACTGCGTAACTTACGCACAAAGTACGAAGTTATCCAATTCGTAACTTAAGCAAATTGAGCGTTTCTTTAAAATGTACGTAAATGTGATAAATCGTCGCAACTTGCGCTCCTGCCGCAACTTTTGATCCTGTGAGTCTTTAGGGATAGAAGGCAAGAAATGTGTCTTTATTGACGTAAACTTCCGACACGAATTATAGCTTCTCGGACGACAAAACTATATTATCTGACAACCATAACAGCGGAAGTAGATCCACGATCTAGAAAATGGTCTTAGGGGAATCATTAGTGCCTAAGATATGAAATTAGGTCAATCTATCAGAAGCTTTATCCTAGCCACACCACTACAATTACAGAGAAAACTACAGACAAAATATACACAAGTAGAAATAGGTTCATAACAACTAACAATGGACATACTTAGAAATATATATATATATATATATATATATATATATATATATATATATATATATATATATATATATATATATATATATATATATATATATATAATGAAGAATTTTTGTGCACATTTTTATGTCAACATCCATGTTATATCAACATCCATGTTATATGCATTGTAATTAGGATTAATTATGCCAAATACTTTTACAGACTATAGTTTCGAAAATGCATTACTGAAATTAGTATTGACTTTCTAGCACAAAATTGAAAACACGTTTCAATCAAAAAATGCTACAGCCCGTATTGTTTCCTCTCTACAGACGCTGTCATCAAGGATGTGTATGTGCTGATAAATATAGATTTGCTGACGAGTTCTAAAATAATTAAGTTATTGAATTTTTAATATCATGGTGTTTGCATAGCTTTAATATGGGAAATGAATTAATACTAAGAGTCGTATATAGAAAATGAGCCATACAGTGGTTTCACATACGTATGTACAATTAATATTACCATTAATGCAAAACTATGGATCTATTTATGGATAACAAGCAAGATCAATACCTTTTGTTAACTACTGAGTTACTTCAGTGGGATATTAAACTCAGTTTCAGATATGTTGCCATGAAACGAGAGTAGGTGAACTGTAAATTTTGTTTTGTTGGAATACTTGCACATGTAGATGGTCACCTTGTCCGTTTACTCATTCCATGTATAATATGACAAGACAAGAATTATATTGAAATGGAATTCAGTGATTTCTTTCTGATATGGAGGTGAATTTCAGGTATATTGTGACATAATTTATTAATATAGGTGAATGCAATAACCTGTACCCTTATCCTCCGTTTGCCCATACCCCAGTAACTCTAGCGTTGAGTGGACCTTATTATACCTCTCTTCCACCACTGACCTTGGTTTCAATATGGGAGTAATTAGCCAAGGTCATTGTGCGTACTCTGAATTCCCAACAAGCCATTGATTTCCATGGTCCTCCATGTATTCACGCAAACCAGAATTCTTTATCATTAAAAAAAAATTCATACACAAATCCAGGCCATTTACAAACTAAGTTAACAAATTTGAAGCATGTATGTATGTATGTATGTATGTATGTATGTATGTATGTATGTATGTATGTATGTATGTATGTATGTATGTATGTATGTATGTATGTATATATGTATGTATGTATGTATGTATGCATGCATGCATGTATGTATGTTGCTGTTACGACTCCATGGTCACAAAATTAAGTAACATAAAAGAAGCAAAACCAACAAGTTTTATAAAATTTAACAAAAAATTAATACAGATTTATTCATGAAACATTGATAACCCATTAGTCACTGAGAAAATACACCAAATGCTCAATTTGAAGTCTTATTATTAAGATTAGTATTATTAATCTCGGACACATACATAAACATCTATTTATAAATTATATGCACTATATACTCAAGTCTTGTAGGCAAAACTTAACAAAGATATTCTGTATGCATTACATCCAGGTATTAGAATTATACATATTAGATACAATCATGTACTAGAAGTTATAAAACATTAGTTATATATAAGTTATATATATATATATATATATATATATATATATATATATATATATATATATATATATATATATATATATATATATATATATATATATATATATATATATATATATATATATATATATCAACAGACTCACTTTTATGCATTAGTGAAAAAATTACGTAGAAATCTGGAGTGAGAGAGAAAAATATTTTTTTGGCTGGTTGAAAACTTTGAAACTGAACTTTCATCAACCTATAATAATATGGTTGATTGTAACGGTATGTGTACAGTGTTTATATCATCAATGATACAAAGTTTCAATAGCCCGTCGATACTGTACGGTAAATTTTTCGGTTACGAGGCACAAATACTAGAAACTAATGCTTTGTTATTGTTGTTTCTTAAACGTGTCATAAAGGTTATATTATTATTATTATTATTATTATTATTATTATTATTATTATTATTATTATTATTATTATTATTATTATTATTATTATTATTATTATTAATCAAATATGAAAATGTTCAAAGGTCGCTCCCGTCTGTCTGTATGTCTGCCTGTCTGTTTGTCTCTGGATACGGGTGAAAATCCATGAAAAGACGAGCGTAGAGGATTTTCATTTGTGTCCCACGACGAGGTCTCTAGACCTATGAATGTTGGTAAAAGTTAACTCAAACCGACCAGAGAGAGAGAGAGAGAGAGAGAGAGAGAGAGAGAGAGAGAGAGAGAGAGAGAGAGAGAGAGAGAGAGAGAGAGAGAGAGAGAGAGAGAGAGAGAGAGAGAGAGAGAGAGAGAGAGAGAGAGAGTTTATAGTCAGTAGTAGTGTTAATTACAGCTGAAAATTACTTCCATCAACTGTAAATATCTTAATAAATTGTAATTACCTCTTGTTGGTTCGTGATTTCGCTAAATCAAATAGAAACTCAAAAAGAAAACAAAGATATACTGCTTATAAATTTTTGATTGAAAGGAAATTCGGCAAGCCTCGTTTCCTTTAAATAAATTATTTATGTATCTCTTGGTATGTCCTTGATACAAAGTACGAGTGGATTAAACCGCTAGTGCATGAGGACAATAGCGACATTTGCCGTTCCTGTTCGAAACAAATTATAACTCTGTAAACTGTTTGATTATAGTTGTTCCATTCAGACTAATGAAATCCTATTCAGATTAATAATTTAAATAAAGCTGTAAAATATGTCAGGTATACAACATTTCAATATTATGAACGTCTCCAAGGAAACTGAAGTTTAGTTAAAACAGAAATCAGAGAAAGATCCATTTGGTTATTTTCAGAACTTCGGCTTCCCGCAAAACTGCAGACAAGAAGAGAAATACAAACGCATGGTTATAGTGCCTTGTCTTTAAACAAACATTTACAATCAGAAACAGCTATTTTGAAGAGACATCTAAGATGTATTAGAATTCGAGATTTTAGAGATTTTACGTTCGATACATTAAACTTCATATGTTACGTTTATGAACCACATCCTGCCGATATTAAGTTAAATTACGGAAAATGTTTTATCTCACATTCCAACACATTTTAGCATGGTATGTGTGAGTAAATATCTCTAACGATAATTGCTACAATGACCCAATTCATGCTTACACTCAGGATGACTAATACAATATTTGTCCTCACAGGTCATTACACTTTTCTTACTTCAAAAGCTCCTCTTCTTGTACAGATGTGCTCATATATTTATTTAGACATAACGCATTTAAAATCACATTATCTACCTTATCTTAACATACCTGCCTCCACTGTAATTGAAATGCGAGTAACCGTCAGGTCAAAGAGATCTTAATCTTGCCTAATCTTGCCTAATTGAACAAAATATATTGTCATCTAAATTTGCCTTTCTACATAGCTAATCATCGATTTGTTTACGCAGAAAATGCGTATATTACACAATACATTCAAATCTTATAACAGGAACTTTACTAACAGCAACTAGGTGTGGAGTGGTGTTTATAATATTTAACGTAGCTTTAACAATTTTTCAGTCATATCGCTACGATGTCTTCAGCGTGGCAGTTTACAGTGATGTCTAGCACTGGGGCATCATGCTGCAGACATGTAGCATGATGTCCCACCCAGTCGCATTATCCTGACACCAGGCTGACCAGTCCTAACACTAACCTCTTAATGCTGAGCGTCAAGCGAGGCAGCTGTTAGTACCATGTTTGTAAGTCTTTGGTATGACTCGACCTGGGATCGAACCCACGACCTCCCGCATCCGAGGCGGACGCTCTAACCACTAGGCTTGCGGAGCGGTTAACAGTAACTCTAGCATATCTCATACAGATCGATGTGGAATTTATTCTCAGTTCAATAAAATGTGTCCTTATGATGAAAAACACGTTTCATTATAGGAAGTCAATGAATTTTTGCACAATTTATACTTTATTTTCAGACACGTTAAGGTCATCAAATAACTAACATTGTAATAAATAATGTGCATCAATGATATTTTAAAAAAGATTTTTAGCATCGCACACACACATTAATCATACAAACGCTTGCAATGAGTGTTCGAAATAAAGTATGCATACAAATGAAGTGATTTCATTTTTCTCAATCAGGACATGAACGTCTTGTCTATATTTTGCTGATAAATATACCAATAAATGTAAGATTAAAACAATAAAACTCGGACTGAATTTAATGCTGATTTTACGCCTATTTTTAAAATATAAAAAAACATTGAAAGAAACCGTCCCAAAGCAGATATTACCAGATTTCATACCTCAAATTAATTTTCTTTTATGTAGGTACCAATATTAGTGGTTATTTTAGTTCTTTTGAAGGATATATTTTGAGCAATAGTGTTTTAAGAACATGACCTACAGGCAAATCCCGATTTATATTGTTTGAGCTTAAAGCAAATGTAAGCACAAATCACTGAGCCATAAAATATAGGTTACCGTGACCTAGTTTTCACTTGCAATATTAGTACTATTAAAGAAATAAAAGTGTATACATATTAAACCACTTGACTCTGAAAGCAATATTCTGTGAGAAAATTACCTTATGTAAGCCATAACCTCATCGTGGAAGCCAGAAGGACGGACAAACGGAAGGAATGACAGACATTATCAATCTGTAAATGGAAAATTGTTTTGCAATCTTGCCAAAACTTTACATTAAAAAATGGATCAAAACATCTTTACTGATCAATTATTATGGAAGTATCAAACCAAATGGCTTAGGATTCCGAGGTTTGCATAAAATGAAATAATAAGCAAATGTATCTCCGATATATAATGGCTTCATTATCCTCGCTCTCTCGGGCTTATAAACGATTTCTGGTAAATAATGCAAATCATTTTGTACGTAAGGAGAGACTGTGGCAGATATGAGACGTTCACAGATAATAATTATGACAAGCGCCTGCGCTGTGTGTGTGTGTGTGTGTGTGTGTGTGTGCGCACACAGATAATAATTGTAGAGCGCGCGCCGTGTGTGTTTGTGTGTGTGTGTGTGTGTGTGTGTGAGAGAGAGAGAGAGAGAGAGAGAGAGAGAGAGAGAGAGAGAGAGAGAGTCGATTGTACAGTTACACCGAAATAAAAGAAGTGCTTGACGTTTAGTAAATTAACATTTGCTGGAGAATTACGACCTTAAAGAATAAATTTAAATATTTAACATAAAGGTACATGCGTGAATGGGTTTTATGAGCAATTGCCAATATGTATAATATAATTCTTTTAATAAATCTTATAATGCCAGCTGCTATACAAACTAATGCTGGATGACTGATGTCGTTCTTCTATATTTTTTAACTCGATTTTTATAATAATTAGACGCTTGCAAAAGTAAAATGATCTCTTCTAATCTGTGGATTCTATCCTACGACTTTAGGTGTTGGCGATAACCCCGAAAGGCACCTCATATCAAATTCGTACATAGAAAACTAGGTATTGTAAATATGTATGGACATAAATTAGAACGCCGATGCTACACAGCGTGCATCTTCTCTGCACGAATTCTATCTGAGATTTAACATTTAAAATTTTAAACTTAGTTATTGCCTATGCGAATGTCTTCATTGTTATATAAAATAGAAAGAAAGTACTTAAAATATTATTTGAACTTTAGATAGCATATCTGAGTGATTAATGTTGAGCATGCTTATTAACTCAACTTCACAAATGTTACTTTCCCAGGTAAGGTCGCTTATTAATAAAATTATTCGGAGTACAATACTTCAAATCGCATTTTTTCTAATTATAAATACAAAATCAGATCTCCAATACCGTAATTTCCTTAAAATTAAACACATATGTAGAGAATGTGACAATTAGTTAATACCAAAATCATGGAATTTCACATTGTTTTCAAGGTATTTCACTTCTTATCATGGTATATAAGATTCTTATATTGGGAAGAATTAGTGAAAATATACCAGAGAGAAATTTACTCTTAAAATATGTTTTCGTATTGTTCGGACAGTATGAAGATTGGCCTCAAGGGGGGTGGGTTGATTCTAATTTTAAGACAGGAAACATGTGGGTTAATATTAAAACGTAAATCATGCCTGATTGAATATCGTTTTCTAATTCTTTCCTAATATTCAATATAACCGCGATAACCATGTCCACAAGTTATGAAAGTGAACAATCGTATTTTTGTTATAATTGTTTCAACTGTTTGAAAGGTCAACAGATTAGGGTAATAAATGAGTGAAAGAAAAAATACGGTAATGACTGTCAACCTTACAGAACAATGCCGTTTAACTGAATCAGCCGGTCCTATTCGAAGCACTTTTTCATTAGACACATAGTTCTCAGCAAATATAACAATATTTTCACAACTATATTCTTATCTCATTAACTTCGGACATTCAGTTTACATATCTAGTGTAACAAAACAGAATAAATACAATTGCAATCAAATATTTGAAACACAATCTTTTTTTCCTCACACATGTACAATTGGTATATTTTCTTCTAGTCTATAAGGTAAGCAGTATTTCCTACAAAGATAAATCAAGTCCTGTTTTCGACAATGTCCGATATTACCTTATGTGGTACATATGATCCAAAAATTGAAACACACCGTCTACACATATGCGCCACTAAATTTCGGATTATGAGGATAGCAGAGTATGTTACTACACAACCCATGATGCAAAATGTGTATTTATTGTGAGCCGTAAAAAAGGTGAATTCAGCAAGAAAACAAACAATTGCTATCGCTTGTGAGACATTTAAACTGTATAAACGATTCAGAAGATTAACACAAGTTGATTTTACTTGATGCTGATTGCTATTAGGGTAAAACAATTGAATTCACAAATACGTGAGTGCAAGCCATAAATTCCATGCATGCATTGTGTTTTTGTGACATCGTTTTGCAATATATTTCGTGCTTGGATGCAGTGTGCTGTGATTTAATCGAATACTTTAATTTGCATCATGTTTTAACTACTTTAATTTCAAACATCCTTTGTTTATTACAGGCGGTGGATCATTATGGGCAGAATGGTGGAATTATGAGGGGATATCAGGTCAGTTTCTACACAGCATTGCCAACTTTTATTCTTCCTTTCAAAATGGAAATTTATTCCTTTTAGAGAAAATAACGGCAATTGCTGTCCATTAGTACCGATACATGATAAAACAGAATAGCTGTCCTTGATATTAGCTGATTCATGCGCGTGTACAAATCAATTTATAATAGTAAGATGCATTTAAATTTTGTAGACATTGCACAACAGTGATGTCTTGTTAAATTTTTTACATAGTGTAAAAAAACTCTTCAGTTATTCCAATCCCTTTCGCTTTATTTTTTCTAAAATTATAGGTATAATCGAATATGCACAGACAAAAATATTAACAATATATCAGCAGTATTAACAATTTATTAGCCATATAAATATTTTTTATTGACTGTGACCTTTCGTTTTACAGGACCAGCCTATTGGGGTAGAATGAACACAGACTGGTACCTATGTAGTAAAGGAAAGAACCAGTCACCGATCGACATAGACCCAAGACTTTTATTGTTTGACCCGAATCTCAAACACATAGACATAGACGGAGATGTGGTATGTAATTATGTCTACTATGCAAAGAGTAACCAACTTTTGTTATATCAGTTCATCTTCTTCAGCCCACACTCGCCACACAAATCCTAATATTAAAAAACTAGCTCTCGCCAATAAGGAGTATACACTATACTCATTTGAAAATTCATGGACAGCTGATGTTATATATGAAAGCTAACATAATTATTTATGCAAAACTTTATATAGCGGATATTACTAATGGAGATCACCTCATAAAATAAAACTGTTCACAATTGTGTAAGGCTTTTAGGCGCAGTTTTTGTTCTTTGTCCATTATTTAATACGCTTCTCCCGAATTATATTACTATGACAGGGATATATAATTGCCTTTACCGCTCCGGTAATCCAAGTGATCAGAGCATCCAGCCTGGTCATACCAAAGACTTAGAAAAATGGCATTAGCATCTGCCTCACTAAGCAATCAGCAATAAGAGGTTGCTGTTTGGACTAGTCGATTTAGTAGCTGGACATAAAAATGGGCAGGATATAATGCTACATGTCAGCGGTATGATTCATCAGTTCTAGAAATCACTATAAACTTCCACACTGCACACATAATGACTGACAAATTGTTAAAGTTAGGTTAAAAACCTAAATCACAACCCAAAAACATAAATAGACAGGGGCCCTTTATTGAGTAGTATCATAACGGGCATTTCAAACCGTGTGGAATTCGAGTCAGGTGGTTGGTATCTGTGATAGGTAAATTTGGTCTCGTACTCGCACATTATGATAACTACTCCGTGAAACCCTCAATTCTCTGACGTGCCGCTGGAAAGTTTCCTATGATTGCTTCCACGACAGTCTCGCTGCTATAATGATCGCGATCCTGGGAGCAAAATAGTTTTCTCATCCAATTTTTTTCGTACACGTCTTCCTTTGAATCCTTCTGTTAACCATTTCATCAATACATATGGCATACAATGATGTTTATGGTAAATCATCCGAAAACTGCTAAAATCATTCAAACATTAAGATCATATTTAACATCTCAAAAAGATTCTACACCATTACATGGTTTGATCCAGCGATGACATTTTCTTCGTCTAAATCAACGAATCCACGCAACAGTGAATGAATACATTCAATGAAGGGTGCACGTCGTTTTTGTCGATACCAGATGTTTAGTTGACTTAATACTATATATTATAAGCTGCAGATTGATATCAGATTTTGCTATTGATTTAATACTATTGATTGTAGACTGTGGATCATTTTGATTAATGCCAGATGATTCTTTTACAGCTGGGAAATCACTGACAACATTCTATATTTAATATAATTTGTTCAAGATAATTCTGTATAATTCTTAGGACCCTTTTGAAGAAATGGAACCATGCACCTATTGTATTCCACAATACTTTGCGTCGCAATGTATACTTGAATATTTCATGCTTTGAAAAGAAAATTATTCCATTGAAGAAGTGGAATTTCTACCATATGACTTTATCAGTTATCAGTTACTTTCCATTCCAACCAGCACCGTCTCAAACTCTGCCATGGTAATCGTTTTATCTTCTATGGACAACGAGTACAGCTTGATAATTGTACTGAGATTACATTGGATATCCAAGAGAATTTCGAAATAGATACAGTGGGACCAAGACATTGTGACACAATTCAACCGGACACTTGTGGAACACATGATTTGTTGATGAATTGTGAAGCACGATTAAAAGAATGTGTAACACAACTTCAATCGGTCATAGCAGCGTTGAATAATGAAACCACACGTATGATAGCATTCAGATTCACTGATGTTATTTGGTAGAAACTTCAATCGGTCATAGCAGCGTTGAATAATGAAACCACACATTCAGATTCACTGATGTTATTTGGTAGAAACTTCAATCGGTCATAGCAGCGTTGAATAATGAAACCACACGTATGATAGCATTCAGATTCACTGATGTTATTTGGTAGAAATCGCTCGACTCTAACAGCAAAGAAGTTTCACAGCTGTGAAGTTCGAATTTGCATTCCTAGTCGACTTGGAATAAGTATCAATGGTATCAATTTTAATAGTACTGACATTTGTGTTTGTGCATCTTTGCATCCACGGAACTGATCCACTGAAACATGCCTACGTGCATGTTGCATTATCGCCCAGCCATCGTACCTGAGCAGGTATGAAGCACAAACCGGAATACTAGTTTTTTCTTGGGTAAAATCGCATCTGCGGTTTTATGCATTTGGTGTGGCTCTTCTTTAGGCACAAAACTCTTGAATGTCATCGCTAATCACAATTATGTCTACCGAAGAGGAAACCCTGTTGTTGAATCCATCCAGCGGTAATTTTGAGTGATTTAATAAATACCTCAACCAGGTCCCCGCCAAAATTCAATACTGGCGGTTCAGTTCTTCCATAACATCCGATATCCACATAACAAAACCCATATCGGACTTGTTCAGCAATTTGTGGTGTATTTATTGAAAACTGTAGGCACTCTAAGTCCGCGTAAATGATATTTGGTACTTTCATCTTCCGTTGCGCTGCAGTAAATTGTAAAATATAATTACCGGATTTTGACGTGATATTTATCTGCGTCTTCGTTTTGACCAACACAATAAAGCTCATCGGTATCCAGCAGGTGAAGTGTGCTAAATATATGTATTTAGCTTCGATAGGGAAACTTTCTTCCATAATAGTTGCTATACTAACAAACTATACCTGGATAATCTATAAAAATCTACATACAGTGGTACCACCCAAGTCGTCCGCGTTTATCCCGACCTGGAGGATCTGAGGATAAATGAATCAACTGAAGACTTTCATTCCAAGTAGACGGATACAAGTGATAAAATGGATGAGCATTGATAACTCCCAATAACAGTAGCCTGCAGGTGAAATTCAATGTCATCAAACTTGTGTTCGTGTGAGGGCTGTCTGCATGATCACTCGCGTGAAGTAGCGGGTATAAGATCACCAGTTTCATTTCACATTAATGCACAATGGTATTGGAATATGACTTGAGCCATCGAAGGCATTGTACGGGATAATATGAAGATGGCAAACGCTGATCTTGAACTGTCTTCGGTGTTATTTTACAACTTCTCAATAATCTCTTCAAAAGCTGTGTAGATTTAATTATTAATAGCATCATTGTCTTTACGATTCAAGATTAGAAAGGCTTCACTCAAAAACCAACAGACTGAAATTTTTAATACATGGTTGTCTGCTGATTTGAGGCAATATGTCGTGTTAAGCGGCATAATCAAGTCCACGGATAGCACAATGTTCACTTGTAAGATAGATGTGTCCGCTTGGTGTAGTCTTCATACAAATCAACAACGCGTGTCCGTAAGAAACTTAACATCTTTTTGTCTGGCTCGCACTCATTTTGTGTGTTGTCTCGCTGATCGTTGTAAATCACGAGAGCTCCAGTGCAATATAAATTCTGGAACTTGATTCCTCATGCTTATATAGCAGCCTCAGTCGCAATGGTAGCTGTGATGGCATGAATGAGACCAAATTTATCTATCACGGCTCCCCGTCCCGTGAACCCCTTATGCTACTGTTACGCAAACTTACGTGTTTGGAAACGTTCCTAGCGGGGCAAGTTTATTTAGAGATAGCAGGGGTTATGGACTGGGTAGTCGCGATAGGTAAGTGTGGTTTTAAATCTACATTATGATTATACTTTCGAAAATATTTGTTATTTTGTTTACGAAAAAGGTCAGGAAGAGATTTGAAAAATTCAGACAGAAGCTTGATCTGAAAATTTAGCTGTAGTGCCAGATCAATATATTCAAATTAATATAATCAAACTGATGTTTGTTTATTGTTTTATAATCAAAATAATAAATTGAACAGAAATTTATATTAAAAAATGTGCATATCTGTTTTCTTTTTTGTAATGTTTTGGGGTATGTATAATATTTTTTAATTCCAGTCATTCACCAGATAAAAGATCATCATCAATTAGCTTTATTAATGAAGAGCATTATTCTATATTTTGTTCAGAAGTTCAAGATGCTAAGGATTTGTTTCAAATATGCCAACATTATTTGTAGACCCTACAAATTCCCACATGATGTCAACGAATAGCAAATCTCTATGGAAGCACTGGGCTGCTCATGAAAGCTCCTGTCAAAGGGAATATATGCAGAGGAAATTAAAGTCTAAAAATGCATCACATCACGCACCCAGGATTGGCTTGATTCATAAATAGCATTAAATGTCATTTACCCAGACTACAAGAACATGCTTAATCAAATTGCTCCACCTGCAATATGCCCAGAAACGAGTTCTTACTAATTTTGTTTTGGCTGTCTGCCCTAAAGCAAAATCCGCATTATTCATGGCAAACAGATGGTTTGTTAAACATGTCGTGTATGTTAATGTTTTTACTTTTATTTATTTGATTTGAGTTTTTTTCTAGTCAAGTAATACTTTGTCTGTTACAGACATTGCATGTCTTCAACAGCTAATCTACAATAGTCTCAGAAATGTTAACATTAGCTCCAGGCTTACGTGGGTCTGGCATCCATTTTGAACATTCCGGAAATGCTAGACGCGAAATGTTTTCTGAGAGACGATGTTCTATAAATTACCCATTATTTAGCAGAAGCATACACAGTATCCTCACAGCGTTCAAAAGAATTCAAACCTTCAGAAAACAAATATATGTAACGGTGCAGTTATCTAATCCAGAAAATGCATTGCGGAAATTTGCATTTCAAGTTTCGCCGTATTTCCAGCGGCAGTAAAACTTGTAACTCACTATATGTTTAATTTTATAGGTGTAATTTTATATCAGTTACTTTTATATAGTTTTTTCAGTTTTATACTTCCCTCTTTAGAAGGAATTCATACATACATACCATTATCATACATACATACATACATACATACATACATACATACATACATACATACATACATACATACATACATACATACATACATACATACATACATACATACATACATACATACATACATACATACATACATACATACATACATACATACATACATACATAAGTACGTACGTACGTACGTACGTGAATTCATGCATGCATGCCGCCTTGATTAGACAGCACCTTGGTTTCAGTCAAGAATTGAACCCGTGCAGTAATAAACGGCACCTATCGATCCAATTGGCATTACAGCATACATAAATCTAGATTCCGCCTATCTCCTACGTCCTAACTGATCACCATTACATATATTATTGACGTTACACATTTCTATAAAACCTGGTCTCGATCTTCCTTTGTTTTATTATTATTGTATCTGGGTTGTTTTTTTTAGGGGGGGATATCATTTCTACTTCAGTTCAGAATTAGAAATATATTGGCCAAGCGATCGTAAAAGGATGTGTGTGTGTGTGTGTGTGTGTGTGTGTGTGTCTCATTTACAACCTTATATCATAATCATAGTACCACTTGGATTTAGGTTCAAATAAGGGAATAAATATTAACACAAGTAAGAACCATACATAGTACGAATATAGAAACATCATATGTTTCTTTTTCTTCTATCATTGGTAATTTGGTTCTAATTGTTCACGATACACCGTAGAATAATTGCACGTTTCCATTACAGAAAAATATAATTTAATCAAGGCTGATATAGTACCTTCCACAGAAAGACGTGTTTAATATTTCATCAATCTACGTCCGTCTGCTTTGAATAAAGTATGATTGATGGTAGTGCAAAATATTCCCTTGATACAATTATCAGGAAAAACAGCAATAAAGTTCAGCAATAAAATTGCTCTTTAATTATGACTAAACAAATCACGGATGCTCAATTATTTTCCCCATAGCAAAAATATTTATGTTTTGACTTCACACAATGAGCCAATTTAATTTTCTGGACTCGGGATCTCCAACCATCCAGTTAAGACTTATCCGGATTATACAATTCGATTCGTGCTCCACTTTTGTAGCATAAGTTTTAGGTTATTCACGCCGTCTTTGCTTGCTTGGCGATTGAAAGACGTACATTCTTTTGTTTGACTGACAGATTCAGAAAACAATTTTTACCTAAGTGGCATTTAAAGAAGAATGTGAAGAAACGAATTCCCCCACGTGCATGTTACATGTATAAAGACGCACAATTGTAGAAAAAACTACTTACCTATCAAACCCTTAATTCTTATGGCAAGATTTTACTGTCAAGAATTTCAGTTGAGTTGCATACTAAAAATGCGCTGTTTTTAAACATGTGTCTCTCAAAAACACTGACCTCTGGATGCAGCTCGATTCGTGAAGGAGTTATCGGAATCAAGTTACATTAGAGTTTACATACATTACTTGTTGAGAAGTGCTGCAGAAAACAAATATATATTCAATTTGATCTCAATACATTGTCGGGGCCCCGAGTGGCCGAGTGGTCTATAGCGCTGACCGTTATGGATCACTGCCATCTCACTTCTGCGTGAGTTCGAGTCCAGACTCGGCTAACGTGGGTAAGTGAGAAAGCCTGCCAGTAGCTTCTCGTGGGTCGGTGGTTCTTCCCTGGGTTTTCCAGGGTTTTCATCCACCATTAATGCTGGCCGCCATGTATAGCCTATCTTGTGCTGAAAAATGGCGTTAAACCCTACAACAACAATACAACAACAACAATACATTGTTTATACCATAGTAAAGAAGAGCATTCTAACCATCTTCTACATAAAACGTTTATAAGACATTAATATTACCAAGGGTCTTTTTCGTTATTCTTCAGTCTTTTGAATATATGCGGGGTAACATAGTGGTCTCGGACATTCGCTGTTGCAAGATCACCCGATATCTAACATATGTCCGCGTGCATTTCAGCCTCGACTCGGCGAACGAGTATATGTGAAAAAGCTTGCCAGTAGCTTCTCTTTGATTGTGTTACTTCCTCCACCTAATATAATGGAAAAGTAGGTGAAAATATGCTGCTTTTGTGAACATGAGACACATGCAATATGTTTATTTGACACATACGACATGTTTAAAAGACACGTATGACATGTTTATAGAATGCAAAAAATGTTTATTGGACACATACATGTTATAGGACACATATTACATATTTATGGGACACATACATGCTTATGGGACACATACAATGTTTATAGGACACATACGACATATTGATGTGACCTATACATGTTTATGGGATATATACAATATGTTTATGGGATACATACAATATGTTTATGGGAGACATACAATATGTTTATGGGATACATACAATATGTTTATAAACCTTGGTGAGAAAACTTTTAGGTAATGTTATTTCCATATTTACAAGATGAAAACATTATTTATTCCAAACTATGGCAAGGCATACCCCCTGACATTTTTGGTATTAAAGAAACTATGAATAACTCAGTTTTGATTAGTAGAATTGATAATCCTCGCTTTGCTGATCAAAACAGACTAAAGCACGTTCATTTTTTCACAATGTGTGTTACTGGCAACTTACGGATGATTTGTGATAGCGAATAATACATTGGTTTCTGAAGCTATGTGCTTTCACGCACGCACGCACACACACACACTCTCTCTCTCTCTCTCTCTCTCTCTCTCTCTCTCTCTCTCTCTCTCTCTCTCTCTCTCTCTCTCTCTCTCTCTCTCTCTCTCTCTCTCTCTCTCTCTTCTATATTTCCTGGTGCATGCCATATCTCGACATTAGATTTTAAGTTTAATCAGTTTAAGGCATACTATTCTCATGGAATTATTGCTGCATATGGAACCTTATTCTTGCGACAGTTTGTATTGATGATCCTTTTGGGTATTTTGTGCTAATTATACTGAATTAGTACATAAATGTGTGAAGTGTATGCTACACACATGCCATTGTAATACACTGTGTAACAAATTTAATTTTGATGTGCCAGTATTTTATTGTTAACACTGTCTGCAATCTTAGTAATGTACAGATCACTCCATTACACGTGAATTCTAAAGCATACCTATGTATGCATTCCCTTCAACGGTCTATTAATTAAATATTTTAACACGGGTTCTCAAGTTTAACAAGTTTGCATTTAACAACGAACACATTCTACAAATTAATAGGGATGGACACTAAAATAGTAGATTAGTATGCGAATATTTTCACTGGAAAACTAAAGCATTAGCTTCTCAACGACCTACCATATATACCACTTAGAAGACGTAGATTCATTGGCGACACAGAATAGATCGAAACAGACGACAATTTGAAACTGCTTTTTATATCCTACAATAAATTTCACCTATCGGAATCATCAAACATGTCCAGCATCTGCTTAGATATTCAGTCTATCTATCTGGAGGGAAACATAAAAAATGACCAATAGTCTAAACCAAATGACTCTCAACTGCATCTACCCCCAACCAGCTAACCAGCTACCACCACCAGCACGTAATAAAAACAATTCCTTTACGGTATGTGCATTCGAACTATACGCATATTCTGTGATCCTGCCTCTTTTGAAATAAGACTGCGTGAACTCAAGGGGCACCTTAGAAGAAGAGACAGAGAGGAACATACATCTAGGAGACTATTGACAAAACTAGTCTCCTCGACTGAATAGCCCTCTTGAAATATAAAACTATGAAAACCATCATGCAAACTTTCTACGCTATGCAAGAAAACCTACAACATATCATACGCAAGCATTGGCACCATACTGAATCGTCCGAACGTCTCAAGGGTATATTTCAAGAAGTTTCTATATATAATTGCATACGAGAGGCCTAAAATCCCAAGAAATATTTAGTGCGTACCAGGTTAACTTCATACAAAACGATAGATTTAAGAACAAAACGATGACAAGACAAGCATTACCTAATTTGCAAACATATGCCCGGGACCAAATCTTTCAGAAGTTCGACAACAGGACTACACGATCAATCATAACTTAGGATGTCGCGCCAAAAATACGATCTGTCTTCTGACATGCAAGATCTGTACCATTCAATTTGTTGGCGAAACCAATAATTTCAGAAAGCTAATAAATAATCACAAAAGCAACAAAATCAACGTGATGGTCTGTAGGTCATTGAGAGTAGAATTTACTTTTCAAAGATATTTAAAATTGTTGGGAGATAACGATATTTGTTATATAATCACTGTGCTTAGAGTCGGAACTTCCAAATCAGAGGTAATACAAGAAAATATGAAAGTATTTACTATGAGGAAAGATTGTGTCAGATATATAACTTTAACATCGAAAATGAATTCCATTTTGCTACTGCTTGTCCGCTTTATGGAGAATTACAAAAGAAAATACTTAACCACCATTGTAGATAAAAATCAAACTTTAAAAAAATTTAGGTGCTTTACACACAGTGATACTATTGAAATTCTGATCATTAATTTAGCAATGTTAACTATAAAAGATTTAAAGATTAGGGAAACCTTTTGATAAAAGACTTTAGATCAGTACGTCAGATATGTTCCATAGGGTTACCTTTATATCCATTTGTTTGATTGCTGTGTAATATATGTTTATATCTAACCCAATTTGAAAAATGAAACAATGAATCCTTTCAGGTATATTACGTCTAATAAATACGATGTTCTTTTGTTACGCATTATAACATCTTTTTGTACGACATGATGTGTGGCTATGCATCACGAACTAGTAGCCTATATCACAAATAAACACTTATTATTATTATTATTATTATTATTATTATTATTATTATTATTATTATTATTATTATTATTATTATTATTGTTGTTGTTGTTGTTGTTGTTGTTAGCATCATCGTCATCACCATCACCATCATATTATTATCATCATCATTATTATTATTATTATTATTATTATTATTATTATTATTATTATTATTATTATTATTATTATTATTATTATTATTATTATAGTTCTTGTCCTTTGTCCAGACACAATTATCTTAACATCTTTGGTTCACAAACTCTGCTTTATTCCACCGGGATATAATTTCTTTACCAAATCCTGCAGATGGCGTTTATCTCTTGGTTTTCTGTCCAAACTTCCCAGCTAAGAATTGTCAAAGCATACTGGTTCGCTATTTGATAAATATAAGAACCCACTCGTCTGTTATTTTTGTCAATTTTGTATTATTATATACATTTCAGTGAATTGAGCCTAGTTATTCTAGTATGTAAGAGTCCAGATTGCTTCTGTCTTTGTTATGAATGTCTAAGCTGTTTGTCCCTTGACGAAGGACTTTGTTTCCTCAAAAAGTTGGGAAACGCTTTTCTAATTTGCGCACGCATCTACATATATATATATATATATATATATATATATATATATATATATATATATATATATATATATATATATATAAGATTTCCAGCAAAATTGTTTTCTTAATATTGAGGTTCTCGCCGTCATTATCTCATTTATCAATATTTTCCGGAAACAATCATATTTACCTTGTTATATGCACACTATATATTGATGCTACTGTCAGATATCATTCATTATTCCTCCTCGTGATGATTGTATATACCAAAACCCCACCTAAAACCAATTTTGCTATAGTTTAGACATGAAATTGTCCTCAACTATTATGGGAAACGCTGCTTTGGTGATGAATTTCATTATTTCCTTGAATGTAGCTATTTCCGAGAACAAAGACAGCAACCAGTATTTAAATACTTCTATATCACACCAAATGAAATACATGACTGATTTATTTCTTCTGATAGATATAATATATATATATATATATATATATATATATATATATATATATATATATATATATATATATATATATATATATATATATATATATATATATATATATATACATATATATATATATATATATATATATATATATATATATATATATATATATATATATATATATATATATATATATATATATATATCCTGTATAACAAAATTCTGTCCTATATAAGATATCTTTCTAGTATAACATTATCTGCCCTATGTAACTATCTGTCCTGTATAACATTATATTTTAAATGTAACAATAGCTGTTATGTATAACATTATCTAACCTATGTAACAATATCTGCCATTTACATCATTACCTGCCCTATGTAACAATATGTCCTGCCCTATGTAACAATACGTGTCCTGTTTAACAATACCTGTCCTATGTAACAATATCTGCCTGTATAACAATATATGACCAATATAACAATACCTGTCCTGTTTAACAATACATTGTCTATGTAACAATATCTGTCCTGTATAACAATATATGACTAATATAACAATACCTGTCCTGTTTAACAATACATTGTCTATGTAACAATATGTCCTGTATAATATTATCTGTCCTATGTAACAATATATGTCATGTATATTAATATCTGCACTATGTATCAATACCTGCATTGTATAACAATATATGTCCAATTTAACAATATATGTTCTATAAAACAATATCTGTAAATTGTAATTTTGTCTGTCCTGTATAACATATCTGTCCTGTACAACATTATCTATACTATGTAACAATATCTGACCTGTAAAACCTAATGCTTTTACTGATAATAAGCCGTCCTGGTTCGAAAAACTAGGCATCCTACTTCGGAATTTAGGAAATAGTCTTGGTCTGTGGGAATTATGGATAAATCAAGCTGTCAGAAACATGCAGGATTTCTTATTTATGGCCATATAACTGACCACTTTATACACAAACTTGGCCGTCTAACTGACCACTTTGTTCACAACTGGCCATCTAACGGATCACTTTATTCACAATTGGCAATTTATAGTCTTCATGAGCATGTATGTATGTATGTATGTATGTATGTATGTATGTATGTATGTATGTATGTATGTATGTATGTATGTATGTATGTATGTATGTATGTACGTACGTACGTACGTACGTACGTACGTACGTACGTACGTACGTACGTATGTATGTATGTATGTATGTATGTATGTATGTATGTATGTATGTATGTATGTATGTATGTATGTATGTATGTATGTATGTATGTGCATTTGTGTATGAGAGAGAGATTTTTAACGTAGCTTTAAAAAAATTTAGTAATATCACTACGAAGTCTGCCTAGTGGCAGTTTATGGTGATGTCTAGCACTGGGACATCATACCATTGAACTGTAGCACAATATCCCACTCAGTCACCTTATCCTGACACAAGGCCGACCAGTCCTAACACTTACTTTTTAATTCTTAGCTCATAGCAAGGCAGGTATTAGTACCATTTTTTACAAGTCTTTGGTTTGACTCAGCCGGGGTTCGAACCCGCTACACCTCCTGCATCCGAGGCAGATGCTGCTCTAACTACTAGTCCACCGGAACAGCATTTTATATATATATATATATATATATATATATATATATATATATATATATATATATATATATATATATATATATATATATATATATATATATATACATATATATACATATATATACATATATATATATATATATATATATATATATATATATATATATATATATATATATAATGTATCTAAGGTATGTACGTATATATGTATCAAAGTATGTATGAATATATGTATATAATTATTTTTCATTTAATACCACACACACACACACACACACATATATATATATATATATATATATATATATATATATATATATATATATATATATATATATATATATATATATATCTGAATCGAACACATGCATATATTAGGCACTTGTAGAGTAATATGAGAACTTAAGAAGCATACTAATAGTACAGATATGTGAGTAGCAATGTGTCAGTATAATAATTAATATTACTTTACATTTCATGACAATAGGAACTGAAACACAGAAATGTGTTCAATAAATGAGATCCAATCAATCCGTCAGTGTGCATGTTATGTTGCTGCAAAATTCTGTTTGAATGAAATTTGCATTTTAATCTTAACAAAGAAACAGCCGATCTTATCTGGTACCATGTTTCACTGTCATTACCATATGTTTGTGTGTCGTCTTCGTAAATTATGTTTGAAAAAAAAAAGCGTTTTAATACAGTATGTACTCTTTTGTAAGTCAACTCCTACTGAAAACTGCCTAATCCAAATATGCACTAGCATAATGAGCCGGCAGATATAGGTCCATGTAGTTTGTTACGAATAATCAGTAAAACAAGCAACTGGTCTGCCGATTCATTATGCAACGGCAGATCAGGGACTATGCTATTTTGCAGTTAGACTATGCTTATAAGCGAGTACATACGGCATGTTATTAACATTTAAAAAATTAAATCTAATGAATTAGGTCAGTGGGACGCTGGTGAACAACGGATATGATCTCACACTGGAAATTAATGACACGGACGCCGAAACTACTCCCGTCAACTTGACGTTAGGCCCCTTGTCCTATAATTACCGTCTCAAACAGATCAAGCTTCACTTCGGGAGTGAAAATTATATTGGTTCAGAACACACAATACAGGGAAAAGCCTTTCCAGGGGAGGTAAGTCAGTGCTTTATTTTATGTATTTGACATTGCTACAGTAGCGGATCAATAAATATCTTTTAGGAGGGTTGTAAACATTCAGGCGAGAGGATGCGGAAATGAACCCTCAATGGGTGTTCGAGGTTCTAATCATGCATTTTAAGCGTTATTATGACACAATTTTAAGCATGTAACTTGCTATAGGTAACGTTTCAGTTGTTTTGCCTTGCCGCGCCTTCTCGCCACCCTCGGAGCCGCCTCTATTTTATTCTATTTACCAATGTATCTCGATTCGTTAGCTCTAAGATCTTTGGTATCTTCCGATCTATTGTTGAATTGTAGTGGTAGTTGTAGTAGTTGCACCACAACCACCAGTAGGTATTATTTATATTATTACTGCTGCTGCTGTTGTTCTTGTGTTAATTTTTGCTCTTTATGAAAATGACGCGGTATTGCCGGTGTTGGTGCTGGCACTGCAGCGCTATGACATTGTGACTTGTGAGAAAACAATTATACAATTCAAAACTAAGGGATTAATACAGAACTATCCAGAGAAGTATAAATACAGGATAGTGCACGAATGTTCCTTTCAAATGGAAGTTAGCAGACGATGTAAAATCTTTCCATCTCTTTCGAGCTTTGACGAGCAATATATTGAAATTATTTGATGAGTTTCATAAAATTTCTTTTAAAATGAGCACAAAGGTATGGTGTTATCAATCAAATGAATAAAACTAATTATTCGTTTTGACCATACGGCACAATATTGCACTGAAAGCACTTTTTAAAAAATGCAGCACGGTGTTGGTCATAATGCGGTTTACAGGCATAGACATCCGAGGCACGTGCCCAGGGTCCCGTACAGCAGGAGGCCCAGCGGCGGCCCAAAACAAAATTTCGGTGTCGGTTGAGTTAGCAGTTTAGTATTATATCAATAAATTTAACAAAATGACACACATGCACATGAAATGCAATGGAATGCTCTATATCTGAGACTGAAAGATTGAAGCACAATACTGGTTACTTTTAAGATTAGAGTTTGTGCCTAGGGTCCCCTAACTTTTTAAAACGGCTCTGATTGGTCACTACCCCTCTGCATCGCTGAACCATATGACTGTTTGTTATATAATTAGCTATTTGTTACATATAGAAAATCTTTGACATGGGTATGTTAATATAAATAACACAGCAGTTGTGTCATAAATGCAAATATTTAACCCAATGTCGATTAATGGATGTTAGTTTGTAATAATACTGTTCTACGTACGTCAGAGCAATTAGGGAAGTTATATTCAATAGATAAAAATAATTTGTTTGTAGGAATACTCGTGTAATAATATTAAAATTAAACATATTGATTGTGTTTGTAGGGCTAACACTTTTCTGTGCACAAAAATATTTCTTTTTTTTTCATGTAGTAGACAAAATAAAACCTTTAAAGAATTTTGTGCACAACGTCAGTAAAAATTTTATCCTGGAAATTTATGCTTATAAAAGAAACTTTAGAATGTTTCGGAAAAGATAGAAGAATATACTCGCTTACGAGTCGAGTCCAACTGCAGTCTGCACAGACCCATATCTGTCATCGTAATATGCGCCGGCAGACCTGGGTCTCTACAATTTCTTAAGAATAATAGGTAGAATAAATAATATAGACTCTGATCTGCAATCGCTCTCTACTGCAGCTGATCAGGATATTTGTTGTTTGCAGTTTGACTCGACTTATAAGTCAACGTAAGGAGCGCGATGATAGTTTTGACGTGCACAAACGTCAATTTGGGAAACAAGGCTCTTATGTGATGTCAGTTACTATGGCATTTGCGAGACTTTTTTTTTCTAATGATGGACGAAAATACTTAATAGGTCATGGAACTTTCTCTTTGACGTATGTCACGAGTAATTAATTTTGGATTATTATTTGACCACTTTTTCAAACTAGAGTTAGCATGTGATTAATTTACAATATTTTTCGCTTTTCTGACATATGACTTGATTTTTCTGTCGCAAATTGTACGTTTTATCAGTTCCGTTGGCGCTTCGCTGATTAAAAGCTAAAATTTGCTGTACTACTACTATAGTCATTGTTCTGTTATCTCTTAAGAGGCTAAAAGCACGATAACGACTCGATCATTATTGTTGTATAATTATTATACATAAAATATCTGCACAATTACGGCACGATGGGAAATTACAACTTTCGGAACATACAAAATACTGTCACTTACAATTGTTAATAAAATGCAGAGATGTATAACTTTGTGAATGAAAATGAGATGTGAAAATGACGTATAAGTAATCCAGTCATTAACTTTGCAATTAAATTCGTTTTATGTGGCCTCATTGGTAAATCTACAAATCAGTTCACAGAAGTAAGTTATCTCGCACCTTTTGACCGCAAAACAGATATTCCTCACTGATGTGTTAACACTAAAAGTTTGATTTGTACTGAAAAATGGTCGTTGTTTACACAGCTAGGATCCATTAAAGCTGACAGATTTTGTGATCTAGTTCCGTATGCATCATGCTTAACGGATGATTTACCTTTCAGATTCATCTGGTGGCGTACAACTCAGACGTTTATGCAAACATTAGCAGAGCCCAAACTTCTCCCAAAGGTATTGCCATTATAGCAGCATTTTTACAGGTCAGTCAAAACGGTTTTGTATTAATTAAAGTTGAGCGCACTTGTTTCGTGTCCACACCCAATTTATTATCATTCCTGTCAAGGAATTAAATTGCACCCTAAAACACAGTGCTGTTCACATGTGACAATTCTTGCACAATATTGTAATGATCTATTGTTTTGGACTGTTCCATTTGCAAATACTTCTAATATTCATGACTTTCTTCTGTGCTTTTAAAGCGCCTGCTTCAAAGTTCAAATTTATATCGTGTCATCCAAAGAGTTCTACGTAGCCTTTCTAACATACAAAATAATCCCATATTGTTCGTCAGCAAATAATCTAACACTCCTTTTTCACTCCTTGAATTTACAAATGAGTGAGTCATTCATCCCAGTCTATATTAATTAGTAGACACAAATGAACTTTATAATGTCATCTAAATGTCAGAAGTATACGAATAAAACTGATGATCTTCCGGTTAATCTATCAAAATGAGATATTTTCAGCGTTAAAAAAACATCTCGATAATACAGATCTAGAGAAAATACTATCTGGGCTTTAAATAATTTAAGAAAGATAGAAATCAATTTGGGCTGCGTAAGTGCTAAAATCGTAGCATATGGAAACATACATTGTAAGCGAAGACATGAATTTAAATTTATAAGATGCGAGAGGACTTCGCTATGGTTATTTCTGAAAAGTAAAACGATTAAATTATGCTTGACTACGGTTCACCTGACATTGATATTTAGAACTTTTACAACCTCTATTATTACTACAAGCGACATTACCGGACACACACACACACACACACACACACACACACACACACACACGTATATATATATATATATATATATATATATATATATATATATATATATATATATATATATATATATATATATATATATATATCTGTGTGTGTGTGTTTCCTTCATGCGAACAACAGTAGTTCTAAATATAGTTCTAAATGGCGATGAAAATATCTGAGGATCCTTTCTCAACTTAACTGAAAGGTCAAGGATGTTCCTAAACGAGGCTGCACAACAATAAACTGCTCGATTTTTCTTGTGCAAAGTAATCTGGTCAGCATAATCGATGTATCGACTTTCCTTGCCTTCACACAGCAAGTCTCCTTGACTTGTAGTATCGGCAGACTATAATATTATTGACTCTTGTACAATACATAAAGACCACATTAAGTGTCACAGGTCCACATTCATAATTATTGACTGTTGTACAATACCGTATAAAATTCACATCAGCTAATACAGATCCACATTCATTGTTATTAATCTTCAGCACAATTCCTAATGAATACCACATTAGGGCCATATTTATTAATATTAATCTCTTTAGAATTCGGTCATTCCAAAGAAAGGTGTGGTCATTCGAATAACTAAACTACGAGCTGCTAAATTGATTCATTGAGAACTATAACTGGGGAGACCTATAATTTGTGTCAGAATGTTGACGAAACTTGTCGTCAGTGGCGTCACTAAGAGAGTGAGGTAGGGGAGTGGTGTGGTGTGGATCACACCGGGTAAAAACATCAGAGGGGGTGACACCAAAATGAGTGTCAATAAAATGTTAGAATTTTTATGCAAAAAGGAGGTCCATAGATGTAACACCATGAGTTATTGCTCATGACTGTATATAAAATGTTTGAATTTTTGTGCAGGAAGGAGTTCCGTGGGGGACAACATGAATCACCTCACTGGTGGACACCATCCCTAGTGACGTCACTGCTTGTCATCTGCTTAATAGTATGATTAATAGATAGTTTTCTTAACGGCGTATTAGGTCTCAAAAAATGACAATCAATTCAGGTGACTGATACGAGTATATGCTTATATGAAAAGTAACAAAAAAAAGATTGAAGACAACAAGCTTTGTTAAATTTAACAAAAAATTTATTGCCCTGGTAAGCCATGGTAAAATTGATAAAAAGAACTTACGGTTTTACGAATCAAATCCAAAAATAATAAAAGAAATAAAAATAAAATAAATAATAAAAATAGAAGTTCTATTATTAAAACGTCCTAAATAATTAGTTATACATTAATTTAAGACGAAAAACAGATTCCCGTATGAGGGACACGTGATAACCTTCCAGAACATTATAGAAGCTTTTTACATTTTTGCCATCACGTACTCTAGGTATGGCTTTGACTCAATTTGACAATTCTTGCTATGAAAATGAATGAATTTTTTTTTTAAAGTTGTTTACTACAACTGCAACTGGTTCTTAATCAAGGTCAAAAACAAGATACAGTATTTCAATATTAGTTGTTTATCAAAATAAACAAACAGATCAAACGGAACTGAATTTAATTTTTGGAAACTTTTCAAATCCAGTAAATAAAGTTGCACTACAATAGCATGTAATGGAAATAAAAAAAATAAATATTGTTAAATTAAGAAACAAATAATTATATTACATATACATAAGATGACAAAATTTGGTTCAAATCGAAAATTGCGAAATTAGAAAACGGAATAGAGTGAGGGATAGGGCATTATAAACAAAATACTCACCAAATATGTATATATAAATAAACGCTGCCAAACATTTTAATATTTTGTTTTAGAAAAAAGCACATGTAACATGAAATCTTTATGCGACACCTTAAACATCTGTTTATGAAAATAATGAAACTAGTATAAAAGTGTTACTGAAAGTTACGTAAACGCACAAAAAGAGAATATAATGGTCCATCCTGTAAAATCTCTTGATCCAAATGAATTACTGAATGATTTCTTTTGGTCCGATTCGTCCACTTATGATGTACAGAAAAATATCCATTCTGAGAAGAAAAAAAATGTTTAGCGCTGTTTAAACTGAATTAAATAATGTCCAGTGAATGTAAGATGTTACATATAAATTGCTCGCAAGAGAATAACTAAGTGTCTGGTACAGGCAATATCAGGAGTTTCATGTTTAGCAAAACAATGCACACACTTTATATATCAATAACGTTTTCGAACACATTGGTCAGTATCTTGAAAATATAGTAATTAATGGAAAATAACTACTTGATAGCCCCTTCCCCCAAAATTAAAAAAATAAAGGAGGATCAATTCCGTCTAACTCTACACCTGTTTCAAATCTCAACATTGTTGGCCATGTAATACAGTTATAACTAATGTTTAAAAAATGCCTGTAGTTAACAATGAGTTACTTTTAGGACTCATTGTACTCATAGAAGAATGGGGACCAGTCTAGAACTGCGTGAAGATAAAATAGAGTCTATATGGGTTTGGCTGGCTAGGATTGGTTGATAATGAAAGTAAGATTTTTGTTAAAAAGAATCTTTTGAGAGCTTATCATAGTTGTAACTGTAAAAAAAAAAAAACAGACACGAAATACCATGCATTGTTTTTTTTTTTGTGCTGTCTCTGCAGCTTTCAGTAGGGCGTGGCATAGGGAACTGCTACTGATATTACAAAGTTAATGGTATTGACGGAAATTAATTTAGATTTATAGAGGATTTCATTGCTAATAGGAACCGAGGAGTAATCATCAGTAATGAACTCTGAAACTTAAAATAAGCAACTGAATGCGTGCCCTAGGGAACTGTCCTTGGTCCGTTTCTATTCATGTTTATATTAATGTAATAGCTGATAGTACAAACTCGAACGATTATTTACAGATATCTCAATAGAACGTTTGCGGTTTATCCATTATAAATCCCAAGCGATAAATGACAATCTTCAAAAATTTTCCGATTGGGTCAATTTACGGATAGTATATTTCAATCAATGGAAAAAAAGAGTGTCTTATTTACTAACCCAGAAACAAAATGTTTACCAGATCTTGAAAATAGGTGTTACATTTCAATCACATCATGGAGTTACCTTAGGATCAATTGTTTCTTGATCTAATCGAAATGCTACTGTAGAAGTTTTAGTACATTTCATCTAAGTTGATCTTAGCAAAATTTTCTTCAGTTATATTTGCCTGACTCTATCTAGAATACAGATTAGAAAACGTGTCACCACGAAGAAATATTATCGCTTTTGAACAACTCAAAATATAGCCCAAAGTTGCTAATTTTTGATCTACTCTAATACGCAAGCAGGCAGAGAGAAGACATCATGATAATCTTCTTTATTTTTTTTAAATATAAAATCATTATGATGGATTGCATAACCGAATTTAAAGTGCAGAAAATAGTATAAAATTCATGTACAGCTTGAGAAACTTGCATATCGATTTTTAAAATATTCCTGCCCGCCATCTATAATTTAGGGTTAGGATCGTGTTACCCACACGAAACTGTTTTTTCTGTCTGAATCCTTAGATAGTATTTAACTGAACGTAATATTTCAGCCAATGATGTCTCAAATACTGTGTTGCGATCGGCAAATTTCTTTATTGTTATCCCGCTTAAGATATAAAATGTAACTTACTTAGCTTTGATTTAGTTAGAAGAAACCGTATCTCTTACCCTTCCTGCACTTGCGGTTTTTGTTTTTATAGGAAAAGAATAAAAAAATTGCTTTGTAATGTAGATTTCATAATAACACGAGCTATCAACTTTCAGACACTTTTAATCTTCGATATTAATACTGACACCATATTCTCTTCTCTGGAAATGACGTAAATACTACAGTATAAAATATATCAATACAAGCGACAGAGACACAAATTTGTAACAAAACAGAAATCCTATATTACTTGTTATTCATTTAATACTAGTTTTAGGAACATGAACAGACCAATCTCTCTCTCTCTCTCTCTCTCTCTCTCTCTCTCTCTCTCTCTCTCTCTCTCTCTCTCTCTCTCTCTCTCTCTCTCTCTCTCTCTCTCTCTCTCTCTCTCTCTCTCTCGCTCTCTCTCTCTCTCTCTCTCTCTCTCACACACACACACACACACACATACATACATACATACATACATACATACATACATACATACATACATACATACATACATACATACATACATACATACATACATACATACATACATACATACATACATACATACATACATACATACATACATACATACATACACACAAATATGTTAATTAGACAATTACAACTTATATACATCATTCCTCCTCTCACGCTGGGTTCCATTGATACACGGTTCAAAATTGAATAAAACTGCAAAACAATATGATCAGGCTGCACATTATACAACGACAAATCTGGGTCTGCAAATGACCCATCCTTCTTGTTTTATCTGTTCTTGTATGTGTGTGCATCATACATACATACATACATACATACATACATACATACATACATACATACATACATACATACATACATACATACATACATACATACATACATACATACATACATACATACATACATACATACATACATACATACATACATACATACATACATACATATATATATATATATATATATATATATATATATATATATATATATATATATATATATATATATATATATACGAACCATCTGACCTCCAAAATACAAAGGGAAAGAAAACTTGGAACGATTTGATCTGTCGTTATATGCCAGACATACAGTTGTTAAGCAGGTTGCATATTTCGAGTACATAACCAATCTCTCTCTCTCTCTCTCTCTCTCTCTCTCTCTCTCTCTCTCTCTCTCTCTCTCTCTCTCTCTCTCTCTCTCTCTCTCTCTCTCTTCAATATCAAAACAAAGCAAGTTGTAAATGTATTTATTAAACTGATTCATTTTCCAAATAAAATAACTTACCTGGTTGCAAATACCTGCCGAAATTAAGAAACTATTCCGACCTGCGCCTTATTAACAAAATTATCTTTTGCATAATTTATTCACAGTCATCATATCGTTTAAAATATTTGGTGTCGATTTATTTCAAGAAGATTGTATACATCAATAAGAATCAGTATATATCTACAAAATATTTAAGACATCTGCATGAGAAGAAAAAACATAGAAAAATAGAAATACTTAAAACCTGTCATCCATGACAAAATCCATGTATTCCTCCGCAATATCCAGTCATAATTTTTAGCTGATTCCTGTTATTAGAAAACTAGTTCGGTGACATTTTTTTCCTGATGTAATTGCTATAACCTGTGTTTAATTTATTTCATTATTTACCTCAAATAAATATCTATATTTGCTCAGACTGCGTAATATGTAGCATGTAAAAATAACGAGAAAGCCAATAAAACACAAAAAATGTATCCAAAACGGGTAAAAATGCATCAATCAAATGGAAAACATGGTTTTGTGAATTCATACTTTTGAATTTGATAAGATATTAAATCAGTTTACCTTTAGATTATCAAAACAAAAATCCTTCGATATTTTATGCGGTATTTGTTTTGCATAGTAATAGTATTTTATACATAAGCACATGCTAGAATTCTTGTAGTGGAATAGTTTTACATCGGAGTTTCTGATAGTTTTCATTCCAAAAAATAATTATACACATGTCTCAGGCCTTATGAATATATGTTTTGGGTTTTTTTTATCTGCAAGACTCAGTCTATAATTTATGATTTCAGTTTCTTAAGACTACATAAAAGATACAAGAAATCGGGTTGTAAAATGTTCACATATTTTTCATACTAAAAATTTACTTTCCAGAACGTATATCAGTCACACATATAGAACCCTGTAACTGCATCAGCAATCTGAAAATACTGATCTGCATGTGCTTTTGTTTTTTGCGCAGATTCTATTATTTAAACAAAGTGTTACGTAAAGCATTCTCGATATATTGTACAATAAAATTTAATTCAATTTATATACTATAGAACTTTATAAGGTGTGGTTTTAATTTTAAAAGCATTAAAATTAAAGTCTGTACTCACAACATATGTGATATAAAATATATTTCACAAAATGTTTATCTCTTTGAATAATGTTTTTGGCCGATGAATACGTCACTGTCCCGTTGGTGTCTACATTAGAATAAACCTGAATTCCGTTATCAAGAAATCTAATTTCTGTATCTGGCCACCATTGCCATGCCCAAATCAAAGTCATTAATGCCACTTTGCACAGATTATTAGAGCAAATAAAGGCGACATTGAATTTTATTGAGCGACGTTTGAGGTTGGCGTATATCCTCTGTAGGCTGACCTAATACGCGAAATTTTAAGTACTGTTAAAGGAAAGCGACAGCAATGCTATTCGTATGATTTCCTTGTGAAATTTTAACCCAGTCAATCTTTTTTAAACACACTAATACATTTGATTGCACTATATAAATTATTGACTTGTATATGTATACGCATATACATTTGTGTACAATACAATATAAATATATAGTTCTTTAAATGCATGGTCAAAAATGTTTCATGAATCTATGTTATGAGGAACGTGAACCAAAATAACTATCAGACATTGTACCAACTACGCTACCGCGGATCCCTCATATTTTGAAGTTAAAAGAAAGATGGAAAAGAGACAAGACTATTCTTATGTCTAGCACATTCACACTCTCCACCTGACGCATGACGGGAATGTCTACCGACTGCCTTATGTCTTAACAATACGAATATTTAAACCGACTTGAAGCCAGAAAAATATTTTAGGAATTAAATGGTGGTCTTATGATAGATTTTTATGGAGAGGTAATTTTAGTTTTTATTAACCTCGTATGCCGTCAATGTTTTGATCCTAAATTATGCAAGTGGATATTGTATCATAGTTAAGGTTAGTTTTATCTTGCTTAGTTTGTAACTATGCATTTTTAGTCGCGTTTGGGGGGAGAAAAAACTCCTGCATGTTGTCGTACATTGCTTAAAGTAATGTGACTATATTGATATCAAATATTAGTTGAGAATGATTCCATTAGCTATATGTAATGAAATAAGGAGATACTAATAAAGGTTGACTGACATGTTAGAAGGTCCATTTCTTTACCTGTCATCGTCTCTTAAATCGCTCCGTTTTGCACTACTTGCATCTCTATATGATGTCTGGGGAAATATTAGCTATTAAACCAACATAAAAGACTAATCAATATTTAACATCCATTGGCGTATAGTGGTTCATTATAATTTAAACAACGTAAGTCAAGTTAGTATTTTATCAAGATCACATTTGAAATATGAACAGAAATATCTCTCATAATACAGTTGTCTACGGTCAATCCATGTAGGTTAGTAAATCACTTTCTCCTAATGAACCAGGTTTGCATTGCCACGAAATTAATTTTGAATATTCATGATGCGTCAATCCATATTGATTTTCTGTAATTGTGCCTTTGGGATGTCTAAATCAGCAGTTATTTTATGATGCCTGGAAGTTTATCAGTGCCTTATAGGTACTATGTAACGATTGCGCTCTTGTTCTAATAAAGATGAGGCCCGACTTCGAGTCATGGTTCTGATATTTGTGTATATCGGCCATTTATAATCAGAGGATTAATTCTGAATTCTGGATTTTGGATTAGTTCTGGATTCTTTTAATTCAAAGACCACATTTAAGCCTATTCTGAATATTTGCATCATTTTCAGTCGAATGATAGCAAAAGACTCATTCGCAACTTCGAGGTTAATCTTTCAGGATGTACCTTATATGTATGGTGGCACTCACCAGTTATTATGTACTTTTGAAAGAGTGATGTTTGTAAGGTGAAGCTTTACATACATGCACAGTGGAGAGAATATTGGTATACCTCTATGCTACTTTCACGTAATGTGGCTGACATTTCTTTAGATATTTTACGTTTGGAAATTGTAAATAAGCTTAGCACACTGCTAACTAAAATGATTACTTCCTTGTGCTCCAGAAATCGACCCGTATTTGTCTAAAGAACACAATAATTGGCAGCTATTAAAAAAGGGAAAATGAATTTTGCCAGACTAGACAATACCAGTTTTTGAAAGTGCAATGAATGAATTACCAAATATATAACATGAAAAAAAGTTTTCGGCTCTTTTTATTACAATTTACCTCTGAAGTTTTGGAATTGAAAGTGAGCAAATGGAGCTAGCACCTTTTGATAGATGCACATCTGGAGTAAGGCCAAGCTGTAACTCATATTACACCCATCAATCATACACCAAAATAAAGGGGATCAAATGTTCTTCGAACAATACCTAAGATATACAAAGCCTATTTTAAATAGCCGGTAAAACTAGTGGGGAAACCCAGATAAATTCTTTTTCTTTGAAATTTTAACCATATGCTAAATACGAAACTGTAGAGAGCCAATAACTATATTTGGATTATCTCTGCTTGTTACGAAACAAGGACTTTACGAGAAGTTGTTAATGCACCGAATTAATTGTCCATTCGTAACTTCACGGTCAATCCTACTATTAATCCAAAAGTAGACAAAACCTAAGTGGATCAAATAGGTAAACATTTCTTTCTTTGGTGAGATTGTTTCTTTAGAATAAAACGTTTAATTTTTCTGCATATTACTGTGCTAACATACATTCCAGACAAATTTTGTCTTGCAGAAGAAAAACAAAAGATGTTGTGAATGAAAAAGACTTCCAATGTAAAGAGTGGCCATTTTGAAATCACGTGGTTTTGATTACGTTATAATAACATTACTCACATCACAAAACTTCACATTCAGAACGTAGTCGCCTCTTTCCGTTACGAGTCTAACAACTTCGACTCCGAATGCAGGACTCAGAGACAATAGAAACGACACTTCCTAGATTGATAAGTTTTTGGCAGACGAATATCAGGTCACGTGTGCGAATAAGTTTCTTCGAAAATGAATTCGAAAGACGACGTCTACATATTTAAATCAGCAACGGCAAATCTCCTTAATTATCAACAACACTTCTACATTTAGCATAGTTTCTGCATCCACTAAGGTTAATAGGTTCGAGCATAAAATAAAAATTAAATATATTTCATCTCGAATGCAAAAGCCTCAAGTATTTTCACACACTGGTTCAAATACATTAGTTATTCACTCGACAAAAGAAAATGTCCGATATTTATTGATACCCAGGGCCATCAATGAACTTTGAAGATTTTTAATAAACCAATTTGTGTTGGTGTATTGTGGACATTATGCTTGTTTATTAAAATAACGCTATGATACATTTTTCATCATTGAGTATTTAAGTGAAACTCTAACAAGAAATTTTATCAGAGCTTTTAGGCAGTATTTTAAATAGATGAGACGTAGAGGTTAATTACCTCGAACGTTAAGTTTTTGAGCTTTAGTTGAATGCTGTTTCCTTTATAGATTTGCAGAAAGTATTACATTATCACCCAATGATGTGTCTTATTAAAGTGATGCATTATTACCATAAGGATACATTATTAGCATAATGATACATTATTAACATAAGGATACATTTTTCCATAATGATGCATTATTACCAAAATGGCGCATTAGTACCAAAAAGGATACATTATTACTATAATGAATCATTATTACCAAAATTATTACATTATTGCCAAAATGATGCATTATTACCAAAATGATTCAATTTGAACAGCCACCTTACAAAGCCACTATTACTAAAAGTAAAATAAATTGCATTTCGCAAATGGTTCTTTTAAACGGTTTAACAAAATTTAAATCACATTTAATAGATAAAGCTTTCTTGCATTAGGACCTTTTATTTATTTATTTTAAGAGGCAATGCGTTATATCCGCCATAAAATAAAATTAAAAACATCTATCAATATTGTCAATTTAAAAACATAACATATTAAGAATAAGCGGAAAAAAACAACATACCATAAACAAAACCATTTACACTAAACCCTAGGTATTCCAATATCAAATATGTTAGCCGCACTTGGAAAAAGACCGTTTATAAAACTTTTTTACGAAATTTCTTAGCATAATGTGACATAACTTGATTAAAAAATCTAGACTTCATATCTTTTCAAGTTTGAATGAATGATGACAAAGTTCTTGTTTTATATCATTAGTTAGGGACCTTTTATTTTCAAGGCTTGATGATAGGGGACTAATTAATTGAGAGAGAGAGAGAGAGAGAGAGAGAGAGAGAGAGAGAGAGAGAGAGAGAGAGAGAGAGAGAGAGAGAGAGAGAGAGAGAGAGTATAAAGTTTTTAACTTTAAAATATCCATATCAAATTGCCGTCAAGACTCTCAGAACTCTCTCTCTACTAACTCTTCTAAAATACGCGACCAAATATCATCATCATCATCATTATCAATCCATTAACCCAGGTGGTTGTTGGAGCACCACAGTTGATTACAACCAATTCTCTTCACCTTTCCCTGTTCTCTAATACCCTTTGGAAATCTCCATATCCCATGCCTGTCCACTCCTTAATGTTGTCTTCCCACCTCTTTTTCTGTCTGCCTCTTCTTCTGTACCTCGCACTGTGCCTTGCAAGATTGTTTTTGCCAGGCTAGATGATCTTGAGACAAGACCGTACTTCTTAAATTTGCACTTTTTTACAGTGATCAAGAGGTCTTCATGGATCCTATTGTGGACTTCTTTATTGGTTACATGGTCAATGTACAAGATGCCCAAGCTCTTGCGGTAGCATTTTATTTCGTGGTTTGAATTCTTCTTTGTAGATATGATGTGAGCATCCATGTTTCACAAGTACATGGAAAGATGGATATGATAACTGAGTGCATCAGCCTTATTTTGGAACCAAAAGCAATGTTGATATCTCAATATTGCTGCTGTCTGGGCAATCCTGCAAAGTAGTTCTGGTTTGGAGCCGTCGTCTGCGATTCTTGATTCCAAGTACTTGCAGCTTGTGACTCATTCTATTTTTTGTCCACTGACCTTTATTTCTGCACTGATACCATTGTTGTTTGTCATCAATTTTTTATTTTCGGCGATAATCTCCATACCGTATGCAGTAGAGGTTGTTTCGAATCGCTCAATCAAGTCAGCTAGTTCTTTTTCTTCTCCATATTAAACATCAGTATCATCTGCGAAGCGACGGTTGGTGATTGTTCTTCTTCTGATGCTGACAATGCCCTTGTGGTCATGCAAGGTGTCCTCCATGATCCTTTTCAGGAAAATGTTGAAGAGTGTAGGTGACAATACGTTAATCTTTCTGACTCCAACTGTTGTTCGAAACCAATCTCCTGTGCTGTCATTGAAGAGGACAGCACTGTTGGCTTTAGAGGTGCTCAACAACCTGCACCAGGTTTGAGCTGGTATTGTACTTCCTCATAGTTTCCCATAAGGCTGCAAGCCATACCCTATCAAAGGTGTTTTTACAACCAACTAAACTTTACACATTTATTTACCGATTTTTATTTGTTTACCGATTTTAAATACACACGACTTTTAGAATCATGCCAACGAAGTAAGTAATCACAAGCACAGTCAGATCATCTGCAACTTGTTCTAAATCACTTTGTAAGCCTCGGTACTTCTGACTTGTAATTCAATAATCTAATGTTCGATACCAGTTGATGACAATCCTTGTCAGCTGTCTCTGTGTGTCTTTAGTAAGGGATTTTTGCTTCCATTTTTCTTTAAAATGCAGACAATAATTTGCCAAAGCGCTTTCTAAAAACAGCCAGATAGAACAGACAGTAGGACACATTTGAAATTTATTAAATTGCATCTGTGTGTATATGTGTGTGTGTGATTTGGATTTTTAGCGTAGCTATAACAATATGTCAGTTAGCTCGCTACGTATACAGTGCGGCAGTTTATAGTGATATCTAGCACTGAGGCACCTTGCCGACCAGTCCTAATACTAACCTCTTAATGTTGAACGCCAAGTGAGGCAGCTGTTATTACTAATTTTATAAGCCTTTGGTACGACTCGACCGGGATCGAACCCACTACCTCCCATATCTGAGGCGGAAGTTCTAACCACTAGGTCTCCAGATCGGTCTTAAATAGCATGGGAAAAATTAAATTAAAAACACGTGCTTCATGGTTAGGTAATTAATTTGATTCAGAATTAAAGTTGAATACCGAATCGATTTTCGGATATGTTTCAGATGTGTGCATTTAAGTGATTCAAATGATAAAAAAGTTGTCTTGTTTCCTGTGCTGCGCACTACTTCTACCACAACCACCACGACCATCATCATCATCAACATCACCACCACCACCACCACCATCATCATTATCATCATCATCATCATGACTACCACATCAACTCTTCTAGTTCTCTTAAGCTACCACAAGCGAGAGCAATCACCACAATTTCTACCACGCACTAAAGTACACCTGCTACCACTTCACGTCTTGTCTACATGCGGATGAATACAACTAGACTTTCACGGAGATTTTAAAAATAATCATTAAATCATATATGTCTATATTTCAAACTCAACAACTTTTTTATCTATATTTTCAGATTAATGATACTACTAATGAGGAATTAGAGAAAATTACAAATCTGACGACATATGTAACTTATAAAGGTATGGTTGTTCTCACAAACCGTATCATCTCTCTCTCTCTCTCTCTCTCTCTCTCTCTCTCTCTCTCTCTCTCTCTCTCTCTCTCTCTCTCTCTCTCTCTCTCTCTCTCTCTCTCTCTCTCTCTCTCTCTCAGAGGTGCAAATAGAAGCTCACGCTATACTCATAGAAGCAACCCTTCGCCATGTAACCGTACAAGATATAAATTTCATACTCTTGTCTATACAGAACATGCTGTGTATACTCACTTATAAGTAGTCAAATTGCAAATAGCAAATATCTTGATTTTCCGTAGCATAATGCGTTCGAAGATCAGGGTCTATGTTGTTGGCTCTTCTGATTACTCCAAATAAAACTGCACAGACTGAGATCTGCTGTTGTAGTTTGCAGTTGGACTCGTCTTATCAGCTAGTACATATAATACAGAATTTCGACTTGCCCATTAGTCGTCACTTTTTCAATACTGTTGGCGCTTTAATTTCCTGTCTTACGAAAGATGTGACGCGCATTATGTATTTTTCATGGTTACTGATAGAAACTCTCTTTCAATTTGCTTTATTCATGATTACCATAACCCGTTCTAAAGCTTCTTTTAGGTCAATCATAATTACCGTAACCCGCCCGTTCTATGGCTTCTTTTAGGTCAGCGGACAAAGTTGTTGAAGGGACTGCACATTAAGCAGCTTCTTCCAAATATCGATACTTACATAACATATGAGGGATCTTTTACGCAGCCCGGATGCCATGAAACGGTCACGTGGATAGTTATAAACAAGCCGTTAAAGGTCCACAAGGACCAGGTAAGTAGTGATATATTTGCAATCAGAACATATTTACTTTTATTATATGTTCTCTACATGTTCTAAAAAATAAATAATTATCTTTAAATCCATACCATGTATGCCTAAATCTTAACTCTTGTATCGCCACCAAAAGGAGACGGGAAAATATATTTTAAAATAGACTGGGACTATATTCGTGGAAAAAAAAAACTAATAATTGTAATCTTAATCCATATAGACTGCAAGGGACGCTATTTTTAAAGACTAACAATATGAATCTAAACTGATGGGTATCGCTAAAGCTATCGTAAAATACGGAGATATGGCTTTGTGGATTACGTTATTAGCAATACTCTCAACACACGCTTAAATGAAGTGGTACTAAAATGGTACATATATAGATGCCGTTACTTCTCTATGTTCATAAACAAGTTACAGGATGAAACAAAAACTACACGTTTTGTAAAATTTAACAAACAGTTAAATTGTGTTATGAAATGAACATTTAAGAAGAGCTTTCAGTATTATGACAGGAATCAAAAATAATACTGAAAAAATTATATTATAGTCCAAGTATGAAATGTTCCGTATAAATTTCATATCCTCGAATGTAATGTCCCGAAACAGCCCTGACGTATCAAAATGGCGTTTTCCTGTAATCCTCGTATAATAGTTCCAAAATAATATTATAATCCAATGAGTAATTACTATTTCTACTGAATACTCCAAACAAATGTCCTCTCTCAAATAACATCTACATGCAATAAAAAATGTGTCTGCAGACTTGATTTTACAACAAAAACACAAGAAATAAGAATTAGAAAATTGTCTAGTCCTTGGAACATATATAGACAAAAGGGAAAAACACATAAATTGTTACTACTCCTGCGTTGCGAACTACAAATTGCAAATTTCCAACATCATTAAACAGCCCACTTTCTCTAGCACACTCAGTGGGAACTTATTAATTCTTCTAAGAACACACCTGACTGACCTGTTCAATGGGAAACAGCCTGAAACTTGTCAACATGTTACCTAATAATTTTATTATTAGTAACTATAAACGTCGTACGCCAGTATGGATTTATAGAGCATATGTAATCTTAACTTCTTAATATCTTAAAATAGAACCTGTGCACGTACAAAATTTCAAATGAGTTAGTTACTATAATTTACAGTCATGAATAAAATTTATAGAAATTATAGATATATACAACACTACACAGTTATCGCCTTTTGGCGGGGAAATTAATTATCATAACTAAGGTAGACATTGTCAAAATGTCTTGAACTATTTTGCAAATTAAACAGCAAAACGCGAAATGGTGTTCGGCTTTTACGTAATTTAAAAATGAAATTGTTATAGATTCATCATACCGTTTTTTAGGCTAAAAATAAATATTAAAAAGAATATAAATTTATAATTCAAAGTATATATATTATATATATATATATATATATATATATATATATATATATATATATATATATATATATATATATATATATATATATATTCAATTTGACAGTGGATGCATTTATAAACTGACAGTGTCAGCATTTTAAGTTTTCACGACAACGCTATTTAAAAATGCAATCTAAATTTATTGGCCTTTACAACTACAGAACAATGTTGCTGACAATACACGACATGACAAGTTAGACCAGTGGGTGTTTGATTGCAGCAATTGATGTCCTATGCTTAAGTATTCGCACACCCTTCCGTTTGTTTGTACCTCCTTGCTGATTTTAGAAACGAAACTTACCATGGATACGTTGTAACCTGATTACCGTAAGGTCTTATGTAATAAAGCAGACATGTTGTTTTCTGTCTAGAACAGTCCATATCAGTAAAATATATGTCGTTTTGGGTCCAATATTTACAATGTCTAGTGTTACTATTTTTTAAAAAAAAATTTTTAGCAAATTTAAAAGAGGGACTCTTGTTTACATATGTTTAAAGAGATGTAACTCAACAGTCAGGGTAGAAATTATAAATCAATGAATGAAATTATTGAGTTTTGTTCATTTTGTATGTCCTTGATGCTTTTTGATTTGCAATCGGTGGAGGACGTGATGATGTGCGAATAGAATAGAAAATACAACGCATTTCAGAGGTCCATCTAAAAGATGCACAAACAAAATCAAATCGATCTGGTCCAGTTCTTGTCAATCATGGAATACGAGAATAGCATGCTATTGTGTGTCAGGTCTATATGTATCATAGCGCAAGACAAAAGTTATCAGATATCTGCTAGTGAAACAGCTGAATTGACATTTACCTCTGGCAATAAACAACTTTCTGTAATTAATGATGCCCATGATTTGATTAAATCTTCTTCATTGTGTTTGTAGAGACATCAGAATTCCACGATGATATGTCCGGTCTGATAATCTATCAAAAAACCGACCTTTAACCCTCTGTGGAATATGTAGCAATAATATTTGATGACACTATTTAGACACTATTTGATGACACTATTTTTTCATCTGATAAAAAAATGTGACTGATGTAAAATATGATAGTTCTATCTGTGACGTATTTTTTTCATTAGTTACAATGTTTCAAGGTAAAAATTCTGTAAATCTATTATAAATACATATGTAGTAGAAATTGCAACATGCTTTACAATTGTCAATTGTTTATCGAGTCTGACCCTGGAACAGTATTACAGTATATCGCACATTTTTAGCGATGACGAAAATATTGTGACTACGACTGAGATTGCGAAAATGAATCAATTCAAAATTTTGAATCTTGTATTTAATATTTCTCCCTAAATGTACAAATGTTAAAATGCAACCTGCTAAAATTGAAAGGACTCGTTTGTATTTATTTTTCTTCTTTCCACACAAAATATACGCTATGTACAAATATACTAATTACACTAGCTATATAGCTTATTTTCATTAATATTTTATCCGACTCGATGTTCTTTATTTGTCTGATTAGACTCAAGAGAACTCGGGGTATTGCGAAACCGCATTTATTTGCATTGAAAATTGAGTCCATCAACGGTAAACATAACTTAACTATTTGGAGTTTAGACATAAACAAAAGGTAGGTTTATAAGGAAACAAAAATGTTGAAATTTACTCAAAACTCAGCAACTTTGTACCGTATATACCCACTTATAAGTATTATCCAAGTGCACGTTGCAGAGACCCATATCTGTCGTCGTATAATGCGCCAGCAGATCTGGATATGTGCATTTTATTTGGAGTAAACAGTAGAAGAAAAAAAAACAATTTAGACCCTGATCAGCGAGCGCATTAGGCTACGACAGATCAGGATCATTCTTGTTAGCAGTTGACTATTCTATTAATCAAGTTTATACGGAACATGGCTGTAATATATCTATAACAGAATTAAAGGAAATGGTAGAAAATTTTTAATGTCCAAAAAGAGGTTCGTGCATAGACCAGCCATATTATGATCCTATGGAAGATAGAATAAAGCGAATTAAGCCTTCATGTGTGTCGCTCATGAAACAAAGTCTTTATTATTCAGTGGTAAACAAAAGTTGTTGCCAAGCCTGATAAGACACAAGAAATCTATCGTGTAAGTATGATTTTTGAGTGACGATGCGCCCATTTATGTTTTTCTTTGATCAGTGGTTAGCCGGTTTGGCGACTTGGTTTTTGACGTATGACTTCATTGTTCTGACATGAGTGTCACACTTATTTACACTTGGTAATGAAAATGTGGCAAGATGTTAAATATGAGGTGTTTTGCAAAACATCCTGGAGATAGAATATGCACCCTCGGACAAGGGATTTTAACATTATGCCGCCGTCTCAGAAGTTGAAAATTCTGTGGTCATGGGGAACTTAAAGTTAAAAATGTCCATAGGATTAACACTGGATGTCACTCAGAGAGCAGGCAATTAATATCAAAAGCGTCCATAAATTTAACATTGTATGTTACTTTAGGACACTTTTGGTATTTGACATCGGCTTCCAGTAAAGAGGATATACTTGATTCGTATTACACTTTGATTGCTATTAGTTGAATAAATTGGACGGTATGGGGTCACATGGGAATGCAGCTGTGTGAGTCATTCTGGGATCTAAAACACTTAATGACAATTCAAAGCACTTACTTACTACTCCGATGATATATTTGGTAAGTTACTTATAGACTTAGCATGGAGATTACTCTTTGACGAGGTCAAATTCAAAACGGCGCCTATAATTAGGTTGCTTAAAAGAATGAGTCGTGTTTTTAAATCGATGACGCATATATCCAACCATGCTCCTTGCAGTAGTAGCATCGTAACACTACCGCAACACTGTAAATTTGGTGGAAACACGCTACCCTGAGAAAACCGTATACCTGGGTAATTGCATCACACACTGTTTTGACTGCATTTTTTGCATGATCCCTCTCAGAAGTCACCATTCGAGGGATCCCCTAGATTTAAATAAAAAGTATGTATGTGTATTTGTATTGTGTCAAAGTGGATGTGCTCTTGTTTTTATTTTTTAACAATTTTTGACTTTATAATTTTGGATTGGAGTTTGACTGAATTTTCTATGGTCTTTCTTCTATCACGACTTTAGTGCGAAATGTGGTCATTGGGCCCAATAGGTAGGAGGACAAATCAGCAATTCTTCACGTGCAGAGATGTAGCACAGGGCCTGCAATTTTTCGAGATAGCATAATTCAGAAATTCAGATATCTTAATGTTCAAGTCACGTCATTACGACTCACGTCTGAGTTTCCATACATATTATAGTTCATTCTCCTTAGTTTGTAATTGGATATTAGTCTGTGATAATAAATGCAAGGTAGGATCCGATAAACGTGCTAGCGTACTACTGTGCACAGACGATGGACGGTTTAGCTGACCTAGGAGTTACAGCAAACTCATGTCAGCGATATATTCTGAAAGAGCATGAGGGATCAGGGGCTACATTTTATGTACAAATTTAATGCCGCAATCAGTGATCTAATACAAAAAAATCATAAAAAATAAATACACAAGTGAGGTCTAGAAGGTCTATATTTTTAGATACCTATATTAAAACAAAACATAAAAATATTATTCACTTGACCAGAGAAGTCAGTTGCAGTTCATAGCAGAAGTTTATGCACCCCAAATCGAAATTTATTCCTGCAATTTTCATGTCTGAAGGTCACTTTTGGCACCATGTGGTGCTCACAGTGCAAACACAAGCCCTTCTCCTAGATGGGAATTCTGCCAAACAGTGTGTGCTAAAGAGGCAGATGCAGTGGAAAATAGTTGTCATCCAGGCCGTTTTTTGAGATATCCTACTTTCCCCAAACCCATGTGTTTACTGCTATGTGAGGCTAGCTTTTCTTCCTAGCCAATTGTTGGTATTTCACTATCAACATACTGCAGAGTAACTATGGAAGGTGTACATGCCTGACATCAATTTCAAAAATAACATAAGCTCGAAAAACAGTTCACAAATATATCCATATTTTTAATTAGTAAACAATATTAGCTGAAAAAGTCACACCATAGCCTTAAGTTAAGAAATTTGCCAGGGGTCAATTTACGAAACATTCCATGCCAACAGAGCTATAAAGAGCGTAATATACATCATGGCTGCCGTTCGGTATAAACTAATAGCAGTATAAATATTTGCAAACTGGAAAGAACTCACAGTATGTAATTAAAATGGTTTAAATTGAGAAACGTAAACATTTCCAAAACGGAAATTAAATTTATGGACATCAAAAATGGCTTTACAAAATTTTACAAAAGTAGGAATAACAAGGTTTTACAAGATCGCTGATGTGGTAGGCATATCTGTCATCTAAGCGGAACAATTTTTAATTGGCACCCATTATAAAAGTATTCTAGAGAAGCTACATGTCGATATGACGTTCCCATCAGGAGTTGTGATACAAAGATTTTCAAGATTGCGGTCATATTTGATATGAGATCGGCACATACGTGATATTCATACTGGATATCTGAGCAGCACAATTTTCACTTGGAAAACAACTAGACCTGGAATAAGAATGTAAGTAATATTTCGTGACAATCCTCCAAGTAGTTTAGAAGAGCGACAAACGAAACACTAAGAATGACCTACACCAGACTATTGTAAGACTTCTTCTAGACCATGAGCAGTTGTAGTAAAAATTAAGAACTGCAAAGGAATTGTACAAAACTTATACAAATGTAAAACATTCTAAAATATGATCTAAAGATGTTGAACATTTACAATTAAAAACATAACAAATTTGTGAACTTTAAAGATTGTCAAAGCTTTTTCTTAAAAAAAAAGTTGAGACCATTAAAAAATATCAGATTTGCAAAACAAAATCCAAATTTCCCTTGCCATTCTCATTTAGCCATTACCAAAATTAGTTCATCGAATGCGATCACGTGTCTTCATATAAGGAAATATTAAATAATTTCCAAAACACTCTGGTTGATACCACTGGATATTGTACATTAGCAACAACGTTAAACTAATGGGACTGTCAACAAAATATATCAGAATGATGTGTTTTGGGTTGTACTGAAAAGTTGTACTATGGCGAAGGACATGCATTACGAAGGTAAGTTCAGTTTGGTTCATATATAGTTAGACCCCTATAGTGGCACCCATTGTCAAGAATCTCATTTGACCCATTATTTTCAAAACGTGTAGCTCATGTTATATTCCAGTTAAATCAGTTTCTTCCTTAATATTGAAACACGTCTTAAATTTCTACTTGACCCCAATATTGCCCACGTTGTTAAACTTATGGACGTTTTTAACATTAAATTCCCATAGACACCAAAACCATCAACTACTGTTAAACCTGTGGAGGCTTTTAACATTAAATTCAAATGAAATCTCTTACCGACACAATCTAAGAAGGTAGCGTAACGTTACATTCCCGTCCCAATGTTAATTCACCTTATCTATGGGGTAACCGCCAGGATTAGGTTCATTTTGTACCCAGTTTCATCAATGTTAATCCTTTGAATACAATGTTAATCCTTTGAATATATCTAACATTTTATTATTTGATAAGCATTCCTAGACATAAGAACATTTCGCCAGAGGGAAATGTAATCATAAACGAAAATTTATAACATTATCAAAATATTTTATTTTCTTTTTATAAATAAAGAGTTCAAACTAAAAGTAAATTTTTGAAAGAAAGGCTTGGGATTATGAGACTAATTATTAATAGCAGACTTAGTATAATAACTGATTTAGAAAATGTTAGAAAAAAAAGTCTTTTGACATCAAATTACTTTTTTCTTCAAAATGCAATAATTAATATATGTCCTTAGTAAGAATGCAGCTTATTTCGTCATTTCTGAGCTAATCCCATTTGATCCGAAGAACTATTTTTAGTCATTCATTTGAATCGATCAAAACAAGTCAAAACTGAGGTTACGCAACAAAATCATGCTATTTAATTCGAATATACTTACACTTCTGTAATTTTTGTTTAATTTTGCTGTATTTTATTCTCTGTCTAAATGAGATTATGTAACCAAGTACATCATAGATTTACAACTTGCCGCTTTATGTAATTTAATATATTGCATACCAGTCAAGCATGAAGACTCAGTCGGGTACACATGTCATAGAGATTGATTTAAAACAATACAAACATGTTTCAAATCTGTTTCCATGGAGACAAGAAAAGAAAAATAGAATAAATAGCAGAGATAAATCTCTCTCTGATTTATAGTCAATCAAAATCAGAATCAATAAAAGAAAAAAACTAACAGAAAAATTTCATGCGCACTTAACTGAAGCAGAAAAGGAAAAATATGATGACGACGACAAAACTGGCATGCATTTGTTCCAGAGAGATTTTAAACACTATTTGGTACTGTTTTGGCAAAAGTTTTATTCTGCAAAGATCATCATTCTTTGATTGATTTCATAATAATATTTTTTCCTTAGATGGAGACCTTGCGGAACTTACGTCAGGGAGACATGGATCACCCTCAAGCTTTCATGGCCGACAACTTCCGGCCAATCATGCCTCTTCATACCCGGACCATCAGAACAAATATAAATTTTGTAAGGTTCCGTACGCTTTATTACTCAGTCTCTGGGTATTATTTCTTTTGATATCATTTGTTTGTTTAATGATATCCGTAGAAAAGAAAATTGTAAATCTTGTTTTGATTTTAATCGAATCCTTCAGGATAATTCTCTGAGCTACTTCAAACTCCGAAGTTTGTATCGTTTGATCATTGATCATGTGGCCTAACTACCTTCTTGACAAAGTAGTTCCGTAAGGACCTTATGCAGGTGTATTTATATTGGCTTTTCTGTAATAAAGATGAACTTACTTTCTTCTTTGAACTGCATGCCATTTGAGTTATATCTGATTCATGCCATGTAACCATTTCTTAATAACAACTTTATTTTAACCAGCCATGTTGTCAGCATTCTGAAATAATAAAATTAGCAGTATGCACTTAATAGCCAACGAGTCTTTCTAGCACCAATAAGACACTATGCTTGTAAAAGTTTCCATTTTAGAAGTCTTGTCGTAATTTTACTTTCACTACTTTATATATATATATATATATATATATATATATATATATATATATATATATATATATATATATATATATATATATATATATATGGGGGTGGGTACGTACGTGCGTGTGGGTATGTGGGAGGTGTTGACCAGTATCCAGTTATCGATTATTTAATTTCACTACTAGCATTTTCGCAGTCCTCGTTGTTTTTATTTGCACTGTACGCAGACCGTGCAAAAGCGATAGAAGTACACTAAACATCTTTACGACGTTTTATTGTGCCTTGGAAATTATAAGATATAAATACTAAATTCGTAAACTCGATCTCAATCGTTTACACATTTGGAAACTGAAAATGCTTTGTTCTAATTTGTTTTATTTTCCTCTACAGCTGAAAGGTTGTACTATGGCGAAGGACATGCATTACGAAGGTAAGTTCAGTTTGGTTCATATATAGTTCACACAGACACACTCAAACACACACACACAGATATATATATATATATATATATATATATATATATATATATATATATATATATATATATATATATATATATATAAGCTTTCATTTAGTACGAAGAATGCTTGGTTGGTTTTTAATGGCTTGGATTATTATTATTATTATTGTTATTATTATTATTATTATTATTATTATTATTATTATTATTATTATTATTATTATTATTATTATTATTATTATTATTATTATTATTATTATTATTATTAATGATATCATTAATCTTGGGAGAATGGATTCCTTCATACAGAACTATTCGTAGGGAGGAGGTTGTCATTGCAAGAATCAGAATCGGTCATACATACATTACCCACTCACACATACTAAAAGGTGAAGATCCACCAGAGTGCGTTCCTTGCAATGTACCATTTACTGTTGAACACTTTATGACCACGTGTTCCGCCCTGCAACCTACGCGTGATAAATACTATAATGTACACGACATGCAGGAACTTTTTGATACTATTCAAATCACTAGTATTTTAGATTTCCTAAAGGAAGTAAATCTTTATTTTAAACTGTAACTTTTTATGACCTTACCCAAACTAATTTTTAATTAATACAAATACCAACTATTATTTACATCTTTTCATCAAGATACATCATTTACATCTCCCGTTGATCGGGAACCAATATCTTTAACTGTTACCAACATTTACCATTTTATATTTATCTACTATGGATTTTTTACTATATCGTTGGTCAATATTGAACTTTTTTACAAATATGACCTACTGTATGGCGCTAAATAGCCTTAAAGTGCTGGTGCGCCGTTAAAATTCAATCAATCAATCAATCAATCAATTATTATTATTATTATTATTATTATTATTATTATTATTATTATTATTATTATTATTATTATTATTATTATTATTATTATTGTTGTTGTTGTTGATGATCATCATCACCATCATTATTATTATTATTATTATTATTATTATTATTATTATTGTTGTTAATCATCATCATCATTATTATTATTATTATTATCATTATTATTATTATTATTATTATTATTATTATTATTATTATTATTATTATTATTATTATTATTATTATTATTATTATCATTATTATAGTCCTGTAAATATTCATAGTACACCGTGCTCTTGGCATATTTCCTTAGTAGCTTCAAGCATAAATTTACTGGGATATAATTTATCTTGTACATTCTGTTGATTAAGTTCTATCACGCATTGTGACCATCCTGTTCCCAACATGGAATTAGGTCGCAACACTTTGGTTCTTTGCGCAAACGGCAAGTTTATCCCGACTTTAAAGTTTGTTGTACAAATGATGGCAGTACAATGTAGATATGTTGTTTACCTATTTATCTATTCTGTTTTCTTTCTTTCAACTATTTTTATTTCATTTTTTTTAAGTTTAAAAATATATTTACAAGTATTATTTCTATATCTATGTTTTATTTCAGTTAATACTAACTTCAAATTTGAAAACTGATGTTAATGGTGCATACGAGTCCCTCAGTCGACATGGGCAGCAACAATATCAAAGTGCCTACCCAACTGATGCAAGCACGTAGGTGAGTAAATTTAGGGGTATTTTCGTGGAACCTTCATAATTTCACCCAATTTCTGTTTCAACCTTTTAGTTACAGAATACCATTAATCAGCCGTTTGATAATGAAATTTATGTTGAAGTTGACAGCTATAAAGGAAGAGAGTTTGTAATTACTCCTCTGCTTGTTTATTTGTTTGTGTGTGTGTGTGTGTGTGTGTGTGAGAGAGAGAGAGAGAGAGAGAGAAAGAGAGAGAGAGAGAGAGAGATGGAAAATGTAATTACTCCTCAATTTATGTGTGATTGAGATAAACATAAAGACAGAGAGAAATATAATTAAAGATCCGTTGGATGAAATTTAAGGAAAGTTGATAAGATTATGGAATGTGGTGCGATTAAGAAGTACAATTTATTTGCTTGTTCATGTGTACTGCCATACGGAATATTAGAGCCTACGTATACACTTAGCTTCTTCAACCCGGTCCGCTTCCGGTTTGATCATTATACATTGAGAAGCCTAACCGGAAATATACTTTTGGCAGGCCAATGCTAGTATTTGATCTGCAGGACTACATAATTTAAATACCATAGTAAAAGTATGGACAGGAAAATCCTTAGTATTCGAATATACTTGAAATATAATGCAAGAAAATCAAACATCTGTCATATTTTGACCATTATACCATGTAATCACACTATCATCACAATTCCCACATGACGTGTTAAACGACCAAAACATGCTGCTTTCATTGATTTGTACAATCTGCTGCACATAATCCAAACCATTCGACGGTAATCGGAAATTTCCGCTGATGACGTTATATCAGCTTCCAGCTGAGTAAGGATTCTCGCCCTTGAGTATTTAAAAATTGAGGTTCAATCAATTCTATATCGGTCATTCAAAAACGTCTAAATAAAACTAAACACGTACCATGCTATTACTCAAAGATGAGTTTAAAATGTCTATCGCGCATGTTGGACAGGTTTATTATTACATGGAGATATTTCACCAGGTTGCTTTAGTGATGTAGATTAAACTGTGCAGATATTTAAATACACAAATCATGTTTGCTGTCCTGCAGTCTACTCCAAATGTTTAAGCTAGTTTTCTAAAATATTGGTTGACTGGTTTTAAGCTTCAATTTCATCATGTTATTGGCTATATGATAACGCAAAATTACATGCTAAGCGCCCTTCCCAAGGGCACAAATATACTTTCGATTCAGACTGGCAAGGACTAGTATTGAACCGCTAACCTTGATCTATGAGTCTGAACATCTACCAACTGAACTGCTGCTCCTAAAACATAAAGAGGTCGAATTCACTGGCACAGATGGTCATAAGATATAGTTTGCTTCTGCACAGTAGAAGGAGATGGTATGGTAAATCCGAAATGATTGAAATTGTTGTCAGTCGAGACAACGTTCTTCTATGATTGTAATCAGTATGACTGCTTGCAATAAGCCTACAAGATTCTGAAGTAGTAGTAAAACCAATATAGCCCGACGAATATTCTGTATGTCACTGACCTTTTGAATCCGACGTTTACACATGCAATCAATTATGAGCCCAATTCAACTTGTTATAATCAACAACATTGCCAATAATTGTATTATAAGTGCATACTTATCCTATTATTTATAACACTGTTTGTTATCATCAAATATATAACTAAGATACATGACCTGCCTGAAGAGAAGCATAGAGACGGTTATCATATGCTGCAAATCTTATGAAAAAATAAAACCTTTGAACAAGAATGTTGGATTTGTAAATGCCGTCGTGGGCGGCGTGGGAGGTTCAGTCTTGCTCGTACCAACTTTAAGGTACACCTATTTGGTTATGTTATTTAAATAAGTAGAACAGTCCCAAAACATAAAACGGTATGGAACCGTACCAGAAGATATTTGTCGGCAGCGGCGGCGGCGGCCCAATTTATGCAATGTTTGTGACAAATATGAAACAGTCACCAGAATTCTACCGTCGTCTGCTGTGCACCTTGCGTCAAAGATCTAAAATACCCTTGGTCAAGTTTGTTCGTCTTATTTAGTCAGTAAATTTAGAAAAAAAAGTATGGTGACTAATATGAGCTGAGAATCCATGTAAAAGCATCTCCTTGACGAGGCTTAGAACACGGTGATACGATGACACTCACGGAAGGAGCAAGAAAAATGGAGACTATTTCTGAAGTCTTTGGACAAAATAAATGTATATAAAAAGTCGCATTCATGACTTTCTTTTTCTTATTCAAAGGAGAGACATAATCACATATTCCTATTATGCTACGTATTATGTTTTGTAGAATTTGTGGAACTGTGAGTTTCAAAATCACATGCTGCATGAAAGGCCGCTGAGAACCGAATGGTCTTCATTGACAGTGCGCAACGGATTTTCAGTTCTATGGCTACATAAATCATATAAAATATCATGTCCAGTTGTTATTATACCAAACAGTTACAAAATATAATAGCCAGTCCAAAGAAATAAACCAGAGAAACAATATCTAAATCATTTATAAATGACTGGGTGTACATTTATGAATATGAAGTAATAGCTCGTGGTCTTGTACCTTACATAATGCGATGTTAACCAGTCTAAATGCTTGTTAACAAAAAGTTGGGTAAAATCTGTTGTTGTTTTTGTGGGGTTTAACGCCATTTTCAACACAATATAGGCTATACACGGTGTCCATTATAGTTGGTGAAGGAAGAACCCACGAAAAGCTACTTGCAAGCCTTCTCACGTACCCACGTTAGCCGAGCCCGCTACTCGATCCCACGCAGACAGAAAGTGAAAATATGTAATACGCTGTTAAACAGGAATTGGTATGTCTCTACAAACATACGAAAGACAGATACGAAATTAGGATTGTGGGAAAGGTTAAATTACTGGAAATAAAAGCTTATCTGTCATGCATTTAAAGCAAGAAATAATAGTGTATGCATTTGAATTAAGCAAAGTGACACTAAGTCCAGTTTGAAGCATTTTGAATTAAAATTAGTAGGAAACCTTTGTAAGTTATGATTGCAATGACATGTAGCAACGAAACAGACAGCACTATGCATTCTGCGGAATTTCAATTGGTACATTGTTAGCACAGATTTTCAAACTTTATCAATTATAAGCGCTAAAACAAGAGAAATCTTTAATTTGGATTGATTTCTTAGTTGGAATAACACTGACTATTCTGTTTCGTATAATTTCACTTGTTTTCCATCTTTATACTTTTGTTTGAAGTACCAACGCATCCTTGTAAAATATTTTCATGAAGCCTCAAACATGTCAAAACTCCTTTAACATTGATCGAAAACTGAGGCAATAAAGACGCAGTACCCATAGATTCTTATATTATCTCATTTTCGCATGGGAGTATTGCATAGCAATATTAGATGAAACAATCCATTACATCTGTCAATCGGCCACAAAAATGTCGTCACGCGAAGACTATTATATCAAAGCAATGTATCGCAAAAATGTCACTTGTCCCAATCTGTTTGGGAATTTACGTTTGATTTTCCTCACTACGGTACAATTATGATGATGAATTACAAAAAACTGTTGAACCGCGCATTGAGAAATAAATAAAAGTAGAACCATTTCTTAAAAAGCAAATTGCATGACAAATGATTACTATCTTGTATAAATTGATTTAAAACTGTACATCTCGCTTCAATAACTGATCTGATTTTTGCAATGTCACTGGTCGCTTTGACTGCTACGTCATCAACCAAGACGCATGTTATGATAAAAGCTAGGCACTGTTCTTTTTACAGATATAAAATTTAAATTCTAAAATAGTGGTTTTTCTTTTTAAAAAAGTTTTTATGACTTCAGTTGGTACATTTCGACCTATGGTAAAAATAACACACACACAAACACACACACGCACACACACACACACACATATACACACCATGTCACGCGGAGAAAAATAAATATTTGCAATTCGGCACGGAACATATGTCCAGAACTAAAAATGTTTTTAAAAAAAGGATAAATATTTAAGTTATATATATATATTATATATATATATATATATATATATATATATATATATATATATATATATATATATATATATATATATATATATATATATATATATATAGATCTGATTGGATGACAAAAAAGCTGTACAGAAGCCCGGTCGCAGAACACTTCTCCTCCCCTGGCCACACTTTCAGTGATATAATACTTATCGCTATTGCCAACAACCACAGCTGGAGTTCCGAAACCAGGAAGGAAAAGGAATCATACTGGATACGCCGCCTTAGAACATTGAAACCAAGCGGTCTAAACCAAGAAGACTAGAAAATGAAAACTATGCACTAGTAGAATTTAACATTTTCTAAATCTTCTTATCCTTCAATTTTTACTATAAGAATAACCGGTATAGAACCAAGTATCCGGGATATAACCTGCGTTACATATGTACACAAAGTAAAAATAGATGTCGCTTTGGCTTGTAGACTTTTAGGGAATTATACAACGTTTTCAGTTTCCGCAACTAGTCTATACAAGCTGGTTGTATTTATAGTTTTAGCACATGTGAAGATAGAAATGTAGAGGTTTACAAACGCAACGTTTTTGTGTTTATTTGTTTGTCGTAACTATGTTTTGTATTTGCCTTTGAAAAAGACTCATTAAGAGTCGAAAGCGCTAAGGCTAGTTAGTTACTAGTTTCGTACTGTTCGTCGTCAGTTTATTGCATCTATTTTAATTAATCCCTGACAAACGTGATCCCTTGGTGGATCCAGTACGCTTGAGAGGGTTGTTATTCGCCATATGACTTGTATTCTTTATATATATATATATATATATATATATATATATATATATATATATATATATATATATATATATATATATATATATATATATATATCAGGCCTATTTACATATTGAATAATAATTTAACATTGCTACAAAAGAACCTTTGACAGTCAGTTCAGTATTATTGAATGAACATTTGACTTATCTGACATTGTTTAAATATAATAAATACCATTACTTTTCACAAGAGTTCACAATGCTCTAAGAATGAAACCTAAGTCTTTAAAAATATACGTTCTGTTGCGTGAAGTTCAACTGCTCCTTCTTTGTGTGTTATGTTTAGAAGACAATACATTCTTTAAAAGTCGGTTTAATAAAATGTCAATAAGCAGTGATGTTCTCAAAGGATACTGTAGATTGTCATTTGTATTCATTTGATTTAATATAGGTTTTATTTCCTCTATTTGCAGATCAGCATAATATTCCGCAGATCAACTTATATTTGCCGTACTTTTTAATTATCAAACAGCTGTGTCTTCCCATAATGAATTGCTTGGAAACCTTGCTTCTGAGAAATGTTCACCTTATTGGAAGCTGCTATGACAATCTCGCGTGACTTTTGACGTGCATGCATCATTGTTAATAAATGTTATTTATTTTTCTGATAATGGAGTTCTTCTGTGATATTTAAAGCAACAGAGGTAATGGATGCAGTAGTGTGCAATCTTATCCAAGAAAACCAAGTAACAGAAAACTGTTGGACACATATTAATATCTGGATTTGGTTAATGACTGTGTGGATTCGTATGTGCCACTGAAAGTGAACTGGTAAATGCCGATATAAGGAACCAAGATTACATTTATAATTTTAAAAAAAAATATGGGTGACTGTGTATTCATAACCTACCAATATTGCCGCTTACTGCTGTTATTATTCAAATAGAGTACCAGTCACAGAAATATTCTTTCAATACGACGATTACGCATGATTTTGAGGATAAAAGTTTCATTCACTGCAGTTAATTTGGTAAAGGAAACCAATGTTATCTTGTACAATCTAAATTATTGCAAGATTGTTTATGTCGAATATTGTGCTAGCTTGATACGTAATGGTTGCTCCTGAGTGAGTCCATCAGCATCAATTGCCAGGGCATTCCGAATATTATCTGATGGACTTAATTTTCAACACGAATTGCCATTCCGATTTATATAGACTTCGGACACATCTGGATAAAAATTTGATTATTATGTAACAGAATTACTGATAATAATAATAATAATAATAATAATAATAATAATAATAATAATAATAATAATAATAATAATAATAAAACATTTCACAGATTGACACCAAGGCGATCTCATCTTGAACAATATAGAAGTACCAGCTTCATTAGTGTTATGAGTGTATATCCTTACAAACGGGTGGTGTGTCATTTTAGTAAATAAAAATGGTAACATATATTTTAGATATATTTAATAGCAATTATCATTCCCTGTTTAAACATGGTTAAGGGCTTATATTATTGTGCAATGACATACAATGCTTAAAAAAGATAAAGTTGTTTTTCCGTTAATCCTTTGGATACAATGTTTTATTATTTTCTTTCGGGGTTTCGTTTTTGTCTCAGAAAAGATCATAACTGCTTAGTTTGCTAATGAATACGCCAATCATTTACAAAATAACTGCACTACGTCGCTTAGATGCAATTTTCGGAAATTAGAAACATAAATAAATAAATAAATAAATAAATAAATAAATAAATAACAATAAAAAATAAATCATCTCTGCATGTTTCAAGAGAAAATTTATTCTAGCCATCAGAATGCGTTTATGAGTATTCATATGTTTTTGACACCATAAAATCGACAGACCATTTAAGAATTATAAGAGATAACATGTATAGAACAAATAAAGGATTTGTTAAAGAATTTAAGAATCTAATATACAGTGGGTCTATGTGTTGTAAACGAAGCAAACAAATAAACGTCTTAATGGTAACTAATAACAGCAAAACAAAATCTTATTACTGTTATGATGAACTCTTTAGTTGTTAGTTTTTCTGACTCAAGATTTAGTACAACAAGGAAATGGTGTCTTGTGCAGACATACATTAAAACCTTATTTCCATTTATATTTATGCTAATGATAAATTAGAATAAAGATAACCTTTTTCAGGAAAACTTTCTCAGAATTATAATAGTTCTTTCTTTGCGAATGGTGTTCACCTTTTGAGTGCCCTTGTACCTCTTTTAATTACATGCCTCATTGTCGTTGTCTGTAACTGTTTGATATGTTTACCATTTATGCGCTCCGCTGAATGCCTGCGATTTACTGTCAAAAATACCCTTTGAAAGATTTATGTTTTATTTACCGTACTGAAAAGTGATCACACAATTTATGTTTGTATCGTACCAGACCTAGCTAACTTTATACATTTTAATTCCAGATCTCCTTGCTTCTGACGTTAATCTTGGTTAAAAGCGTTATTTAATGGAAATCGTAAATTGTATCGTTACATCTCACATACATGATGTCACAATTATATATATATATATATATATATATATATATATATATATATATATATATATATATATATATATATATATATATATATATATATATATATATATATATGCAATAAACTGACGACGAACAGCACGAAACTAGTAACTAACTAGCCTAAGTGCTTTCGACTCTTAATGAGTCTTTTTCAAAGGCAAATACAAAACATATATACGACAAACAAATGAACACAAAAACGTTGTGTTTGTAAACCTCTACATGGCTGTCTTCACATGTGCTAAAACTATAAATACAACCAGCTTGTATAGACTAATTGCGGAAACTGAAAACGATGTATAATTCCCTAAAAGTCTACAAGCCAAAGCGACATCTATTTTTACTTTTTGTACATATGTAACGCAGATTATATCCCGGATATTTGAATCTATGCCGGTTATTCTTATAGTAAAAATTGAAGGATAATAAGAAAATTTAGAAAATGTTAAATTCTATTAGTGCATAGTTTTCATTTTCTAGTCTTCTTGGTTTAGACCGCTTGGTTTCAATGTTCTAAGGCGGCGTATCCAGTATGATTGCTTTTCCTTCCTGGTTTCGGAACTCCAGCTGTGGTTGTTAGCAATAGCGATAAGTATTATATCTCCTCCCAACCAGCTGTCATCCAAAACACTGCATTAAGAACATTCCATATAGCCAGGCACTGAGGATACGCAGAATTTGCTCAGGTCTGAAGAGCCTGCTAAACATTTAATTTACCGTGGCTACGACAAAGACCTGATTGCGGAGGCAATCCAAAGGGCCAAACAAACAAACCGTGATGACCTACTCAGATATGGAAAGAAAGAAAAGGTTGATAGGATACCATTTATTCTGACCTATCACCCAGACCATCCCAAAGTAGGTAAAATCATCGCAAACCACTGGCCAACCGTGCAATCGTCAGACATACTAAACCTAATACTTCCGAACAAACCTGTAGTAGCTTACCGGAGACCAAAAAACCTAAAGGACATCCTAGTCAGGGCAAAGCTAACGCCAATCGCTAGTCAAAACCAACCTAGTCAATCTGGACCCTGTGGCGATAAAAGATGCAAAACCTGTCAACATATGATAGAGACCAAGACATTCACCAGCACAGTGACTAAAGAAAAACTAAACATACATGGTCCAAACAAAACGTGCAAAACAGAGAATGTGATTTATCTCATCACATGTAAGATCTGTGGCCTTCAGTACGTGGAAGAAACTGAAAAGCTACACAAAAGGATAAACCTTCATAGATCTGATTGGATGACAAAAAAGCTGTACAGAAGCCCGGTCGCAGAACACTTCTCTCCTGTCCACATTTTCAGTGATATAATACTTATCGCTATTGCTAACAACCACAGCTGGAGTTCCGAAACCAGGAAGGAAAAGGAATCATACTGGATACACCGCCTTAGAACATTGAAACCAAGCGGTCTAAACCAAGAAGACTAGAAATGAAAACTATGCACTAATAGAATTTAACATTTTCTAAATTTTCTTATTATCCTTCAATTTTTACTATAAGAATAACAGGTATAGAATCAAATATCCGGGATTTAATCTACGTTACATATGTACAAAAAGTAAAAATAGATGTCGCTTTGGGTTGTAGACTTTTAGGGAATTATACAACGTTTTCAGTTTCCGCAACTAGTCTGTACAAGCTGGTTGTATTTATAGTTTTAGCACATGTGAAGACAGCCATGTAGAGGTTTACAAACACAACGTTTTTGTGTTTATTTGTTTGTCGTACATATGTTTTGTATTTGCCTTTAAAAAAGACTCATTAAGAGTCGAAAGCGCTTAGGCTAGTTAGTTACTAGTTTCGTACTGTTCGTCGTCAGTTTATTGCATCTATTTTAATTAATCCCTGACACACGTGATCCCTTGGTGGATCCAGTACGCTTGAAAGGGTTGTTATTCGCCATATGATTTGTATTCTATATATATATATATATATATATATATATATATATATATATATATATATATATATATATATATATATATATATATATATATATATATATATATATACATATATATATACATATATATATATATATATATATATATATATATATATATATATCTTATGTAAATTGAATTTTGAATATGGTTACTAATACTGCTATAAGATGCTAAACAATACGATGAAAATAAATTATTTTTGTACTTTGTACTAGTGTATGTATTCTTTTCCTGTCTTTTCTGTATTTGTAAAGGTCGCAGACAATTATAAATTATTTGAATCGTCTCTAATCTAAATTAAGTCGCTGACAATTTAATTTTCTGGTTTTCGAATTTGTGCAATATTTCAAAACTTTTCAGTCTTCATGCAAAATTATTGTCTAAACCAAGCATTTTTCCTTCAAAGAAAAAAAAAACTCAATAGAACGTGTTTTTTTTACTTTGTTGAATTGGAAACTTCAATCATTAAATTCCATCCTTATAGAGCTGTCCCTTTTACGACAGCTGAACATAAACGATTGGTCAAAGGAACACGCTGATATTATATCAGGATAATTTCTATTTAGGTGAAGACATTCATTCATCCATGTCCCCAACATCTGATCATTGGCATGGCTGTTTATTCCAATTGCACCAGAGCTAAGTAATCTACTTGTGCTGCTGTGCTGTGAAACACCAAGCAAAACCCAAATCCATCCATCGTACTGTTGAGACATGCACACATACATGCAACAATACATATATACGTACGCACAGATAAAAAGACAGCAGAAAACGTATACAAATACATACATGAATACATAAATAAATATAAGAGATTAAACACAGGTAAATAAACGTATCAATAATACAACTAACAAAGCGAAACAGCGATTTTAGTCATATTCCAGTCGTCTAACAGGCGTATTTCATATGTTTCATTACAACCATGCTGGTCGCAATGTATAACCTATCGTGTGCTGAAAATTGGCGTTAAGCCCAACAACAACAACAACAACCAGTCTCTCATATAATACGCACATTTCATATCTCTCATCACAGTCATCGGTCTAAAGCACGTGAGGACTTCGTAACTATCGTGAAGTGACTGGATAACCCAAAACATTAGCTGATTTGAATGATTTTAAAGACACTCTCAGTAAGGAATGTAGAACACTAAAAATAAGACTGCATTGTGGAGAAGGAGACTAATGTAAGTCTTGGTAAATTTGCTAAAAAAATAATGTAGTTTTTCATTGAATTAAACGCTTGAATATATAATAGAAATGTCGGCAGCAGATCGACGTAAACTCGCTCGAGATAAATATTTTCAACTCACCTGAGTTCTACCCACACTGTTCGCGATCAAATTCGCATTAAATAATCTTCGTTCCGAATTAGAAAAAAACCAATTCCTACTAGGTGGAGTTACGAAGTTAGGATAAAATTGAACCTCTTGTTTAACGATAAGGGTTTGGTCTTGACAGATCAATTCCGGAGGAAGTAAAACTTCCACGAAAGATACCTTTTGATTTATATAAACGCGTCAGAGATGCCATGAATGAATTTCGTTACGACCATGATGTTCATGTTTTTACAACGTAGCAAGTTGCGCAACATGACGAACAATAACGATCTGATCGGGACATTGTAGATGAATGAATAGTGAAACAAGAATAGTAATTTAAATATATTGTCCGGTCCGAGGAAGCATTGGGTCGCATATGCGACGACGTGTCGTGGTAATATGTATTTTGACTCACACGGACTAGCACCCTTCGAGTGAATTTATCGAGTATGTCAAAGGCGATGGCACATTCATCATCACAAGAGCGCATTGATGCCCATATATGGATTTGAAGCTATGTTAGTGGATACACAATGACGGGTCAACTCAACATGAACAACAAACATCAAACGAATTGTACTGACGAGTGAACCATTCAATAACGATTGCATGGCGACAAGTTGACGACAAAGAACAATACATTACTACGCTCAAGAACGAATATGAGCAATAAGTAAACTGTTTCTTTCCGGTTGCGTAATAATATCAGTGAGTTTGACAAAGCCGAGGACAATATATTTGGAAGCCAAGTAAACCAAGACAAAACTTTTCAATATTGCTACTAGCCTCAAAAAGATTAGGGTATATCCGTAGTGAAATTACGACGTAAAAATGTGGAAGGCAATGTCGTCAGATATTGGAACTAGCACTTTTTTGAAAGTTACACATCTGCAGAAAGGCCAAGCTGTATACTCTATAGCATATTACATCCATCAATCATACACCAAAATAAAGGGAATTAAAGGTTCTTTGAACAATGTATACAATATACAGTCTTTTTTAAAAAAAATAGCCAGTGTTTCTAGTGAGGAAACCCAGGAAAATTCTCTTTCTTTAAAACTCTAACTTTATGCTAAATACGAAACTTTAGAGCCTCACCTTATAATCATCATCATCATCATCATCATCATCATCATCATCATCATCATCATCATCATCATCATCATCAATGGCAGCTCAGTCTCGGGAGGTCATCTGAGTAGCGCCCTTGGAGTATGGTCTCTCTCTCTCTCTCTCTCTCTCTCTCTCTCTCTCTCTCTCTCTCTCTCTCTCTCTCTCTCTCTCTCTCTCTCTCTCTCTCTCTGGGGTTTTGTTATCGTCTGTTATAGCTGTGCAGGCCAATGCGCGAGTGACATTCCCTATTGCAGTTGGAGCAAACTTACAGGGAAGTCTGAGTTGCTTGGTTTTCTGCTGAACGCTTCTTTCCCTCGCGTTTTTCTGCGGTCTGCTGGACTCTCCTCCTTTCAGCGACCGCTATGCCCTTGCTGACTATCAGCCTCCAGGTGCCTCGGTCCTCGGCCTGTATTTCCCAGCTGTCTGGTTAAATGCCACATGCCTTCTTGTCTCTCTTGCACACATAATTGAAGTGGAGTGATGGAGGGCCGACTCGTTGGTGCCAGTGACCAAATAGCTATATAAGATTTCCTTTTTCAGTCTCCCATCCTCCATGCGTCGGACGTGTCCCAGCCATCGAAGGCTGCGTTTGCTCAGCAGGTAGTACACGCTTGGGATATTTGCATGCTGAAGGAACACGTTATGTGGGATGTGGTCTTGCCAGCTGATTTTCAAGATGCGTTGTAGGCATTGCATGTGGTAGGAGTTTAGTCGACGCTCTTACCTCATGTAGGTACTCCAGGTCTCACTTTCATATAGAAGGGTACTCAGAACGCAGTCTTGGTAGACTTGAATCTTGGTGTGCACTGCCAGCGCGCTGTTTTCCCATACCCTCCTTTTTAGTCGAACCATGATGGTGTTTGCCTTTCACAGCCTTCTCTCCAGCTGTACATCAAGCGAAGAAGTGTTGCTGATGGTTGATCCCAAGTAAATAACGTTGTTGACTACTTCCAAAGTGGTGCGGTCGATTTTGACGGAAGGGGCAGTGGTGACATCTTGAGCACTGACATTTGACTTTTTATGCTGATGGTGAGCCCGAACTGTTTGCAGGCATCAGAGAAACGGTCTCCCAGTCTCTGGAGCATATCTTTAGTGTGGGTCACAAGAGCTGTGTCAACAGCAAAGAGCATCTCCATGATGAGTACTTGCCTCACTTTTTTCTTCAAGTGCAGTCGTGCCAGGTTTAACAGCCTTCCGTCGGACCTGGTGTACAGATATACGCCATCAGTAGACGTGTTGAAGGCGTGGGCCAGGAGCAGGGAGATGTAAATGCCAAAAAGGGTTGGTGCCACCACGCAGCCCTGCTTCACGCCGCTAGTTTATGGGGAAGGACATTATCATGCTGCGGATGATACAGGCGTTATTTACGATGATAACAAGCGTTGTTTAACAATGATACAAACGTTTTTTTTTTTTACCATGATGCAAACGTTGTTTTATGATGATGCTGGCTGGCGTAGAAGCCTCTGCTTAAGATTTGCTTTACAAGATACAGCTGTTGTTTCACAATTATGCTTGTATGAAGCCTCAGATACAGTGAATGATACATTGTTTTACAAGATACAGCTGTTGTTTCACAATTATGCTGGTGTAGAGACTCAAGATACAGTGAATGATACATTGTTTTACAAGATACAGGTATAACACTCATGGACTTTGTTAAAGGCACCATGGTAGAGTCACAAAATAAAAAGAAATTATGACAATCATTCCCTTTATTAGATTCATATGATACAAAAATTATAACAACTAATATCTTTGTTAAACTTATATGAATTTAAATTACAATACCTAAAATCATACCTTTTTAAAAAATAATATACATCATAACATATATATGGGCCTTCACGTGGATTTGTTCACTCGTGTGATATAGAGAAGACTTAAACAAGTTGAAATTTTATAAACAAGTATACGTCTATGTTTTTGTCGTCTGGATTCTAGAATTTCCCATCCAATTTCCAGATATCACAATTCTTGCTGGTTCATTTCGTATGAAGTGGTGAATGAAAGGGTTTAGCCATTTCTTGGAAATTCTCAGTTATTCAATTTTAGAATATTCGAAAAATTCAAGCCAGTTATTTGTTATTTGCCAGATCGATACTGTGGCAGGAAATATCCAATATCGACAAAGAGACTTGTATCATCTATAAATATACTGATATTTGAGTGCATAAGATTTATAAAATAATTTATGCAAATCAAGAACGTTAATAGACCTAACACAGAACATCAGGATATACACGTACATCCCGAAAATACGTCCCGAAATATCACTGTTATTACAGATACTGTCAATGCTGGGATAAATATAGTTCTTGCTATTACAGTTACTGTCAATACTGAGATAAATTGACATTACTGTCAAAGTTACTGTCAATACTATGATAAATAGTGTTATTTGCTATTAGAGTTACTATCCATACGTGGATAAATAGTCATTACTATCAAAGTTACTGTCAATACTAGGATAAATAGTGTTATTACTTGTAGAGTTTCTGTCCATACGTGGATAAATAGTGTTATTAATATTAATGTCAATACTGTAATAAATACTGGTATTTATATTAGAATTTGTTCTGGGTTCTTATTCGGATCAGTGATTTTCCTTCTTTGAAAAATATAAAAAATTTCATTGTGCGACAATTATCAAGGAGGATAGATCTTTAAATGTGCTGCTCAGGCAATAAATAATTCACCAACTCACAGTATCAAATTCATTTACACGCATATACTTTGAAGTGATTTCATTACAATCTGATGACATGCTACCTCATCAAAGATTTCTAAGAAATCCTCCAATGTTTCACCGTTAACGAAAGCAAATTCCATCAGAATTGCGGGAAATAAAAACCCAATTCACTTGCAGATTGACTGGGGTGTTTAATGGTAGTTTTGACTGGCACAGAATTTGATGGAACCAAGGTAGGAAATTTAAACTAGTTACCTGTTCTGTTTCTTGGACATATGTTTTATATTTACTTTTTCGTGAACTAGACTATGTTTCCGCCATACTGTTTCAATTCAACAATGAAGTACCTTGCAATAATCTTAATTCTGGTCTCCTTCATAATAACAGAAGCTGTTTGATAGTAATTTTGGTATACTTATGGTCCAAGGTGTCCAGAAAGTATGTTCCGTTAAAAATTGCTTTCGTATATACTTTCCTATAAGCCCAGTCGAAATGCAGAAAACAAACACAACAAATATTCAGATCAATCTTGTCGTAATGGGCTTGAAGATCAGGGTCGATGCTGTTTGTTCTATTTATTACTCCCAACAAACTGCAGAGACCCAGATCTGTCTGCGCATTATGCAACTATATATTAGGGTCTGTACATACGGTACTCTAACGGCGATCTTAAAGACATTTTCAAAAACATTCCATAATGGTTGCACGTTAGATTTGGCATCAATTTGTAAGAGCTGATTTTTAGTTTTATGTGGAACTACGACTAAGTTATAAGTATCAAAACCCTAACTCGAGTAAATGTGTGGTTGTTACTACTTACTGCTAATATTTTTGTTTTGACCGATTCGGTGGCTTAAAAAGTTAAACCATCGCTGGTTAGAATCCCGGCCAAGTCATACCAAAGACTTATAGAAATGGTAATAGCAGCTGCCTCGCTTGGCGCTCAGCATTAAGAAGTTAGTCTTATGACTGGCCAGCCTGGTGTCAGGATACTGTGATTGGGTGGTGGGACATCATGCCACATATCTGGGCATGGTTCCTCAGTGGTAGACATCACTATAAGCTGCCGCATTACAGACATCGTAGCAATATGAAAGGAATTAGTGGAGGCACAAATTGTGAAAGGCATTTTAACACTTTTTTTTATATAAAAAGCCCACAAAAACACAGTCTTGTTCACCTGTCACGCCATATTAATTTTATCACATTATGTTTGAACTGTCCGTACTAGATTGGATTTCTTAGATTAGACTGTAACTCACCCGAGATCTAAAGAAGAACTATCACTTAGTTTTCCAAAAGGACTAACACATAATATTAATTGGTCCTGAAAAAGGCACATAAAGACAATGGGTGTTCTTAATAATAACGACAGATACTCTGTCCACGCAACTGAATGTGTAATGTCTTCGATTGTGCTTTCGTTTGTGCCACCACCGTTAGAGTAGCTTGCTTATCTCTTTTCCTTTAAACAGTTAGACGGAATTGTGTTTTCCTAGTCCATTTTGATAGATCTAATAAAATCGGGAAAGTTTTTGCCCACGACAGATTCAAGTACTTTGAACTACAACGCCTAACAAGCAGATGCATCCAGCAATGTATAATGTCAGCCGAAAATCCGAAAATTAGAACTTGTTCTTCGTAAAAATGAAAAATGAATGATGAATATATTCATGTGGGGATTAAATTCAATACAGACTGATCGACTAATCGGCGGGTGATTTTTCACACGTACTGATGTAGGGGAGACAATAATTTCGACTCTTCCTCTGATTTTATTAAGGATTGTCTATCTTACGAGGATTTAGTTATATGCCTTAATTAATGATTATTGAACCTTGAAAATATTAGAAATAGTGCACAAGAAGACAAAGAATATTGGCTATTTAATTGAATAAGAAGCTCAGTACGTGTTCTAGTTGCAATTTTACTATTGATCATCATTTTCTAGGGAAACCAAAACAGCGAATATGTCCTGCAATTGATTACTTGCACAAGAATAACAAAGAAGTAATGTAAGGGAGACGATAACCGTATTCTTCCTGAAACTTAGCACAGTTATGTACCTTACACAGTTTTTATCAGTCAACTTATCTACCACGGTTTAGTCTTTGGCGAACAGCCATTTGTTTGCTTTCGAGTGTGAGAATTTAGTAAAGTACCTCGGAAACAGCAATTAAACTAAGACTGAGGAATTAAAAAACCTTTGCCATTATGTTGTCACCAAAGTCGAGATTGGAGACTTATTTTAAAAAGGTCAAGCGAAACTCCGAAAGACAAGAGCTTCATTTCATTAGTACATTTGATGCTGTGAGCGAGCCAATCTATCCCACAAATAACAAATTAATCTCGTGTATGCCAAAATGAAGCAATTTCCTCGATTTCAGGTTTTTACCTGATACATTTGACTTTTATTTATGCACAGGTTGCCATGACATCCTGAAACAGCAGAATCATTATGTATGAGCTAAAGTGAAGCTGGTTATAAAACTGTTTTAGTCACAGTGACGATAACTATATTTGTTGACAATGTTAATTAGTACACAAGATCGAACAAATAAACATCAAACAAATAAAAAAGAACAAGAAAAGAAACTGGTGTCCGATGTAAGCCAGTGAGGATATAATTATTGACAAAGTTAGGTATAATGCCTTAGAAAAGAAACTAGAATCTGATGTAAGTCAATGACCATTACATTAATACTTCTTTTCACGCTCGTTTTAAAGGTTTAATATTCGAACGGTATAGCATAAATACGCTGACTGACAATAGTTTGAAATCCACTGTGTTTGCAAAACGCTTGAATATTGTCTGGACCTGTTACAACTACATACATTTTAGTCTCTGGTCAGAATGTGCAAAATATATATTTTTTAAAAAAAATTCTTTCTTTCGTAAAATCATTCGGTATATATGCAAGTAATGCAGTATTCCATCAAAGAAGACCATTCATGACCATTGAGGATGATCGTCATTTCTATGCTATCAAAGGAGATCATCCATGACCAGTGGAAATGATCATCACTTATATGCTATCAAAGGAGACCATTTATGACCAGTAAAATGATCATTATTTTCATGCTATTAAAGGAGATCATCCATGACCAGTAAAATGATCATTATTTATATACTATCAAAGGAGATCATCCATGACCAGTAGAAATGATCATCACTTATATGCTATCAAAGGAGACCATTTATGACCAGTAAAATGATCATTATTTTCATGCTATCAAAGGAGACCATTCATGACCAGTAAAATGATCATTATTTTCATGCTATCAAAGGAGACCATTCATGACCAGTAAAATGATTATTATTTATATACTATCAAAGGAGATCATCCATGACCAGTAGAAATGATCATCACTTATATGCTATCAAAGGAGACCATTTATGACCAGTAAAATGATCATTATTTTCATGCTATCAAAGGAGACCATTCATGACCAGTAAAATGATCATTATTTTCATGCTATCAAAGGAGACCATTCATGACCAGTAAAATGATTATTATTTTCATGCTATCAAAGGAGACCATTTATGACCAGTAAAATGATCATTATTTTCATGCTATCAAAGGAGACCATTCATGACCAGTAAAATGATCATTATTTTCATGCTATCAAAGGAGACCATTCATGACCAGTAAAATGATCATTATTTTCATGCTATCAAAGGAGACCATTCATGACCAGTAAAATGATCATTATTTATATACTATCAAAGGAGATCATCCATGACCAGTAGAAATGATCATCACTTATATGCTATCAAAGGAGACCATTTATGACCAGTAAAATGATCATTATTTTCATGCTATCAAAAGAGACCATCCATGACCATTGAAAATAATCATCATTTCTATGCTATCAAAGGAGACCATTTATGACCTGTAGAAATGATCATTATTTTTATGCTATCAAAAGAGACAATCTTTGACTAGTGGAAATGATGGTCATTTCTATGCTATTGAAGGGGACCATCCATGACCAGTGGGAATGGTCATCATTTCTATGGTATCAAAGAAGACCATTCATGAACAATGGAGCTTATCTTCATTTCCATGCTATAAAATGAGACCATCCATGACCAGTGATATTGATCATTAGGACAATCATACTAGCATATGTTTAAGGTTTGGTTGTTGAAGATTCGTTGCACCAGTTCCAGTGACTGTTTTATGTTATAGGTGGCACGGGACCGTAATTATATATTACCTGCACATCAACAAGATTAAATAGATCTGCACTGTTTCAGGAAAATCAGTAAAGTCCATCGCAAGAAATATTCGTGTAGCAGACAATAAAATCGTGTGACTTGAAAATATTGCAAGCTTGTGTTGGATTAATGAGAAGTAATAGTAATTTGTATATATTTGTGTATTAAAATGGTGATTAGTTTTGGAAATCTATATTGCATGGTTCTGGCTGATTAAAAGCAGTATTGTCTGTTTCAACTGCTCTCTTTTAATAGTTTTTGGGGTTTTTGAAAGCACTTTCGAATTAACACAAGAGTTGGAAGAGATAGTGCAAAGGTTTGTAAGCAGACATTTACTAAAATGGTCATGGATTCGTTGCTCAATATAACTTGAGTGTATACTTACATACAATTTTTGTATCTATACTAACAACTAATTTGAGTGTATACTTACATAATTTGTTGTGCCTATCCTAACGACTAAGTTGACTTACGAGCAACTTGCAAAATTGTTTAAATATGTTTGTTAATGTTTCAAAACTTTAAAATATCTGGGAGTGCAACCAGATTGCAGTTTCGTGTATACGTTGCATGAAATGCAATAATAATAATAATAATAATAATAATAATAATAATAATAATAATAATAATAATAATAATAATAATAATAATAATAATAATAGAACGGGAAAAATAATTTTTTAAGCCGTATATTGTTTCTTAAAATCTTTATTTGTTTGAAATGAAAACGTGGCGGCAATCATTGTTTAATTAACACTTTGCTCAGTCGTTTTTGTCGTGTATTTTTTTTTCTTCACAAAACTACGTAGAACTGAAAGTTCTACCGTACATATTCGCTTATAAGTCCAATGACAATTGCAAACAATATAGACCCTGATCAACAGTTGGATAAAATGTCGGCAGAACATGTCTGTTGTTGTTTTGTTCTATTGATTGATGACACACTTTATAGACCCGGATTTGCCGCCAAATTAAGCGATGGCACTTCTGGGTTTGGGTAGTTTACAGTTGCACTTGTATTAATATGGAGTATAGACAGAAATCAGTCCCAACTTTTACTAACTTTCAGGAAACGTCTATTGATGGAGATTATACATTGCCTTTCTTATCATTAATCTACAAATATTGGATCTTTATCAGTAGTAGGAATAGAACGGATTAATAACTTATCCTCAAAAACTGTGCAGATAGTCATCCTGTATTATGTTTGAAGAAAAAACGGATAAATATTTCAAATTTCGAGAAAAATGTCAAAAAGTCTTCGCCGGCAAAATATCATGACTGTTTATAATTATCAAAACCTGGTACATACTTAGATAAAATATTTATTGTTGTGAATAAAGAAAAAATATTAAAAACTCTCATTGCGACGAATAAACTTAGGATTTGCAATAAATCGGAACTTGCTACAAAGGTACTATCTGGAAAAGTAATTTAAGGTCAACATTACGTTATCATATCTATGTAAACAAAACTAACGGGACTTTGCTACAAAATACGTGTAAATGACAATTAGAAACAATCTAGCATGCATTTCTTTGTAATGTGCATTCAATCTATTGTAAGATTCCATTATAATGAGGTGCATTTACAACCCTAGATGCGTGCCGAGTTCAAGACACAGCACTCTTTTTTTTGTACATTGGTGGGATTTACAACCCTAGATGCGTGCCGAGTTTAAGACACAGCTCTCTTTCTCTTCGTACATTGGTGGGATTTACAACCCTAGATGCGTGCCGAGTTCAAGACAGAGCTCTCGTTCTCTTCGTACATTGGTGGGATTTACAACCCTAGATGCGTGCCGAGTTCAAGACACAGCTCTCTTTCTCTTCGTACATTTTTGGGATTTACAACCCTAGATGCGTGCCGAGTTCAAGACAGAGCTCTCGTTCTCTTCGTACATTGGTGGGATTATCTGGATATATTTACAGCTGTGAAGTTGCTTCTTGGATGTAATATAATTACGAATGCAGTCGAAATTGAATCTATGCTTGTGACATAAAATGCAGGCGCTAACGCTTAGAGATAATTGGGTTTCGATAATGCATCGGTATAAATTATATACATGCAAATTGAATTTTCTTTCTCTGCAAAAGATTTCCTCATTCAAAGTGTAAATCAGTTTGAATATAAATTTCGTTAAACCCTGCAGAGCCAAGTTTGAAGATCCAATGCTTCTAATATTACAAATGACCTCACTGCCTGTACGAATAGGAAATGTATTTCACAGTTTATTTTTTAGTGTTTAGACATTGTTTTTCATTTTCAATAACGTTTGATTGGCATACTCGCAAACCTTCAAAACACTGATTATGATAATAATATGACAGCTTTGTGGTCTTCCGACCGATAACAGTTTGAAATTGAAACAGTGCCTGTATTGAGTACGGAGTAAACGTTGCTAAACCGAACATAGTTTGGACTAAATATGTATTGTGTCCGGTATAGTAAGGCGTGATAAGTATTAAAAATAGTATGCTATCTACAGAAGAAACCGATTAAAGAGTGGCTAATTTGTAGAAGTTTCTCTGTATTATAACAAATGCTTGTTGTCTTTAAGAACAACAAAATGAACATTATGTTACGTCGTTGAAGGGAACAGTGACGTTGACGTCGTGTTCAGATTAAATTTTAATGAACACGTCTATTTTCTTCTGGTAATACACAGCCTTATTACCATGCAGGACAACGTAGCTCAAATAATCTTTGTAAAAATAGCTAATGTTATGGATGGTGACGATTTTCGTGCATTTTTAAAGAGTTAATGTGGTAATCTAATAAAAATTTTGGTGTCACTCCCTCTGATGGTGTCACACTGTACGGTCAGCACTCCTCGCACCCCATATTGACGCCACTGCAAGGAGTGATGTAGGGTAGAGATCAATATTACATTTCATGATAGTTTTGCATCGTACCATGCAGACGTTTATCATAGGAAAAGGTACAAAGGTTGGAAGTGATGACGAAAAAGAAGACGGATGTTTGTGCTCGTATGAGCATATTTCCATGTTGCTCTAGTCACATCGAAATCAGACACCTTTATTAATAAATAACTAGTTTTTATTAGGTCTTGAATGTAGCTAAATGATTTTACATAAAGAATGGATTCTTGTCAAAGCCCGCTATGTGGGTCAGTTCAAGGTCAGTTCAGTAGACAAGCGCAATAGTTGGATTGGCTATCAGCCAATCAGGACAAAGGTCTACTTTGCTGAGACAGCAGACACTGTTCATTCACTTTACAAGTGATTAACTATGAGAGTGGAGAGTTTGTTTCGTATCCTTCACCACCCCAACCGCCGCCTGCAGTTCTGTTACATTTGGCTCACCCATCACCTTTAGGCGTTTTTATTAACTTCCCTCCTGCTTACTAATTCCACTGTCTCTGAAGGTGGTAACCTGACTCCTCATATTAACAGGCTAATCTTGCTGTATCTTCTAAAAGCTGTATTCACCGCTAATACATCCTCGGGCATTCTGTCCACAATCTAATCCACTTACATAAGAAGTTATGGCGACTCTGCCTCAATATAGCGTCAATCCTATCATAACATTCCTTTGGTCTTACCATTCACTGCACGAGGTTAATGTATAAGATGGAATAGAAGCATGCAGTATTTATGAGGCGGAATCGCCATTATAACTGATGTCAGGGCCAAGTGGCCAACAAGCCCTGTCTATAAGGCGGAATGACTGATGTCAAGGCAGAAGTGCCAGTGTATGACTGATTGACATGACTGTCAAGGTAGAATTGCCAGTGTATGACTGACTGACTGACATGACTGTCAAGGCAGAAGTGCCGCTGTATTGAGGCAGAGTCTCCATAACTTGTTATATCTGTAAGTGGAGTGGATTGGGGACTGAATGTTTAAACGATGCTGCATGCCGAGAATGGAACTACAGTAGTATGCAGCGGAGACCCCAAGGAAGGGACATGTATGGACAAGACCAGCATGCAGTTCTGTTAAAATAAGCACGAAATATAGCACACAATATAAGCAATTAGGAAAAAAACACGAATTATTGCTATATTAAGACACATACAACTGTGAAACACCTTAACTGGATAACACTGAAAGGACCCGTGCCAAGGTGTTACTTTTCAGGGATCCATGTCTGCAAACAATATTATGGTGATAACAAGACTAATTATCACAGTAAACCTAGATTGTATTAAAAGGTAAGCAATGTTGTGATGCGAGAATATGAAAGACAGTCATATATGAAGAAATAAAAAATTATAAACATATATGTACAGCACTTTAATGTTCACAGCTTCTTCCCCGTTTGGGGTTGATGTATAAATAAAGCAAAGTATAGGAGTACAAATGAGGTTAGATGCACAAAACCGATTGCAGTGCAGTCAGTAAACAGATTAAATTAGAAACCTAATAGATACACCAACCACATAATGTAAACACGGGTTGTAGCCTCTACTGGTGATTAAACACGGCCCAATGCCAATGAATCTAATGATCTTGTGCTATGAACCTGTATTTTAATTATTTATGTGTAAAATTGGAATTTTTTAAATTTTATTTTTGTATCATTATTTTATTGTGATGATGATTATTGTTCACAGGAGCTGATATTTTCGCAAGAGTTTGTTTCTTTAAAACGTAAATATATTTTTTGACATTCGTAAGAATTTTGTTTATTTGGAACGCAAATTGTTCTAGGCTTTCGCAAGTATTGTTTTGATAGCCGGAATTGATAAACAAACGACGTAAATGATTGATATATGTTTTTATATCGGGTACTACGCATTGTCAGATGATGAAATACAACGCATAATCCGTGCGACTGCAGCACGTAATGACAACTCAGTAATAAATTTTAACAGGCTTAGGTCCCTGAGAAAAGGCGCAGTCATATGATAGCTAAGCTGTGTAGCAGTCATATAATATCTCTTAGCTGTGTCGGAAGCAAATAATATCTCTCATCTGTGTCGTAGTAAATTGTAGATTATGCCTTGAGAAGAAGGTATATTTCTTGTGATGGATTAGAGTATTATCATATACCTTGAAGAAGAATGGTATATTTCCTTGTGCAGGAAAGAGTTAAATCTTCATTACATCTATATAACTACTGACGTACCTTGTTATAGATGTGTCTGGACAGCTACAGGAGTTAGTCTACCTTTTAAATGATAATTTATTCCCTGGAAAATTATACAAGTGGTTTAGGACAAAAACATTGTGAAATTAATTCTAAATTGAAACAGTACAGTACAAATTGTGGGTCAACCTGAAATTATGAACATTTGCGTAAAGACTTCATCTGACATCATCATCATCCTTCATCTTGGAAACGTGAAATTATGAACATTTGCGTAAAGACTTCATCTGACATCATCATCATCTTTCATCTTGGAAACGTGAAATTATGAACATTTGCGTAAAGACTTCATCTGACATCATCATCATTCATCTTGGAAATGTGAAATTATGAACATTTGTGTAAAAACTTCGTCTAACATCATCAACCTCCATCTTGGAAACAACGTGACTTTCAAACAAGACTCAGAACTTTTTATTAATAAGAATCATATATACTCACAATTTTAGGATATATATTTGAATGTTTATTTACAAACCATAAGTCCTGTTTTACATTTTCACCTTTTTCACAGTGTTTTCTAGGGAAATAAAATTATCTTTGTTAACACTTACAAAGTTTATTGTCTCCACTATTTTCCTCTGTCACTTTGAACGAGCCGATACGTAACACCTGTTAAACATTGTGAACACACCGATGCGAAACACACATCACAGGATTCCTGAATCTGATGATCATACTCCACCGAGAAACTGAAGATTTCCCAACGCAAAGAAACACTTGGCACAATACATAGAAACTGCTTACTCATTTCTCCATGTACAGACTCTAATGATCACATCCCAAATAATATGCCGACACACATCCTTCTCAGAAATCAGTCCATGTAAAAATATCTGATGATCACATCTGAAAGAAAACACTGTGACACACCAACTAACTTATTAGCACATAGACACTTCCATCAAATGCCATATATCCAAGAAAAGAGGCAGATTAGACTGATCATATGGCAACACTTGTCTATGAAGGAGTAGATCCAGACATGGCCTGCTGTGCATGACAAATGCCATCATTTGTGGTTCTGGTGTAACGTAAAAAAGATATTTGAAGTCCAACGACCTAGTGTTTTAATAAGGTGGTCATCAATTTCAGCAATAGCTGCGGTGGTAGTGACCTCTATCCGAAAGTAGTCCCCACTTAATATGTTGTAAATAGTCTACTACATGCACGAGCAGATGTAACTTATCCAAAAACACTGATCTAGAAAGTGGATTAAATACCATCTGTAGTAAATAGCGGGTCAGAAGCCCTAAGACAGCCCACCCTGCCACGGAGCGCTAGTATCAGACTTTAATGCTCCCAAAACTAAAGACCCAATAAAATTATCACCAGCAATACAAAAGTCACTGATCCACAAGTACTCCACATTCATAGTTTACATCAACATATATTCGCCACAACGTACAAAGGTAAAGAAAGCTAATGAAGATGAAGCAAGCAGCATACCATCCACCCAGGGACCAAAGAAACCTTTATAAAGCATAGAACACATGCGCGCCAATATATCGAAGGTGATCGGTAGCCTTGTGTTAGGGTCATTACTCTGTTATTTCTTCACATCTCGCAACACAATTTGCAATCTTGGACAGCACGAATATGAAGGGTCATCGAGGGGATGATATATGCCCCGTTTAACGCAGAAATACTTCCCATCACAAAAATAAAGCTTGATAGATGCATATCGAATATGAATAATCTTGAAGCAATATGCCACAAAATCAACAAGGGTATTATCAACATTTGGTACTAAAGGATGATCACATCTATAATCCCAGTGACCCGACATGACCAAAAACTGAATGAAGGCTTTCCAACCTAATAAATAGACTGATTGTGCTTGTGGGCTATGTGCTGCTTGTAGTGCGAGGTCCACAGTTTTGTTTAATAGGGTATTAGTTCCTCTAAGACTGGGCATAGGTGAGGAGTTTTTTTGCAATTGGAGCCAAATGCCAGAATTTTTCTATCTGAAAACGAGAGAGAGAGAGAGAGAGAGAGAGAATATGTGATGAGGTTATCTTTCTCTGAGACATATTCAGCTGAAATATCGCAACAATATTGAGGTGATATCCTCGTCTAACGCTTAAACAATTTCATTATCATGGGAGACATAGATCTACGTTTCTTATTTAAATCAACTATACTGATATTGTCACAATGGAGCAAAATTCGCTTTCTTTGCCAAAAATGGTCCCATATATTGGCTGATAATACGATGGGGTAGATCTCCAGCAGGGCCATAGACAACTTGTCTGTGCCCAGTATGGCTAAATTGTCCGGCCATGATCCTTGGAACTATCTGCCTTGGGAAAAAATCCCGCTAAATCCGACAGTTGATAAGTAAAGAGCTCGAAATCAACAGTAACATTGGAGTCCAAGAAGAAAGAAATTTCATTCCATTGCTCCATAAAGTAACTCCACATCTTTAGATGCAGTCTACTTTCTTATTTTAACATGATGATTCAATTTCGTGACGGTTGTTGACAAGGATATTAGATAAGATGCGAAAGCCCGACCATGGCTGACCACACGATATGCCTAATGTAACTGGCTCAAAAAACTCAGTAGTTCAATTTAGTGGCGGTTGTTGACAAGGATATTAGCTAACCTGCTTAGCTTATCTTGTGGCAATCTAACTTCCCTTTTTTCTGAGTCTAGAATTATACCCAAGTATTCCATGACTGGTGATGGTCCAAAAGTTTTGTGGGGAGCAATTGGAATAGATTACCTATTGAAAAATCAATGTCAATAATGCCATAATTCTTTCCGCTGAAAAATCATGCTAATTGATGGACAAAAAATCATCCAGTAAACGCAAGAAATGTGATCTACCACAGTTATGTTGAGCTTTCACGAAATCGCTCTGGACAGTGTATCGAAAATAGGCGGAATATTTCAGCTAACAAACACTTACTTGGTGTACACATAATATTTATTCCTCCACTTCACACCGTACAGAGGCCACAATGATGGAAGTATGGGAAATAGTTTAAATGGATCTGTAATATCTGTCTTTGGCATATAAGTACCCATTCCTAATCGCACCAGAATATAATTAGCATCATCTATGTTTACGTAAGCGAGATAAAAACATCTTTGCTGATTAAGGTATTTATACTTTCATTCTATACTATAAGTCTGTACTTGCCTGAATATTTATTTTGTACTACCCCTAGGAGACTAATCCGAAATTGTGGACTTTCAAAGGGGCCTATGAGATAGTTGTTGGAGAGCTCATGCTTAAGTAATGCATCAACCAGACCGGGTTGTGATGTCTCTAACACCAAATTTGTACACTCAAATGAAGATGTAGGCTGTATGAAAACCATAGCAGAGACCATTTAAAAGATAGTCGACAAAGTCGTTATGAGGATGGTGTTGAAATTTTGCTTAAAGTTTAATGCTGATGGGTGTGGTTGCCTGAAATGTTGTTAATGCTATTTCCTGATTTAGTCATTGAGCTGTTCAAGGTGGCAGCACCTGCTTTGTCATCAGGTGGTATTTGAGATAGGACGTCAAGCACACGTACGCATTACTACAATTTGCTCGAAAACAACTGTTTGTTCCATTGAAATTATTGCATATTTCTTTCACTAAGTTTAATATCCTTCTACGACCTTGTCTATCTTCTGTCATCTGACCATTCAGTAATGGTATTTGTCTTGGCGGACGAATTACTGTCTGCGGAGCGAGGTGACAGAAGTCTCTATCGTAAGTAAATCTCCGGCAATGATTGCATAGAACAACATTGTAAACTGGTTAGACATACATTTGTAGCTTGGGATAGAATCTACTCCAGTCTATTTTAATGATAATGAAACTGCAGTAAATGGCTGCTTTTCTTGCAAACTCTTTGTGGTACTCATAAAAAGCTGGGCTTCTTTTTGTTAGGGCATGCATTTTTGTCATCTCTTTCTGATATAGATCCAGTTCTTCAGTTCTGCAAGGGAAGGCATCACACATAATCGCCTTCTACTGACTAAACGCTAGTGTTAACTTGCTAATAGTCAAGTTCTTAAAAATTATATGGTCGCAGACTTGTGTAATGTTAAAATTTGACCAGGAAACTTACACACCAACTTCATGTCCCACTGACCTGACTGAATGGATATTTGATCTTCAAATTCATGTGGCATTAGAAGTAACTATAATTTCACGTATTTACCTGCAATAATCTCTGTTCGCAATTGTGATGTGACGGAGTAAATTTCCGGTATGGTATAAATAGGCACGCCATGGTCAGAAAACTCTGTGACAGCCGAATCGAAACCATACATCGCTGTTGCGAATGTATCGCCTGTGTCTCAGTACACAAATATCACGCATTGTTGGGCATATTTAATTGGGTTTGCATTTTTATCACAGCTGATTGGAGAAATGATTTCGCTTCCAATACAACGGTATCCTTCTCAGGAACATGGTGTATTAGTTGTTGTTATTGATTATTGTCTTCGGTGCTAGGAGCTCCCCTTAACGTGGGCACGAAACAAGGCTTTCATATTGCTCGCGGCTGTGCACTGCGTTCTCAAAGCTGAACGTGGCGATGATGAAATGAATTAGCTGCATATGTATATTTCCGAAGACTTGTCGCTGGCTGGCTGACACCTTTATTAATAAATTTCCATTCTTTATTTTTAAAACACTTAATTTAAATTATCGGGACCATACTTGTGTAAAACAAAACTGGTAGTATATACTATATATATTTAATATAGCCAACGACTTAGTTCTCAACTGCTTTAAATTATTTTAAATAATTTTCGACATTACATGAATTTTTGATTAATGATAGACTAACTCTTTTAGAACCCTACTTATCCTGTGTGTGCATTGCTTTTCACTTGTTAGTATAGATGTTTGGACAATTCTCTAACAAGTATCAGAGGCGGGTAAAAATATCTGAAAAATGAACTCGAGAAAATAGCAGATGAATTTCATTTTAAAGAAAACCGTTGTGTTGTTAATAGAGTTTATAGTTGCATTCCAGCTGCCTCTTTAAACTCCAGGATTAGACCACAAAAGTCTAGTTAGGCCAATTATTTCTATAGATGCCAGGAAGGTCAAGAGAATTGAAAGTGCAAAATTATCAGGTCATCGCTTTAGCTTCCTGGAATTGATTTGAAGGTTATTCGTTGACAACGTCGATGTACGGTCAACAATTCTGCAACAGTTCTGTGCATATTCTAAACAGTCTACGTATTTCGTCTATTGACCCATTGAAGACATAACATACAGAAATATGTGAAATAATTTGCACTGAATTCCCCGCTTTTACTGCCCTTATGACGAATTAGCTGCACTCATAATTTGTAACTTTGTATTCATAAACTCAATAACAGCGATAATCACTGTATTACATTTACAGATATGTTTGCTGATTTAGGAGACATGTGGTAACGGACAGGTGGAGAGTTTCATTTTAAACAGCTATGACTACTATGACCAATACCATCTGTATGGATAAAATCGTGTAATCAGGTGTTTCTTTCTCATCATCTTTATATTTTCCTATCTTAGGATTTATTTTCCGTAATATTTCCATTGCAAATCGTAAAGACCACGTTTATGATAATATTGTGACAATTTATGATAATTCCTACTGGAACATTCTGAAATTGAAACACTATCTCACGTTCCTTATTCAGTAAAACGCATTCAGTCTGGACATTGTATGGACCAGAAAGGTTGCCATACACTTGTTTGAACAAAATACATTGATGCACTGCAAAGAATGCACCGTCAGTGGGTGGATAATGTGCGAAAGTTTCATAATGTTATATCAGCTGTTCTTCGACTTTAAAATCAACTGAATTTGCTGAATAAATTTCATTCGATATTGGATAAATGTTTTCCAGCTTTCTTTCGTTTCGTCCTTTGACAGCTACAGCTACATTAGGTTCAAAATTACAATTGTCTTTAACGCCCATTAACACTGCGGAATATGGTTTGCTTTCTGATGGAAATAAATAATTACGTTCTAGGTAATTTGTTGCTGAAATTAAATATGCTGACATAAAATTTAGCTATTTTGTCCCTAAATAGTGGCTTAAAGTTTGACAATTTTTAAGAATATGTATATATTTTGAAAATCAAAATTGACCTTATAATAACTAAAATTAGCCTATTAGACCTGTTCCAAACACATGATATCAAATACTTCACATAGTATGATTCTGTTGTTATGTATATTTAATTAAATTGTTTTTTTTCTGTTAGTTTTAATCTTTTTTTTTAATTTCATTACATGTTATTGTAATGTAACATTGTTTGCTGAACTTCACATTGTACAAAACTGAGTTCATTTCTGCTTGAAATAATTTGCGTTTATTTTATTTATTTCATTTATGTAAGCAACTAATAGTTTCATTATTCTCTCTATGTGTATGAGCTTATTAACATAATTATTATTCAGGTAAACAATATTGGTTTAAAAAAGTTGATCAGGGTAAGGGTTTTTGAGATTCCTAAGTAAATTTTAAAGGCTATTGTGTTGTAAGCAAATAAGGCTCATTAGATCATTCTAGAAGTTTATCTTCTATTAGGTAATAGCTGCTTTTAGAAAATGCTAATTATGACCTCATGTCTCACGTTAATCAGCACTTGCCAGGAAATCCTACAAGGTACTGTTCAAGGAAGAAGAAAGAGAGACAGGCAGGGAAAGAGATGGGAAGACAGCATTCGACAATTTACAGGCTTTACATGGGCCGACTCATCGAAAAAGACGGAAAAGCTAAAGGAATGGAGGAAGCTGGTAGTTTGGTCTTGTGCGATGCCCCAACGGTCTACAAGACTACGGGACTGAAGAATAATTATGACCTTAGGGTAATCAGAGAACTATATTATTTTTACCATTTGTGCTTTAACATCTTGTACTTTAAGTTGTATTATGTTGTGACCAGTTTTGGCTGAATTTTATTTTCTTCAAATTACTGAATTCAAGTGATTATTTTCTCTGCAATACAAAAGTGCTCTGACAAAACTCTTGGAGAAAGACATTCATTATAATTTATACTGAATTCAAACCTAGAATAATATTCCTGTGATTAACAAAAGACTGCTAACACATCAGCACTTCGTAGACTATAACAGACACGTCAGACTTGAACTGAATTTTATTCAGGACTTTTTATGACAATTTATTACTAGGACTTCTATGTTAATTAATTCTTATATAATTTATGGATTTGATTCGAAATACCGTAAGTTCTTTTTATCTCATTTTTTACTTTGTGTTCTACGGAAATAAATTATTTGTTAAATTGTATAAAAGCTTGTTGTCTTTACTTTTTTCTGTTACTTACTTTAGGAGTATAGACTCGTAATGCTGTAATGCTTAATAACGTGTACGAGTGAACTTGGTATGTATTCCCGGCGAATATCGAGATCTATACCACCTTTATACAGCGGGCAACTCGATAAATCCTCACAGGCCACCTGCAAAAATTAGCAATGCTCTTTCATCATCCTTTTGCTGCCTACGACCAAAGGATTTCTCTCATTGAAAATGAATATTTATAAACAAAAATACTTCATCGACAACAGGCTAAAACAAGTTCATACACATGAACATGAGTGCCTCTTTATTGAGCGATAAGTGATGGTGTTAGAAATAGAAGTTTCGGTTGGGTCATTCAAACATCATGAAAGGTAAATATTTCGATAAACCATTAGTTAAGCTAGAAACAGTTGGTTACGCTGTGAGTTAAAAAGGAGCATAGCGGACTTTCGTGTGATGTAATCTAATCTAGTTGAAAGAATGCTGACATGTCTTTGCGTTCGTCATCAGAGCATTGCCATCATTCACGTCAGAACAATTTAGTTACCAAAGTCACGTGTAGCCACAGACATTTTGCCAATAAGCTTTAGGTACCATTTTTTAGTTTAAAAAAAAACTCAAAGAAAACAAAACTATGCCTATTGGAAATCATTTTTATCACCTCAGCCGAATTAATACATGGCGTAATTGGCAACTTGGATCTATATTCTTTAATCAATAAATGTATAATAAATCAATTAATATTGGATATATTTTCTTAATGAAATATTTAGATATAGAGACGAAGTTATCAACATATTTAATATGAACTTTTCTTTTTGGATGAGAGTCGTGTGTAATGAAGGTTAGTTTTTGTGCCTGTTTTCAGTGTTCTTATGAGTCGGGAACAAATGAGCACTGTTTCCACACATTTATGTGCATATGGTTGCTTTGAAGATTTCTTTTGATTTTGTGACCTTTTACATTACAATTATTTTATAGAGCACTTAATCTTGCACAAACAGACTTTGAAATCTAAAACAAAATTGATAGGTTATTGATCCGAGATCACGGATAACTTTAAATTGCAAAGCCGGTACAATTGTACAATCGCTAGTTAAGGGGGTAGGGGTGGGTTTCTATAATTATGTACCTGAATTAAGTGTAGTAATTAACATATCCAAGTCATGAACAACAAAGATACATGCACCGTGTCAGAAGATGTTGAAAACAATTTCCCGTATATTATTCTAGTTTTATAAGATGTCATGTACCTTCTGTTTCAGTTGACGTACAATCTACAGTGAGTGGCCATTGAAGTATCTAAAGATGTTGTGAAATCAATATTTGAAGCGAATACCAAACAAGTCGCTCTTCTTTTGAACAATCGTGGATCAACAGACAGTGTTTGATGAAAAACAAAATTTTATCGAGGAATAGACTCGGTGCTTGAATTAGAGGATACATTGATAAAAAATAACCATAAAATTAAAAGCGGTAAATCTGCATGCCAGCTTTGATGACCTATGGTGGTAGATCTTCCATCGCCTTAATAATGTAAAACTTGGTAAAGATGGACCTTGTATAGATGATATTGAATAATGCCATTAAAACCTGGTAAAGATGGACGTTGTATATATGATAATGCCATCAACTTAAGGAGCGAGAGAAGAAATAAGAATTGGCCATTAATCGTACAATAATTAAAATCTCCCCAAAGGTGTTTTCCCGAAAGAATAATATAGATTTCTGCATTTACATAGCTGAAAACCTTATCAGAACAAAACAAAACTTGGCATTTACAGAATAAATGAAGACCGCACAAAGATCTCACCAGAGAGACCAAAACAAGAATTGGCATTTATAGAATACTTATATTAATAGAATAAGATCTCACCAAAATACAATTTGCCATTACATAATTGCAGTCCTCACCAGACAGAGCAAAACAACGCATTTATACAGCGGAAGTCCTCACCAGACAGAATAAACATGGCTTGGCATTTGGATAATGGAAGTTCTCGCTAGGCAGAAGAAAATAAATAGTTGCAATTTATATAATTGAAGACTTCACCAGACAGACCAGAACGAGACTCTGCCAGTATAATTTTGTAAAAAAGAACATCGAAATGTATTGAAACCTTCTGGATGTTTAATGACAAGATTAAATACAATGTTGGACATAACCTTGGATACAAAAAAATGGGGTTTTTTTAAAAAAATGATAAACAATGGGGCAAAGTGGCAAACAACCAATTTTATAGGTTTTTGTTAAAAAGAAAACTCACTATGTATGCTACAATATTCTCAGAAAGATGTCAAGTAATTTTCCTTCATGTTTCCTTGATAAGTGTAATTTCTATAAAAATGGTTATCTTTTATAAACAAAAATTGGTCTGCAGCTGTGCCGATCTATAAGAAATAATGAGACTTTCTCTCAAAATGCTGTTATCTTCCAGACCCTAAGTAAGTATAATTTCTACTTGCGTGACAAACATATGCAACGTTGTTGGACTCCGCACTCATAGAATCGGATAAAAATGATGCCGATTGTAGATTAAGTCATTTTGACTTTTTGTTCTATAGATTTTGCAGTAAAACTTAATTGAAGTATCGAGCAAAATGTTTAGATCTATAAGAATGCTGACTTTTATAAACTTAATGATCAGATCAATAGCGTTAAATGGAATGTGTTATTTGCTCACTGCTTTGATATTGACGATTATGTTAATAGTTTTGACCTCCACATTTTAACGTTCGTTAAAGACTTCATTCCAAATACAATGGTTGTGACTGTGTATGACTTAAAAATATGGTGTTATTCACTATCAAGACGATGAGTAAAAGATTGGATAAAACTGATAATTTTGTCATTCAGATTCGAATGACGAACATAAATGAAGAAATAAAGATACTACCATAAAAGAAATCTAAAGAAAGATTTAATTATAACTTTGATGTAAAATTCAAATTCGCTATTAAATGGTTTAAAGAATGCCTATCTATTTCATCACGGAATCGAAAGCAACGAAAAACCACCTCAACAATTGTCTAATCCTCATAAATCGATTTAGGGCATTTGAAAACTTTGATAAAAACTGAATTTTAACACATATTTTACCCAAAGTCGAAGATCGATTACAAGAAAAACAGAACCTTCCAGAACTCACACTTACGGCTTGTAATGAACTATTAATTATTTAGGCTACTGAACAGGAAGTCTTTGATACTGTAAAAGGTGTAAATATTAGTAAGGATCGATGTTCAAAAACCAGACTCTTCCAGACGTTACACTCTGGGCTTGCAATAAACTATCAATTAATTAGGTTACTGAACAAGACATCCTGGATGCTATAAAAAGGTGCATAAATGTCAATAAGGCGAGCGTTCCAGACGCCATTTGTTATATGATATTGAAAACTGTTTCTCAATCACTACCCAGAGTCCGTTGCAATCTGTCCAACGCTGTATCAGTCTTTAAGAATGGTGATAAAAGTTGGTATCCAACAAAAAAAATATTTTTCACTCAAACGTAGCATCAGAAAACTGAAATGATGTATAAATATATTTATATTTTTGGGCATGCAAAAATCTCTTAAGCTTCAACTTGACTTCTTATTGAATAATTTCATGATGTTACTGTTAACAGATGCTTGCCATACTCTGTGTCTAGAAAGAGAAACAAATGAAGGTAGTTGTATGGTGTTAAGGGAAGAATCGAATACATTTCAACTGAGTAACTTCCTTCCAGGACTTGTTTTTAAAATTAAGGAACATGGAAGAAATAGTTCTGTACTTGACTCTTTAGAAGGTGATCTCTACGATAGTGAGTTATTATTAAAAATTAATTATCTAATGTTAGCAAAATAAATTCAGGAATACAGCAAAATGCTGTATTAGGTTTTTCTTTGTTTATTGGTATATGTAAATGATATTGATGTATCAATTATTTCCATTAATCGTCTTTTTGCATCTTATTCATCTCCTCCGATTGCTGAATTTTAATGAGTGATTTAACATAATTTGATCAAATTAAATGATTAGTTAAAACAGAAGCTTCATGAGCAGCAGGGAGGGCGAACCCTACAAATTTTTGCGAGAAAATCGATTAAAGCCTCAGAATGCCCAATGGAGCCTTCCTACGAAATCTCATATTTCAACCAAAAAAATAAAGACCCCATTTTACAAATGGAGCCTTAGCGATTTTGTCGTAAATATGTTGTCATAACCACCCTCAAATTGCTGCCAATTGCTATCATTGTTGTCATAGCCCTCCCTGCTGCTGGAAGGATTTCAGGGTTAATACAAATGATTTAACCGAATATTTGATCAAGTCCAATACGATATCGTGACCGAGGGTCGTGTAAATTTATTGTTATAAATCCATGTGGGACTGACTGAGCCTGACTAAAGTAATTTTTGAATCCATTGAAGTCCATATCGGAACACCATGTCTGCCAAATATTTCGTAGCGTATGTGTATCAACGCCGTTGAATACAGCAAGAATATTGCAGTTATCGCGAATCACTTTTGGAATCTGAGTGTAGCGTTGAGTTACATATATCACGTAAGTGTTTCTATGCCTACCTCGTGAAAATATTCTAGCAGGGTTTTTTTGATTATCTAACATCACATCATCGTACACTACAAGATTGTTTATGTCTCCATCGAGGTCATCTACGCTAGGCGCATCATCAATATCTGTTATAAAGTCGATTACACTTTCACCTTTAATTTCTGATGCATTCTCATTATAATCTTTTAGCACTTCATAGCACCGTTGATCATCTACGGATGGAGCAACTAAATATAATTTATCCCACTTCATAAATCGCATTATCAAATTAAGCAGCAATTGTGTTTTACCCGATCCAGATGGTCCGATTATAATGGCACGGACAGAATTCGGAAGCGCTGCGTGGTGCTTCACCGGTTCTCTTCTTTTAGTCGCTGAAAAATCAATTATATTCATAACGCTATATATAAATTATGGATTTATATTGTGTTAAATGTAAAAAGCGTACTAGTACAAATGATGCGACGACGAGTACAACTAAAAATAACAGATCGGCATTTACTGGTAAGTGTGTAACATGTGGTACAAAAAATTTCGATTTATTTCTTTAAAAAACAAGCGACACGGAGGTGATATCGCAGCCAAATTAGGAAAACTCCCCGGAACCCCATGGGCAAAATACCCTGGAGAAAAACACCTTCCAGGATACAGTTACTGTGGTCCCGGAACGAGATTAGATATCAGACTTGATGATCAAAATCAGCCCCGGCCTGGTGAGTATCCGATAAATGCTATTGATAAGGCATGTCATGCTCATGATGTTGCATATAAAAGCAATAATTTGCAACAAAGACATCTCGCGGATGTAAAATTAATTCATGCGTTAAATACTATTCCCGATAAATCCTTCAAAGAAAAATTGGCTTCATGGTTGGTCAAATCAGCTATGAAAGGCAAATTGATGTTAGGTGCTGGTAATTGAAAACACTAGTGTTTTTATAGTATGGAATCTATTTATTATTCTCCGAAAGGATACTGGAGGGGTAAAGCAGCAATCAGTAAACTCGCTAACGCTGCAAAAGTGAAAAAGTCCACTGCGGAAGATTAGTTATCCAAACAAGCTATATGGCAAATTTATCTACCACCGCCTAAACAAATTAATTATTCTTATTTTGATGTTACCGTACCCAATGAAGTTCATCAGGCTGATTTATTGTTTTTACCACATGACCATGGTTATAAATACGCGCTAACTGTAGTTGATATTGCGAGTCGATTTAAACAAGCAGAACCATTGAAAACAAAGTCAGTTTCTGAAGTCGTTTCTGCATTTGAAAGGATTTATAGACGAGGTCCTCTAAAATGGCCAAATCTATTACAAGTTGATCCTGGCAAAGAGCTTCAAGGTGCTGTTCTATCAACAATGAAAACTCATAATGTTACAATACGACGGGGACATACTGCGTTACATCGTGATCAGGCAATTGTAGAACGATTTAATCGAACTCTTGCAGAACGGTTATTTGGATATCAATATGCAAAAGAATTCATCCAAGAAAAACGATTTCGTGAATGGGTCCAAAGGTTATCGAGTGTAGTTGCAGCGTTAAATAACGAGATTAATCAAACTATTAATGTGAAACCAAATATTGCAATAAAAAAAATTATATACCCGAACAACCACAGCGGGTTAGCACTCAGCCACTTCTCGGTGATGTTACTGTGGGATATTTATACGAACCAGGAGAACTTGAAGGTGGTACAAGAAGAGCTACTGATCCTATATGAAGTGTTACAAAAAACTACCGCATAAAAATTTCAACCTTAACGCGATCAACTGGTAGACCTCCAATCTACAGATTGATTCAAACTGCACCTCAGCGTGGTTTTACACGCGAACAACTACAAGTCATTTCCGGACGATACTCAATTACGCCATTTGGTCTTATCTAGCTCCGTTACGTCTATTACTTCAAGACAGGTCAACATTACATTGTTTTCTGACATGACCAAGACTTGGTATTTTTTCTGTCTACGGTGAATTGTCGAGGGTCTTTATCCGAATACTGCCAGTGCATTATACAATTGCAACTGGCGCAGTGATTATTCTGTTGTTCTTTTAATGCGATTATTACTTCAGCATCAATATCAAATTCTCGTTGTTTTTTTTGTCCTGCTGTTTGTAACCAGAGAGTATTTTTATTAATGATGCTAATATTAGTGCTATCATCGTTTGCATTAAAATCATCATCGAAAAAATCCTTCGTAGTTGATTTATTCGTCGTACACTGGACACTGCGATATAGACTAAATTTGACCATTTAATGCGATTATCAACTATCCAAACAATTGTATCCGTGATGGTCAATCCTTGTGACTAGTGTATTGTTGTTACATAACCAAGCGTCCATGGTGATTTATCAGCGCATAATGCATCTTCTACAGCATTGATATCAATTAGCACAATATCATTTAACACTAGAATCTGTTTCTCTCCGTCCGGCTGGACTTTCAACTCAACTTCAATATTCTGCTTTCGTGTATCCGATGGTCTATAACACAACGGTACTGGAAACGTTGGGAATTTTTTCTTGTGTAGCTCAAACAACTTTTTCTGAAGTGCGTCTCTGACTATCTTTCTACTTGCTACTACAAAATCATTTGGTCTCCATGTTTCCCAAAAATCATTCATAGGTGTTTCAAAAATTATTTTACGCGCTACTTCACATTGAATTCTATCGGGTTGTAATCTAATTAGTTTTTTAAACTCACGTAACTGCTCATCCAGTGCTCTATAGTCAGTATCAATTTCGTCGTAATAATCAACAAATCCTTTTAACCAATTATGTGGACTTCTACCAACAAATGGTGGTGGTTGACCATGATCGCCGCACAATATAACTTTTGTATTATTTGCAATAACCAATCAAGAAACATTTTTAATATCATCTTCTGAAACAGTACATGCTTTCATCCCAAATAATAACCGCAGGAATAAATTCTCACTCTCACCATTCGCTCAGGAGTCCAAGCATCGCCCTTGTATCGAAAAAAACTATGATACGTGCAAGCTTCAACATTTCGTTGTTTTATCTCTCTCGCTAGCCTATGGGATGGTGTGAGTACAATCATGGACGTTATCTCTCGATATAATTCTATCACACGTGTTGTCTTTCCAGACCCACCACAACCGTTTAAATAAACTGTTTTATATCTACAAATTGGATCTGATATCGGTGGTGCTTTAGACAGAAAATCCTTCGGATTTTTCACTGATAGAATTATCATTTTTCAGGTAACTGCTTTTAATCTCAACGTCTGCTGATTTAGAATAATCGCATTGTATTTCATCTTTAATTCGCCATGTTCCCCAAGTCTCTTCGCTATTAGTAAATTTAGTTACCTCTTTGATATTTTTTATCGACATACATTGAATGAATTGCAACTCTAACTGCTATACTAGGAAATCTATTTATCATTGCAAATAAATTGATAGATGCATAACCCAGCATAGAAGCTCTCAAATGTAGATATGCAGAGCTTTCTCCATCACTGTAAGTAACAACTCTACCTAACTTTGTTCTATTGGACAAGAGGGCTGTTTTACAATTTGTGTACCTATTTTTCTCTACTGCATCTTTAATAACGAAGTCGTATTCGGCATCATCTATAATCAATCGTGAGGATTGTCTTTTAAAGTTGATTTTTTTCCACCTTGTGTAAATTTACCGATTATTCTTCTGCCGAGATCCTTTGCTTCACTATTTCGTTGATTAAATATCTTTTTTGACCATTCAATGATGTACTCCTCGTCAGCATCAATATGTTTTCTAGACTTATCAATTATACTATCAAGACATTCTGGTTCTGGTAACCAGACATTGGTTTGTTTTCGATATGAGATAATCGCTTCGCTGACAATCAACGAAACTAACATTTTACAATCAATCATATATCGCAATAACACTATTGGTAACCACATCGTTTCAGCCATGTGTCTACCAATCCAAACATAATAACACAGATGAAGTCCTTCAGCGAATTCAAATCATACTACGCAAGCAAAACCGGTCAAATCAAAATCAGGCAGTGGTCCATTAATAGCAACGCGAGTCATTTCATGTGTGGGATGTCCAAACCGTTTAAAATACTCACCAGCGAATCCATATCCTAGAAAACTCCTGGATAACAGGCAACGATATCAACTGATATCATACTTTCACGATTGTACTTAACGTTCCATAGACCGCCATGATAATATTCCAGACAGCTGGATTGAACATCCTGTAAAAACTCTTTTCGTGTTGGTTTCCAATTATTTTTCTTTTCTTGCAAAAATGAGCTGCAATCGATGGAATTGTAAAACAATTTGTAAGTAAATGTTCGTAATCGTCGGATTTTCCATTAAAAAACTCTAGCGTTTTCACTGAGACTTATTGCTAGTTTTTTCATCCTTTTTGTAAAACTTTTAAACGTTTTTTAAAAAAAAAATTCACCTTTTTGGTCTCACAAATTGATTGAATTGACATTCTTCATTTTTTAAAAAACTATGAAGTACCATACGGCCCGGGTCTTTTTTACACAAACAGCAATAAAATCGAATAATTTTTTGTTCGTGAAATCCCATCCTTGGAGAATTTCCGGGGATATACTTCATGTTCTGTCTCGGGGGAATATTGAAACCCGGGGGATGCCCAATGCTTTTTTTGGGTTATGATCAATAAATTTTAAAGGAGGCTCCCTTTTTTTAATTTTTTCGTTTTTTTAAATTTCCTTCAACCTTATCTTTGGAAAAGGGTTATTGGGAAAAATTTCCGGGGGGATTTTTCCAAATCTAACAAATTTTCGGGGGGATGGGTTTCCTTTAAATTTTACCTGTAACCCCCCCAAAGATTTAATTTTTTGGGGGGTCCTTTGATCGGGTTAATTTTAATTTCCCCCGGAATTTCCATTTGAAAGGTTTTTTTACACGTTTGTACAAAATTGAGTGGTTTTTTCCACGGACGTTGGCTGTTTCAGGGTGCTATTTTTCCCGATGTCAGGTTTTTATTTAAGGGATTTTCCCATAAACTTTGATGGTTTCGGATACTTTTTTTCATAGTCTGTTTATCAATTCCAGTTAACGCCCGGTCGGGAAATTAAAGGCCCAACAAGGATTTTGTCCTTTCTTTGAGAAAATTGGATCAAACTGCCCCCTATAATCCACCCGCCGTTTTAAAATTGATAAGAATTTCACTCTGAAAAAAATTACCTTTATTGTAAAAGTTGGTTTGTATCTTAGCTGCTGTTTTTCCTCTTTTCATTCTAGCATAAAACAACACCACAATTTTTAAAATTTTGACCGGGGTTGTGATGCCCGCCCTTTTTAAAAAACTCTTTAACACAATCTCGAAATTTTTTTCTAATCAATTTTTCTTTTATTTTTTCTTTTTTTTTGGGACGCCCTTCGGGGGTTCCCATCGAGAGGAAAATTTTAATTTTTTTTAAAAGGTTTGGGGAAGGGGGGTCGATAACTCTTGAATTTTCTTTCATATAAATAAAGCAAACCTTTTAAAATAGAAAATTTTTTTTTAAAAATTTAATAAATCACTGCTTTTTGGCTTTTTTTTTGGTCAAAAACCCCAGAAATTAAATCGTGTAAAAGGGAATTCTTTTTGGACATCATTTTACAAAAAAGCGTCAGAAAAAATTCAAACGGGGGGGGCCCCCTTGCATAAATTTTTTGGGGTGGGGGGTGAGGGGAAAAATCAAAAAGATTTTATAAATTTTTTGGGGGAAGCGGTTTTTGGAAAAATTGAACTTTTATTTTTAAAAAACAATAAAAACGTTTCTTTGCCCTTTAAAAAAAAGCCCCTGCCCAAGAAAAAATCATAAAACCCCCCCAAGACAAATTAAATTTAAATTTTTTAAATAAAGCAAATGAGAATTAGAAAAATAGTATTTTGTAAAATAAAATAAATGAAGCAAGAATTCAGACCTCACCCCGAACTTGTTTAATTATGAAATATCTCGTAAGGTGTTTGTTAGAGACCGGTAGACTAAAGAAGCCTTGTTGGGTTGTTAATAATCAGGGATATTTGTGTTTTACTGCTGGAGAAAAGGTATATCTCTGTCATAGGGCAGTCTTTGAGTGTTATATGGGACCCATCAAAGATGGCTGTGTTATTGATCACATTGATTCTGATATTCAAAATAATTCTCTTGAAAATTTGCAATGCATTTACCAAAGTGATAATACAAGAAAGGGAAAGACAGGGACTTGTAAGTCAGTTGGAAAGAGACCAGTACAGTCATTTGATACAGCGACGAATGAAAAAAGAATTTTTCAATCAATGAATGCTGCAGGGAAATATTTTGGAATATGTATGCCTTCAGTACGAAAAGTTGCTGAAGGAATTTATCAAACAGCTATCTCAAAGAAAAATGGACATAGAATAAAATTTTCCTATTTACAAGATAACTCTCAATAGTGAGTTTCACACGCAATGTCCACGCATACATGTATTAAAAAAGTAAATGACAGTAGCTGGAACAGCCAAGGTCAGTAGCTGGAACAGCCACACAAACAGGTAGTAAATATGGTCGTTGTACCGGAACGCGCGCGTAACAGGACACTCTGTCAAGGTTCTATTAATAGATTTTTTAAAAATCCCAATTACGCACGTTAACAGTTGTTTAGATTTTGGATGAAAATGAAATTACTTTGTAGTTACAAATTAATTTGTAATTTCCACAAGGAATAATACAAATTAAAATAGATTATATGTGAGGTCGAAATAGTAAAGCACATTACATGTAATTCAGTTTTTTAGTATAAATACATATAGTATGACATGTCCCATGACAGAGTTATCTCGTCAAGAATCCATTATTATTACGATTAAATAAACACGTAATATTATAGAAATTAATAAAAAAATTTTGCTATTATTTAACAGTTGTATTCCTTTTTTTAATGTTTTATTTAAATATTTAGTTTCCATTGAAATTACTACACAATTTTCACTATGAAATGCTAGGGAAATAAATACACACTCGTTTATCGACCATCCTATATGTAATCCTTGGGCTTATTTGAATGCGAAGGCACCCAATGAGTTCCAAGAATGTGCTGTCGCTAGTATATATATCATCTTATATAATCTCATTGTATATATATATATATATATATATATATATATATATATATATATATATATATATATATATATATATATATATATATATATACACATATATCATCCTATATAATCGCATTGTATATATAATCGCACTGTATATATACCATCCTATATGTAATGTACTGTCTCCCCCACAACATATCTTCTGGGAGCTCTTATATAATCTTTATTACGTTAGAGCTTCCGCCGGAGATCTATGTTTGAGGCCCTTGGGCTTATTTGAATGCGAAGGCACCCAAATAAGTTCCAAATTATATATGTTACATGTTGTGTGAAACCGCTTATGGTTTCTGAATCTAATACCCATATAGCCCGCCCTTGAACTCGATTGGGGGGTTAGGGTATTGTATAAGTCTTTAATGTATGGTTAACTATCTGCCTATTAACTCGAAGGAGATGACCAAGCATTGTATATGTCCCTTTTTTGTATGTTGGATTGGGTATAAGGGCTTAAATAATATTTTAAAAAATATTAAATAATATTTTAAAGATAAAGAAAATACATTATTAATAATATTTAATGAATGGAATTTCAAGATATTACATCTATCATCACAGAAATATCAAATTTAAGAAATCAAGGAATCGTACTTTCTGAATTTTTGAATGAAGACAGACTTTTAAATGAATTTGAACAAATTAATATACAATTGAAACATGGAAGATATGTCCTACCTAAAATGTATTTACTGATAAAAAGAATCCAAAAAGCGGTTAATGTTTCTTTGTATAAGAATGATATTAATGTTATCATTCGGCTATATAATATAGTTGAAGCAATTACAAAGAAACTAGGAAAACAGTACCAAGTTCGGTCAGAGATTGCTTTAAAAGTGAAATCTATAAGACGTTTGATTGATGAGTCTGGGAGCGAAAATGGAAATGTAAGCATTGAAAACCACTGAAAACCCACAACTGAAAAAACGTTAACATTTCCAATAAAGACATCAGAATCATTAACTACCAGACTAACCCGCGAGAGGTTAGCATTACTGAAAAAGTTTATACCGATTCGAGATGACGTGCGAGATAAACTACAACTTAGACAGCAAGCGCAGACTGACTTTTCTATTGGGAGTGAACAGCTTTTTGCCCCTGTAACTAAAGCCATTAAAGATATAAAACTTGCAACAGAACGTGCTATATACGGCGACATCCCTAAAGAGGGAACACGAAAAGAAGTACCTATCATTGATTTACTGGGAAAGCTTGCTACAGAAACTGAAAAAACTCAGGAGGGAATAAAACAGCTTTCAGGTGAGTTACAAACTCAGCGAGAAATACAACAAATGGGTAATATTGATACTGATGATAACCCCGTTGAAGGTGCTAGTGATTCTATTAAAAAAGTTTCCACTAAAAAAGGTGTTCCTTTTAACGAGAAATTCACCAGAAAAATTTTTTTGGGAGAAAAGGGGGGGAAGGGGGGGGAATTTCCAAATTGCTGAAAACTTTGGGGACTTGGGGGGCATCGGGGGGCTTCGCTGTAAAAACGTTTATTTTTTTGAAAGGGGGGGAAATTTTTTAAAAAAACCCCGGGGGTTTAAAAAAAAATTAAAACCAGAGATTTGGGTGGATTGGGGGTTAAAAAAAATTTAAAAATAAAAGGAAAAACCCCCGGACAAATAAAAAAGGGGAAAAACCTTTTGGACACAAGGGTTTTTAAAATGGGGTTAATAAGTTTTATACAAAAAAAACAACAAAAAAACAAAAAAGAACAAAAAAAGAAAAAAACCAAAAAAGTCGGGGCCCAAGGACAGGTCGAGGCGGGTTAATACCCCCCCAGAAAATCAAAACGTTTCCAAAACCAGCAAGAGCTTTATGGGGGTTAGGGAAAGGTTTTCACATAAATTTCAATTTTCCCTAAAATATCTTTAAATGAATATAACGACTTGGGGTTTCTTAATGGGCGCGGAGGGGAAAAAATCGGGTCGAAATAACAATGGGTTTTGGTTTTTTGTGCAGACGATTATTCCAAGGGGGGGATAATTGATGTTCATACGTATCGAGAACTCTTGGATGAGTTAATGGACGGAATTCCAGGGGAATTTAGTGGTTATTATATCAATTGAAATCTCTGAAATGCTTGCATTTAGAAATTACAAAATAATTTCAAATAAGATGATAGTACACTATAATCACAATAAACCAACAAACGTGTATGTGGTAAACTCACGATTGCCCGTTTTGGGAAAACTTTTGGAGCGGGCCCTTTGGGAAAAACCCTTTGCGGGTTTTTCACAAAAATAGCCCCCCCAAAAAAAACACCCGTTGCTAAACCCAAATTTGCGATGAAAGCCATTGAGTTAAATTGTTAAATTTGGGAAAATTAAAGCTGGGGGAGATCTTGGGGGAACGGGGCCCTTTTTTTAAAAGCAAGAAAAGAATTAAAGTCATTGGTGAAATCTTGAAATTTGGGCCCAAAACCACCACAAATGGTTTTCACCGCTAAATTTAAAAACTGATTTCCTGCATAAGTGAAAGGTTAACCCCCAGTGGAACAAAAAACCGGGAAATTTTTTGGCCTTTACTTCCCCCCTTTGTAAAATAAGTTTTCAATTTTATAGCAGGAAGCGGGGCTTGGAAAAGGGAAAAAGGAAAAACAGGCCCAAAAAGGGGAAAAAATTGCAGAAATTGGGTGCATTATACAATTTTGAAAAACAAAACGATAGTGTTTTAGTATAAATGGCATTTAAAAAAATCGCTAATCCAGCGTTTGATATGGCAGCACCGGTGAATAAAGGTGATTCTAAAATTAACTATCAGTATTATGCCTATTCTGCAAGAGAGCCTAATCAACGGGGGAGAGTTGAACTTCAAGTTCAAGATACAAGTAGATACTTTTTGCCGTGTGAGGCGTTTATTGAAGTAAAAGGAGAGCTTGTAACAAATGTTGCAGCTGTTACACCATATGGGGATAACCCAAATATCCGAGTTTCGTAAATAATGGCATTATGGCGCTATTTAACAGTGCAAGATATATCATTGATCGAAAAGAAATTGAATCAATAGAACAAGATGTTGATATTGCAACAACAATAATCGGACTTGCGAGATATTCTGATGATTATAAAAGGTCGGCTGGTCCGTCTATGATGTTTGCTAAGGATACTTCTGATCATGCTGACCATATTCAGTTTATTAAAGTACGAACTGCGGTAGCTACTGCAGAAGCTGATCAACAACTCGCAGATAATCTAGACCGTGAAGATAGACCAGCCGCTGAATTCGACGTTTTAAAAAGAGTCAATGATAATTTCAATCTAGGATTTGCAACACGAAAGGTAACATTGAAAGGACAGCATCGACGGTTTTCATGTGCAATTCCGTTACATCACATATTCGGATTCTGTAGAAATGTCAGAAAAGTCATCTATGGAGCAAAGCATACAGTCGTGTTAGTGCGAAAGGAGATTGACAATGATGCAATATGGCGTGCTAATGGTGTTGATAATGGTAAAGTCATATTTAAAAAATTGGTTCTATGGATGTCAGTCTTGACTCGATCAGTCGCAATAGAGCAACAATTACTATCGTTTATGGACACATGTGGAAAATCATTGCTAAGTTGGCTAACAACAACGACTGATACGAAGCAGGATAATGTAAATGGCAAATTTACATGGCACTTAGCATCAAAACAAGATGTTTCAGCTCCACGTCATATCTTTATAGCGTTACAGGATGCAAATCGAGTGGGTCGTCAAATATCCAGTCATATGATATTTGATCCATTAGGAGTAAGTGAAGTTTCGTTGAGAATAAACGGACAAGAGCCAGCAGAGATTGTACAGCTTGATTATAATAACAACAACGTAGCACGTGTATATCATAGAATATTATCGTTTATGGGTCGTGATCAAACTTTTGATACTGGTTTGCAAATATCGCAAATTGATTTTGAAAAACACTATCCGATTTATTACTTTTCATTGGAACATCTTGGCATGATGAGACAATCTGTTGTTGATATATACTTCCAAGCTCGGGTACAACGCCCTGCTGGTATAGCTGATTATAGAGCAGTTGTTGTCATTCTCAGTGATAAATCAATGTTGTTAGAAGGAATTGGCGGACGAATGAGACTTATTGATGCACCAGTGGAAAACATGTAGTTATAAAATCCATAGGATTTTCACAATAAGATCAATTGAAAGTGTAAATTACGTTGTAGAATAGAATGACATATAGTATTGTTAATGTCCAGTTGACTGATGGTCAGGTCAAGAAATTGAAATCAAAGTCGGCTAAAGAATGTGGAACCACAATAACGCTGAAACCACTCAAATGTCCGGTGGTGCGCATAAATTATCATTGACAGATCGTCAAATAAAACATTTCAATGATGCGCTAAAGAACAAGCGAGTTCAAATTGATTTTTCGAAAGCAGCAATCGCCAGTATGATAAAATCAGGTGGTATATTCCCGCTGTTAGCTGGTATTCCAGCATTGATTGCAGCAGCTGCCCCTGTGGTTGCGAAGGCGGCAGCTTTAGAAGCCGTTGATACTACTGCTGCAGGAATGACCCTGAAAAAAGCTACTGGGAATGGCTATAAAAAAGGGAAAGGGTCTAAGACTACCAGGAACCCCACACAATTGGTACAAGGGCTCGGGCCTAAGAATACCAAGAACGGCTTATTAGTGGAAAAATCCCTTGGATTTTCACCAATGTCCAATTTTCATTTAATTGATGCTGTAAAATCGTTATCATTAAAAAAAACTTTAGAGGAGTTTTCATGAGAGATCAATTACCGTCAAAACCAATGAAAAATGAAACGGGTATTATCAATCTTGATAACAGCAGCGGAGAAGGAACTCATTGGGTCGCATATGCAATTGATCCACGTGGAATTGTCTATTTTGATTCATATGGATTAGTTCCACCAAAAGAATTTATGCGATGTATCTACAATGACAAAGTCATCGTTGGCTCCAATTTTTTATTCCACGCTACCAACACAACAGTTAAATGATCCACCGATATGCGGTCGTGAAGTATTAAACGTCCTTGCAGAGATATCTAGATTTCCAAGGAAACGACAAGTTGTTAATGAATATACCAGCGGGCAATGGCAAAAACGCTAGCGTTTTCACCAATTAGAAATTATTTACAATTAAAAATCTGAAATGATTTAGAAAAACGTTAACGTTTTCGTATAATGATTGATATTTGGGGACGACCTCTATCAGAGTAAAAAAAAACAGAAACCGATAGTAAATTCGCTGTCGAAGATGTAAAAAAAAATAATCGGAGATGAAATCGCCGAGACATTAAACTTGTCAAATGTAGATCCTGGGAAAATAGTTGTATTTCAAGATCGCCAGGGCAAATTGAAATCTAATAATGTGTCATTGGATGATATCTTAATACGAAGACGTGACGTCGTTGAAAATACAATAGCCTTATATTCAAACGATGGAAAACTCAAACCGGGGATATTTGTTTCGACGATTACGGATAAACTAACAACAGTAAATAGCACAGCAAACGCGTTAAAATCACTCAATGATGAATATAACAATCATAAAGCTGAATTCAATAAATTCTATGAATTACAAACGTCAATCGTAGACAAAATCGACAAACAGCGGCTAGAATTCCTTGGAAATACACCAGTAACCACACCGAATATTGCAGAGATAAAAGCATCTATGTTGGAAATTGCAACACTTCAATCAAGATATGAAGAACACGTAAAACAGTTTTCAACATTTCGTAAAAACATTGTTGATAAATTTTTGGGAGGTCCACTTGATAAACTAGATATCAAACTTCCGGATATTAAAAAATCCATCGAAGAAATATCAGCGATTAATCGGCACTTGGAAGCAATCAACACGGATATTACAATGTTCAAAAACAATCTTCCGCTACTTGAAAAAATAACGATTCCTCATGAGAAGAATATCATAAATATGGTATACACAGTTCTCTCTGGATCATTAGATTGGGAACCTAAAAAGAATACAATAACTCTCACTGTGTCAAACAAGGGTATTTATCGATTAACAATAGTGTCAATGAATCGGTTTAATATGTCATCATCGACTTCATATGGATACAACAACGTGATTTCAACGACTATTGACGTGGGTGAATACGAACGGTTTACAATAACAAGCACTGATCCTAATTTAAATCAGACATCATTTGTATGGTACATGGAGTTTGTAGCTGATCTGAATTAGAATTTTTAACAATTAGAAACCACTTGAGGTTTTAAAATAATATGACTCCGTCATCGCAATATCGCTATGATACCGTCATAAAGAGTTAAAGAGTTTTTAACGAAACTCAAAACACTCATTGATGAGTATGAAATAAAAATTAAAAAATATCGCAGGAGAATTACCGCGATTGATGTTACAGTATACTCGGTATCTGGTATAATGGCCGGTGCTGGTATTATACTATCTTCAGTAACAATGGTAGCTCTGATTGCTGTCCCAATTGCTATTTCCGCGGTGACAACATTTGCTAGGATTGCAAATGCTATTACTAAAAAAATATCGTGTTCTCAAGAAAAACTTAACGACTATACAGTAAAACATCAAACAGTATCTAACGGTTACTCACAATTGTCCTTGTTGATGTCATCATCGATTGATGATACGATAATTACCGAAGACGAATTCTCCGCGATGGTACGTATTTATGATACTGCGATTAAAAACGCTAGCGTTTTTTCATCTATTACAAAATTAGACATTGTAAATAATAATAATAATAATAATAATAATAATAATAATAATAATAATAATAATAATAATAATAATAATAATAATAATAATAATAATAATAATAATAATAATAATAATGTCGCAAGAGATTCAACTACTTCAGCGGATAGCAGAAAATACCACTCCGCGGAAAACAAACATGATATCAATATCGTCAACAACCCCTGAATTCAGTGTGAATTTTCCTTCCCCTGTTTCAGTAAAGGAAATCGCGTTGGCAAAATTACGAGTGTATCATAGTTGGCCTAATATTAGATCGGTTTCATTTGGTGGTCAGAGACCTAATAATTCTCTGGTGTTTGCGTATAGGAATAAAAAAGATGACACTCCAGATTGGAACGTTGTTTCAATACCAACTGGGTCCTATCAAATTGAGCAAATTAATAATGAATTACAACGTAGAATAAAATCTATTACTAGAAGGGAATCAAAAATCGCGATAACAGTTCATGAACCAACACTATCATCTATAATTGAAACAAGCTCTCATGGGTATATTGTAGATATTTATAACAGCTCAATAAGAACAGTATTAGGATGGCCCGAAGATCCACCTGATAGAAATGCTAGCACTTCCATACCCGAGCCGGTAAAGTCTGATAATATCACTAATGAGATAGCAGCCGATAATCATATAAAAAGTTATAAGGATAATATAGATTTTATAGAAATCTTTTCACGATTCAATTTTAAACGAGGAGAACCTGCGGAGTTGTATGACACAATCGATGAATACAAAATTACTGAAAATTTTACAGCAATAAATAATGATTTTTCACTATTATTATTATCCCTTAAATCCGGCGTCCTCACAAAGGATGAATTTGTAAAGATGTGAAACACATGCAATAAAATTATGGATGACACGGAAATATTTAATTTACAAATTATTCAATGGATTCTCTCTGATGTACAGGGATTGTCTAGAATAAAATTTGCAGAAAAATATAATATCCGCGTCGAAGATATTCCAACGTTTAAATTTCCAGGATATAACGAACCTGAGTTAAAGAAAAAACTCAGAGCTGCCATCGACGAAGGATTTAATAGAATTCATCAATCATGGAAAGATAGCCAGCCGAAGCCTATTATCCTCACTCATAATAATTCCCCCGACGGCGACGGTAGACATATCGCACCGAACAATGTGGACATTTCATCGGTGATCGCGCTTAATTTAACGTGTGATGTAATCGAAGGAAGCTATCAAATTAATCTCGAGCAATCAAATCAAGCCCGACAAGGTTACATTCTTTATTCATTTACGCCAACAGCTCCTCCAGGATTTCTAATTGTTGAGAATCCGACTAATCCAGTCTATATGAAATGTCAAAATGATTCGCTAACTAGAATTAATTTTACACTCACCGATCAGTCAAATAATTTAATTGATCTACGTGGTGAAGTATTATCGATTAGTCTGTTTGTGAAAGGCTAACAAATATTCGGTTAAATCATCTGTATTAACCCTGAAATCCTTCCAGCAGCAGGAAGGGCTATGACAACAATGATAGCAATTGGCAGCAATTTGAGGGTGGTTATGACAACATATTTACGACAAAATCGCTAAGGCTCCATTTGTAAAATGGGGTCTTTATTTTTTTTTTGGTTGAAATATGAGATTTCGTAGGAAGGCTCCATTGGGCATTCTGAGGCTTTAATCGATTTTCTCGCAAAAATTTGTAGGGTTCGCCCTCCCTGCTGCTTCATGGCACAGTTATGTTAATTAAGGACACATTTTATTATTTAGCCAAAGAAACATAATTCAAATTTCAAATTATGATTTAGAGGAAACCAAACACTCCCCAAAGAGCAGAATCAAATTATAGATTTGGCAGTATTAAAATATATTAAAAGTATGATATGGTTAGATGTCAACTATACTAGAAGCGTGTGCAGTATCCATGACAACATTAGATCTGTTCTACATAACATTCTGAGTATCTTTTGTCATTTATGTCTTTATGATATTGAATTATATAGAAAAAACAATGTGTTCTAAAGCTTGGTTGTTGTTTGTTTGTTTATTTGTCTGTTATTACAACAAATAATGTTCACTTTTACAAGGATTGTGTAGTTACTTGTAGCATCTTTCATTCGCTGTTTTGAACCTTGCATATATACCGCTCCGGTGGCCTAGTGGTTAGAGAGTCCGCCTCGGATGCGGGAGGTAGTGGGTTCGATCCTCGGTCGAGTCATACCAAAGACTTACAAACATGGTACTAACAGCTGCCTCGTTTGACGCTCAGCATTAAGAGGTTATTGTTAGGACTGGTCGGCCTGGTGTCAGGATAATGTGACTGGGTGGGAAATCATACTACATGTCTGCGGCATGATGCCCCAGTGCTTAACATCACTATAAACTGCCACACTCCAGACATCGTAGCGATATGACTGAATTTTTTTTAAAGCTACGTTACAAATTATAAACACCTTTTAAACACTACAAACTTTGCGTATGATATATTGTAACGTTACATCTGAAGTCTCAAAATGTTCTGCTATTTGATCACATGTTGATGACTTATAATTAAACCTTATCGTGGCCTACATTTATGATTTTTTACTTCAACATATCTTGTCTTAAATGATACCATTTTATTATAATTAAAATAGATTGCAAAGTCTTCTAAAGACATACATCACATTCATGCTTTTTTAAGTTGACGGACTTCAAATAAGACACAATTTAAATTTTTGAGAATTGTTTCATATACCGACAACAATTATAATACAATCATTTTAAAAGAGATAAAATATCAATACACAGAACTAAATTCATATTTGTTCCAAGTCGGCTATAAGAACGAGTTTGATATGATATGACAAAGCTGTCAGACATTCATGGGCCGCAGCACACGAGTTCTTTTCCTGGGTCGGAGCAAAATAACAATGTTTCTGTATTTAATGAATACCCTCTTTTCTACGCGTGCAATGCTTTTGCTACACATATTGACCAGAATTCAAAATTAATATGTCCAATCTGTGCCTCCGATATCAGGCTGTGGATGTGAGTCAAAATACAAACTTGTACCAGTTTTATTGTGCAATATACTAAACAAAAGTGACAAACTGCGTATCAGCCATGTATACACAAAAGTACATACGTGGTTATTGATCCAAACGAGTCTGATATGGCGTTGTGACATTAAGAAGTCACCAGGCTAAGAAATGCTTGTTAGCCATTTTAAAACAAATATTCTTTACCCGAAATCGGAACAAAACACGAATGCTGATTTGTAATTATAGCTAATTCTCTCTTTTATGCTTTCGTATATTTTACCTATACAGTGTGAAGAAAATGTTTAAAAAATAATAAATCGGGAGAGATATTCCCACAGCTGATTTTAGGATGGCGTCTCATCACACTGTTTTATTTCTGGGCCTGTTAGTTTCTTTCCACTCACGGTAGTATTTTACATCTCGCAAGTTCCTGGTTCTAACAACTTGCCCTTTCATTATGTGGCAAAATGCCTTTTCATTTCTCGCAAGCAAAAACGGTCACTTATGTGCTTGATTTAATTCTGTGATCGTAAGCGTAATCGATTATACATGAATGCCCAAAATGCAGACATTTATTGTGTCCACTGATTAGCTTCACGGTAATGTTGTCTTTGTTTAAATGAACTACTCGTAGCAGTGTTTCCAAGCACATGCTCTGTTTCGTTTCTTGCGAATGAAAACATTTTCATAAGTACTCAATATAACTTTCAAAATATTTTCGGGAGGTAGGCGGAACAATATATATGTCTAAAGCTTACACACACTGAGTAGACATATTAGAGGTTATATATTCCAGTATGAATTGTTCAGTGGCTGGTCATAGTTTTGTTTCTTCTATAAGACATGCTAACATTTCCACCTTAATATCCAAGAAGTTACAGTGCCAAGAATGAGACTGGTACTTTAAAACAGTAGCAATGATATGTAACAAACTTCTAAATAAAGTTAATAAGCACGGAATGTACTATAAGGAAGGAATATGACTTGTTGCATAGAATGTCTTTTTGGTGTGTTTTGAATGTTAGTTTTGAACAATATTTGTATATGAAGTTATAGAGCTATTTGGTATAAGACAAAAAAGTCATATATATATATATATATATATATATATATATATATATATATATATATATATATATATATATATATATATATATCTATATATATATATATATATAGAGAGAGAGAGAGAGAGAGAGAGAGAGAGAATACAAATCATTTGGCGAATAACAACCCTTTCAAGCGTACTGGATCCACCAAGGGATCGCATGTGTCAGGGATTGATCAAAATAGATGCAATAAACTGACGACGAACAGTACGAAACTAGTAACTAACTAGCCTAAGCGCTTTCTACTCTTAATGAGTCTTTTTCAAAGGCAAATACAAAACATATATACGACAAACAAATAAACACAAAAACGTTGTGTTTGTAAACCTCTACATGGCTGTCTCCACATGTGTTAAAACTATAAATACAACCAGCTTGTATAGACTAGTTGCGGAAACTGAAAACGGTGTATAATTCCCTAAAAGTCTACAGGCCAAAGCGACATCTATTTTTTACTTTATGTACATTTATGTAACGCAGATTATATCCCCGATATTTGATTCTATACCGGTTATTCTTATAGTAAAAAATGAAGGATAATAAGAAGATTTAGAAGATGATAAATTCTACTAGTGCATAGTTTTCATTTTCTAGTCTTCTTGGTTTAGACCGCTTGGTTTCAATGTTCTAAGGCGGTGTATCCAGTATGATTCCTTTTCCTTCCTGGTTTCGGAACTCCAGCTGTGATTGTTAGCAATAGCGATAAGTATTATATCACTGAAAATGTGGCCAGGGGAGGAGTGTTCTGCGACCGGGCTTCTGTACAGCTTTTTTGTCATCCAATCAGATCTATGAAGTTTTATCCTTTTGTGTAGCTTTTCAGTTTCTCCAACGTACTGAAGGCCACAGATCTTACATGTGATGAGATAAATCACATTCTCTGTTTTGCACGTTTTGTTTGGATCATGTATGTTTAGTTTTTCTTTAGTCCCTGTGCTAGTGAATGTCTTGGTCTCTATCATATGTTGACAGGTTTTGCATCTTTTATCGCCACAGGGTCCAGATTGACTAGGTTGGTTTTGACTAGCGATTGGCGTTAGCTTTGCCCTGACTATGATGTCCTTTAGGATTTTTGGTCTCCGGTAAGCTACTACAGATTTGTTCGGAAGTATTAGGTTTAGTATGTCTGACGATTGCACGGTTGGCCAGTGGTTTGCGATGATTTTACCTACTTTGGAATTGTCTGGGTGATAGGTCAGAATAAATGGTATCCTATCAACCTTTTCTTTCTGTCCATATCTGAGTAGGTCATCACGGTTTGTTTGTTTGGCCCTTTGGATTGCTCCGCAATAAGGTCTTTGTCGTAGCCTCGGTAAATTAAATGTTTAGCCAGCTGTTCAGACCTTTCTAGGAATCTTTCATCGTCGGAACAAATTTTGCGTATCTTAGTGCCTGGCTATATGGAATGTTCCTAATGCAGTGTTTTGGATGAAAGCTAGTTAGGAGGAGATATTGGTGATTGTCGGTTGGTTTCGAGTAGATGTCTGTGTGTAATTTGTTTTCCACCAGTCTGGTTGTTGTGTCCAGGAAAACATGGTTTGATTTGGAAATTTCTGGCGTGAATTTTATTGAAGGATGGAAGTTGTTTGCCTTTGATATGAAGTCATCCAGACTTTCTCTTCCCTACTGCCACTTTAATTCTATATCATCGATAAAGCGTACCCACTGGTATGGTGTACGCTCAACCGATGCTAAGAGTTGACCCTCAAGTTTTCCCATGAAAATGTTAGCATACGAAGGGGCCATTTTAGTACCCATCGCAGTTCCATTGATTTGTAGGTAGTTTTCTTCATTAAATTCAAAGTTGTTGTGTTTTAGGACAAGTTCCAGGAGTTGGACTAAGAAGTGTGTGGGTGGATTGTTTACAGTTCTTGTTTCCCATGCTTCGCTACATGCCTGTAACCCTTCGATGTGCGGTATGTTGGTGTACAAAGATGTGACGTCTAAGGAAGCAAGTAATGTATCTGGCAGTAATGGTTCACTAGCTTTGCTTTTTATGAGATAATCTGTCGTGTCTTGAAGATATTATAGTAATTTGCGGACATGTTGTCTCATAAAATGATCTAAATATTGTGATATCCTTTCTGTGGGTTGCCCGATACCTGAGATTATAGGTCTGCCAGGGTTTCCTTGTTTGTGGATTTGGGTAGAAGATGAAATCTACCTGCTCTTGGGTTCTCTGTGCTTAAGTAGTTTTTCGTTTGCTGGTCTATGTGTCCGCTTTGGTACGCCTCGTCAATAACATTAGTGATGATTTTTGCATATTCCAGCGTTGGATCATTGTCCAGTTTTTGGTAGAACCTAGCGTCACTTAGTTGCCTACTTGCTTCACTAATGTAGTCTTCCCTATTCATAACGACAACAGCGGAGCCCTTATCTGCAGGCTTAATTATAATGTCTGTTCTGCTTTTCAGTGAGTGCAGGGCATCTGTTTCTTCTTTTGTCAAATTAGAATATTTGTTAGTATGGTTGATATGTCTGGAAGTATCATTTTCAACCGAGTTGATAAAGGCTTCCAGATTCGGAATTGAACTTTTTGGTGGGGTCCAGTTACTTTTCTTTCTAAAAGTGGGTTTGTTGCAGCTTATATTTTCCTTTGATTTGTTTGTTGGTTGCAAGGCAAAATGGGCTTTGAGTCTTAGTCGGCGTATGAACTCTTCGGAGTCATTCTTAAGCTTCCCTTTGTCGTATGTTTTTGGACGGGGACAGAAACTCAAACCTTTCGATAAATGTTTTATTTCTGCATCAGTAAGTTCTAAATTGGAGATGTTGACTATTGTGTTAGTAACAGTTGCATTAGTGTTTGTTACAGAGTGCTTGCGATTTTTCCTTTTGCGGCGATATTTCTTCTTACGGTTGTTTTTAGAAGAAATTTCGTCAATTAAAGTTTCTTCACAACAGTCCTTTGGTTGTAGATCATGACTTCTAAGTTTTCTATCTCTGACTTTGTATAGTTTCGAAGAGAGTCTTTGTTGATTTTTATTTAATTTGGAGTAAAGCGTTTTCAATTGTTCTTCTGGTGAGACGGAATTGAGCTGATGTTTTAATTCTTCAATGGTTGCTGATTTGACTAGATATTGATGGTTTACGTTTTTACCAAGTAGGGCTGTGAGTTTCATGGAAGCGTCGTGAGTTATTTTATTCCATCTTTTGTTGAATCTATATATATAAAGGCACATATAAGAAATTTATATACGTGCATAAAGAAGAATGTGATTGAAGAAAACGTAAAGGGAAAACTAATGACGGAAAGTATACGTAACTATTATTTATATTACATTGGAAGTGTATACATATCCCATATGGTAGACAGGGACTAAATAAAGTAGAATGGAAGAATTTAAAATACGTACATTAGCATAAACAGGTGTTTAATGTGATTAAGTAATGTTTACACAAGAATGGATTCCCAGTCAAAGCCTTTGTGGGTCAGTTCAGAAGACACACTAGATGGATTGGCTATCAGCCAATCAGATACAAGGGTCTGCTGATCTGAGGTAGCTGACGACATTCATTCACTTTACAAGTGATCAGCACTGAGAGTGGACAGTTTTTGTTGTGTATTATATTCTCTTCTTGGTTCAAGAACTGTTTGCTGTTGGAACTTTACATTCTTTCAGGACTCAATCATAAGCTATACTGGAATATGCTGATCTAGTTAGAACTTCTAGGCATGACACTAGAATTCGATTTATTGGGATTACTGTGCAACAAAGACGGTCGACTCACAGTCGATCAAGTGGATCTCATATAGCATATTCTGCTGTAAAACCTATTGTTCACCTGTTGTTCTACTGAGCAATTGCTAAGTTTTGAAACAGTTTGCCCTATTCTTCTGCGGATAATTGTGGACTTTAATGTATCATTGATAAATCTCAGCAGCTTTCCTCTTCGCATTCTCATGGTCGTAGATTTTAAAAAAATAGACAATGGGATGTTTAGTCGCCAAAAATTTGGTCATTGGGGAAACGTTTTCAAAAAATAAGTGAATTAACACTATTGTGCCGGCTTCTCTAAAGAAGGCACAACTTGTGCAGATCTACGAAGAAAATCTGAAGCTAATTCAAAATGGCGGCCTAACATGAGCTGTTAGGCCCCTGGATTCTGACTAATCCGCATGGGAGAGATTTCAGCAGCTCGGGATACCGTCAACAAACATAGAACCACCATCTTACCTAGTCGAGACTGGGTTTGGTATTTCTGCCAGCCAGCGGGCGACCAGTCTTCGGCAATCTACATCTGCAGCTAACTCGAGAACCAGTCCACGTAGTGCTCAGCCGTAAAGAATAAGAATGCCTTGTTTCGTTTCCAAGAAAAGGAGCGCTCCTTGCACCGGAGGCATTAATCAACAACAACAACTGGTAGACCATGTTCCTGAGAAGGCTACCGTTTAAATGAAGGCAGTAACATCTCTCCAAGCGGCTGTGATAAAAATGAAAACCTAGTTAAATATTCCAACATTACGGGCTATACGTGTACTGAGACACAGGTGCATACCCTCACAACAGCGATGTCGGCCACAGAAAACAGGTCTGGAATCGATTCTGCTGTCATAGAGTTTTCTGCCCATGGCGAGCCTATTTCTACCCTACCGGACATTGACACCGTCAGCTCACATTTGCAGAAAGAGATCATTGCAGGTAAATACGTGAATTTATCGTTACCTCTAATGCCACGCGAATTTGAAGATCAAACATGCATTCAGTCGGGTCAATGACGCATGAAGTTGGTGAAGGATCCTGGTCAAATTTCCAATAGTACTCAAGTCTGCGACCATAGACTGTTCAAGAACTTGATCATTAGTGAGTTTATAGTCGGTACAAGGCGATTATGTGTGATTATGTGTGATTTTGTGTGATGCCTTACCTTCCAGAACTCAAGAATTTGAACTATGTAAGAAAGAGATGATAAAATGCATGCCCTAACAAAAGGAAGCCCTGCATTTTATGAGCACCGCAAAGAGTTTGCACGAAAATCAGCAGTTTACTGCAGTTCCATGAACATTAAAATAGACTGGAGTAGATTCGATCCCATGCTACAGATGTATGTCTTATATTCTTACAAAGTTGTTCCATGTCATCATTTCCGGAGCTTTGCTCACGATTCAGACTTTTGTAACCTCGCGGCGCGACAGCAATTTGCCAACCAAGACAAATTCCATCAGTGAATAGTCAGAGTACAGTAGATATCCAAGGTCGGAGAAGAATAGTAACTTAGGGAAAGAAATTTGCAATACTTTCAATGGAACAAAGGTCTGTTTCCGAGCAAATTGTAGTACACGCACGTGTGCTTGTCTTGCAAAAACCAGACCACTCATACTAAAAGGCTACTCTTGCCGTATCTTCTGTACGTGGTTTCCCAATTATTGCAGCATTGGAAATTCTTTGCCGAATCCACTCGACTTACGACATAACAAATTTGGGCGACTCTGCCTCAATACAGTGGCAATGGTGCCTTAACAGTTAGGTCCGTCAGTCGAACATCGGCAATTCTGCCTTGACATCAATCGTACTGGCGATTCCGCCTCAGATAGGGACCTGCCATCAGGCATATAGATAGGGACCTGACATCAGTCATACTGACGATTCCGCCTCATAGATACTGCATGCTTCTCATCCATCTTAATATATTAACCTCATGCAGCGGATGGTGAGACCCAAGGAATGCCAAATATGTATAATTATGTAATGTGTTATAAATGCTAACTAGTTGTATTAAAGAATTTAAGGGAACTAACTGCTCAGTTAGTTCTTCCTACGCTATAATGTTTTACCTACACAGTTCACCTGTTAGGCAGTCCGGCTAGCGGTACATGGTTTGGGCGTTTGGTGGCTTAACGATTAAGTAATGGTCCACCTGTCCATCATCATTCTCTTTTATATTGTAAATAACAATAGATAGCGAAGGTGAAAGATATATATATATATATATATATACATACATATATATATATATATATATATATATATATATATATATATATATATATATATATATATATATATGAGAAATATACCTATAGAGTCGGACGCGTTTGTTCAGACGTCATAATTATCAAATTTAGCATATTTTGATACTAAACGAGTTAAGGTTTTTCAGTCACTAAAACTCATTGTTCAATAACTAAATATAATACCACCACTTTTATGTCATAGAAAATATTTATTTCAGTGGCAGTTAATACAAAAGAAATGTTAAAGCTGCATTCTAAAACCAACTGTACAACTTCTGATGTTCTTTTTTTAATAATTTGTAAAGGAAAATGTGTTGAATAAAACCGTTAGCTAGTATCTGAACGCACGAAGAAACATAAATTTGATATAAACAATGTTATCGATCCATCGTTATAATTTCTTTTGTCTGCACACTTTAATGACGTCTTCCGTGAATGACAAGATTTTTCATTTAGGGTAAATGATATTGTTAATTCGGAAAAGTAACATCTGTAAAAAGCAATATATAGGATTCACCGTCTGGATATTATCTATCCAACAGAATTTAATTCTAAGATAATATAGGATCTTGATCGATAGCGTTTTTGCACTTTGCCAGTTTTATTACCTCATTAAAGACTTCGCATTATTAATGTCCTCAGTGGGAAACACATTCGTCATAAACGGCTTGGTTGATCTCTTAATCCGCAACAAATTATTTTTATGGTAATTCTGCTTTGCAACTCAATTTGTTACTTTCTTTGTTGCTCTCTATGCTTATCATTAAAAAATTTATTGTCTTTTGTAAATGATGACAAATAAAAAGTCTATGCAATATATATATATATATATATATATATATATATATATATATATATATATATATATATATATATATATATATATATATATATATATATATACCAAAGCGAAAAACTACGCAATTTTGGTCATTTTAATTTCTCAGAAGTAGGTTCCTATACGAATTTCAGCAGCATGCATTGTCGTTGTTCATAGAATGTAAACTTCCTAAACAATATCAATGGAAATAAAAATGTTAAATTGTTTTGTATAGCTTGTAGATACAGACAAAAATATCAACACAAAGTATTGTCAAATTTAAGTGTACAGTCACTTCTATGGTGCTTCGTTTAAACTATTTTTTTTTATCAAAGTATGATATGATGAGATTTTACAATAATTCTACAAAAGGGCGTAAATCAACATTAATTCAGAAAAGGAGCAACTATGGATTCACCTTTGTAATGCTCTTAGACATATTTAAATTGTTCTAATGACAGTTTTTCTTAACTAATCTACATTGAAAGCTTGTTTTATTGAATTAGTTATACATATTTAAAGAGAAAAAATGTTTGTCTCTTTTTATTTGCATATATGATACCTATAAATGACTAGAACTTGTATCTACCAACACCACTTCCGTTTGCCGATTGTAATTTTCGCTATGAATGAGACCCCAGTTCATTAAATGTAGTGCTGGGCATGCTCAGCAATCAACAGTCACCGAAGAAATCTTGAAAAGAATCCAGTTGTTTCACCCAGCGAGATGAGCTGTTCTATATATGTAGGTTACTCTAGCGTCCTTGGATTAACGCGGAATATCATTGCATTAAATTTGAGCCTATTCGAATAACTTTTGTTATTAAAACATTTATGACTGGTTTCGATTGTTGCTAGTTAATAATTTAACAGCATTTGTGTTCTTTGTTGCACCAAATTAACGCTAAAATTCCCATAAGAAATCATTACTGTTATTTTAGCAGTAGAAAACATTGCTCAAAGGAGGAAAATCGAAGGGTGTACGACGTATTGCTGACTAGTTATAGCATTCCTTTTTAAAAGTGCAGCTATTGAACAATAAAAATGCTGATAATGTCTTTCAATAAATGAATTCCTACTTCATCCAACAAATTTTATGGGCACAAGAAAGATAAAGAAGAAATATAAAGCCCAGTAAAATTAAGTAATTTCTTTTATGTAACCTATAATAAGTGTAATTATTGATTATAAATGGTGAGATTATATGTTTGTGTCTGCTTAGCATGCATTAAGTTTTCCTTCAAATCATTGTTGCTATTTTTATCTTCTGCTATAGAAATATTAAAAACGTACCACCAAGAAAACCAATACTGCATAGGACCGTATGAAGGAATTAACTTATAAGATATGTTGGTATGGAATATACATTAAACGTGATGTTTTCCATCTTAGAAATAATAATAATATTAATAATAATAATATATTATAATTATAATTATATATTATTATTATTATTATTATTATTATTATTATTATTATTATTATTATTATTATTATTATTATTATTATTATTATCATTGACAAGAAGACGAGAAACGATAATTCACGATGAGATAAGGTATTTATGTTGAGAATGATATACGTGCTCAAAGTGATCTATATATAACTAACTCTCTTTGATATTTGATCTTAAATGTAACTCGTGTAATCGAAAGCATTTGACTCTAGTGATTATATTGATATTGACGGTATATCATTATCATTTGGTTTACTATTATTGATATATTTACTAGGAAAGTAAAAATAAGTGTTTAGTACTTTACATTACATTTTTTGACAAGTGCAGATGTAAAAAAAAAACTAAATTTGGCTATCATTTTTTATATGAAAACAACATCCCTTATCTTTAAGTTTTAATCAATATTTCACTATAACATTTTCCAAAAGTCACATGTCAAGAAAGACACGTGAGCATTAAACCTCTGAGTAGAGAAGAAATAGAATACGATTGCTTTATTTGCAATAAATTGGCAAAGATCAACAAATAAATATAATTAAAATCAGGTGAAAGAAAATAAAAGAAAAATTACAAAATAAAAAACATATGAAATAAACATGGGCAAGTAACAAAACGGGTAACTAAAATGGATAAAAATCTTCATCGGATCGGCAGTGTCTATATTGTTATGGTTCTTATGCAGAGGCAAACATTTTATAAACAAAAATACCATCAATAAATTAAGCTTTACTGTACGGTCTTGTTCAGATTGTCATTTTTTATGTGTACTATTTTGTGAAATGGCATTCAGCGAGTTTGTATTTCGACAGAATGTTGTATTTTCGAGGGGCGAAATATCAGTTTGTCGCATAGACTATTTCTCTTTTATGAGAGTTGAAGTGTATTTGAAGTTCGAATCAATAAGATGGGATTTTCTCAGTTTACTTTTGTACAAAAAACAAATATCCTACTTTGTATTAAAAAAACTAGTAACAAATACAAGCAACATCAACAACAAAGATCGTTTCAGTCCAGACATCCATTACTTCAATTCCATCTACGGAAAGAAAACCGATTTAGTTGCGAAAACTGCTTGTGAAGTAATAGTAATGGTACGGGAATCTAATAACATATCGAAAAGCACAATTTAATTCATTTCTTTCATCCTAGATCTTGAATCACTGTATTTTCCAGTACAAGTAATTTGATTATTGACCGGGACTGAAATACCATATATATATATTTTACTGCCGCATTGATAACATAATGGCTGAGTATATTATACTATTTTCAGGCTTTTTTAGTAGTAAATATGGTTACCTCACCTACGCATTAACTAAGTTCAAATTCCACAATGCGCATATGCTTTGTTTTTTAATTTTTTTTCATATGCTGTTTGCCCTGAAATTTAGAAGCAGATACATTTTACTACTGTACACAGAACACAGCAAAACATTAATAGTAAACAGCTGAAATTACTGGATACAATAAGACATCTGCTACTTCCGTCTGTTATACATCTTGCTAGCCAATACGTATGTACACACAATATGAAGAAGCTTTGTTTGATTCTTGTCAATGACGGATACATTTCATCTCGTTGGTTAGAAACTTAAAACTGTTTCACCCACGTGATGAAATCTATTCGTGATTCTATCATTAAAAACAAAGGTCTTCTACATTTATCTTTATTGGCATAACATTTCATTCTCCTTAACCTGAAATAGCTAACAATTACATCTAGAAGTCCTGCACGGAGGGAAATAGACGAAACCACAATTTTTTTTTTCAAAACAGTGAACAAATTGATTCTACGACAACATATGTCAGATTTGCAGAATTGAAAATAGATTCTTATCATTTAAATGTTATGTAACAGACTGTTCACAACGATTCTCAAAATCTAATGGTTGACACTATGAGCAGTGCTATTTAGAGTCTAAAAATAGCAAAGAAAGTCATATCGAGGTTCAAGGGCTATCCTATCACTCTCACAGACGTCCTATTTTAGTCAATTTAATAACTAAAAACGAAAATTGTAACTGACGGGGGTGGAGGCTGGGTGGATCGGTAAATAACAAAAACATTTGAGAAAATAATCTAAGATTACGAAAAATAATTTTTTTTTGCTCGTTAATTGCGCTCTTACGCCCTTGCTGCTTTGTAATTTTCATTTCTTGTACGTTTTAATTTTTGTGATACAAATCATACAGATCATGTACCCATGGAAACCTCTAACAAGTATCGTGATAGTAGGAGAGCATACAAATATATCATCAATAGCTTCCGGTAACAATGACAATAAATGTACTTACTTTTCTGAATTTCCTCAAAATGTACATAATTAGTTTTATTTTATAATTAAAATTACTTTGGTTAAAAAATTGATCCACATCACAGTATTATACATCTTGAACAGAAGTCACATCTCAAATGATAATTTATTGCGCTCGAAACATAATGAATTTGATATTTCTTAATAATTCTATTTAATCCTCTTGAGAATTTAAATTAAAAGAATTTACTTTTTTCCTCCACCTTATGATTCCAAACTGTCAGTGGCAGAATAGAAACACGTGCACAGCTTAATATTAAAACCAGTCCCTCCAGCCACATGTACATCAGCTGGAATGGTTTTTCAAAGACAAAGTAATTCACATTATGAATCTCAATTTAAGTAGACCAAAATGAAATTGTTTTAAACGAATGAATGAGAGCTCGGAACGCTTCCAAGTTCAGAGTTTGTTTTGTATTCATATAACTAGGGATAATTAGTTATGTTGAAATCTAGCAAAAACTTAATATCTATTTTGCTTTGTATTTTTTTTTTTGCAATGTTTTCTTTTTACTGTTCATCTACATTTATATAGGAAAATATAACCACCCCTTGTTAGCTGTAGTGCACTCCAAACGTCGTGTAGTATAGCTGACAAAAACTCGTCCACATTTTCTCATGCAAAAGCAGTAACCTTTAACTACGGTGGCATTGAGAATGTATTTTCCAGACGTATTACATTTAGAAGGACATTTTATATTGTGGTGAAATGTGGAATGTGAGGAGCTACAAAGCCAAATACAAACAAAACATTAGATCCGGGTCTCCATTACGATAGGCATATAAAAAGCAGACAGGACAATGCACCCTTAACGCTACGAGTTTTGCTATGTTTTGAGGAAACCACATTGTGATAGTTAATTTGATCTAGTACGTGCCAGTTTGTTTTTTTTTTTCATGAAAGATTTTCGAATCACATATAAGTAAATGACGGTATAATTACCGCTCACGATGCCTCTAAAATGCGGGAAAGGGAGTGGGTACACATTTAAGATTGGAGCCTCAAATCCCAACTTTTTCTTTTGTATAGTTTCCTTTCTTAATTTAAATTTTGTAATTTTTCTCTTTAAATATTCTATTTCGCTTTCATTATTAGTTGTCGTTTCTGTTGTAAGAGCATAAAACTTGTTTCTTTCTTTATACGGATAGTAATATGAAATATTTTCAAATCAAAATTAGTGTATGATAAAAGAATAAGAGCTGCATCACGTGCTACTAGATCACATTCTCCATTTATCAGTAAAGCGTACATCAGTTTCTAAGGAGTTTTCTGGAACGTATAGTACTAATTGATGATTGCCTTATATTTAATGGTTTAATTATATATATATGTGAATTAAGTTGAATTTTTACTATTAAATTGACAGTCTAGGAAAGTGAACTGCACAGCCAAAAGGTGGGAAAGAGAAGGCAGCAGAGGAAGAATTATTAAATGTGAAGCAAGGAGACGTTTTCAGAATAGTTCTTATAAGAACATGCATACGGAAATTGATACAACAAATAACGGCTAGCGCTGGTGATCCTGGATTATCCTTAACTATTAGTATTGCAGCACCAACAGGGAAGAAAAGAGTGAGCCTAATGATGAATGAGATTGTTCCTGAGCAGAATGAACCATTTCAATAGTCTTACGTGCATGGGCCTTCTTATAACAGTGGTGTTGATGCTAATTTTCAATACAATTTGGCAGACGCAAATGATATTTCGAAGAATTCGCTGAAGAAATAAGACTAATTAGCCGGAAGATCACTTTCGAATTACTCTCTTCAGTGCTATATTAGAAATTGTGACTTCTCAACTAAACAATAGTTTTCAAGTAATATGTAACAGAGGAATTTTCAATAATTCACCTTAATGAGAGCATTCACGATTCTCAAAGAAAAATACATAGACGACATTACGATAGAAACAATAGATCTACAAAACCATGGTATCACCGCTGAAAGAACTTTCTCATCTACTAGGTGCTATATACATTACAACTTCGTAAAGCTTCACTGATGTGGTCAATGCAGTTCGGCCGTTTCTTACTATGCCCGTTAACACTTCTAGTACAAAAATGTCTTTTTTCCAAACTAAAAACACCCAAGATCAATCTAAGAAATGCGATGCACCAGGATCCAATAAGAGATATATCTGTAATGAACATTGAAACTACAAGGGTAAAGAAAATAAGCTTCAGGCAATCAATAAATGATTTTGCCACAATGAAAATACGGAGAAAAATGTTGTAACCACCTGTATGCATACAAATCAGACACAGTTGTTGTAACTTTGAACTGGTATGTGTATTTGTGAGATGTTGGGTGGGGAAATCTGAAACATACGTAAAATGAAAACATACTAGCGTGCATAATTTTGACTGGATGACAACAACTTAAATATGGCTGTCAACTCTGAATACATTTGACCCACTAGCTAATAAGAAACAGCGATTAAGCTTCTCAGTCTTCTGGGACACAGGAGTTTCACCATTTTCCAATGGAAACCTTGAATTTTGTATGTATAAATTGCAATTTTTCTGCAGCGTTAGCACTGTCAGTTTTATTGGTCATGACCTTATCGTCAAGAGAAAGAGAGATAATGTGTGTAAAGCAGTATTACATGTCCATGTGTAATGTGTGTAAAGCAGTATTACATAAGCATGTGTAATGTGTGTAAAGTAGTATCACATGTGCATATGTAATGTGTGTAAAGCAGTATTACATGTGCATGTGTAATGTGTGTAAAGCAGTATTACATGTTCATGTGTAATGTGTATAAATCAGTATTACATATACATATGTAATGTGTGTAAAGCAGTATTACATGTGCATGTGTAATGTGTGTAAAGCAGTATTACATGTTCATGTGTAATGTGTATAAATCAGTATTACATGTGCATGTGTAATGTGTGTAAAACAGTATTACATGTTCATGTGTAATGTGTATAAATCAGTATTACATGTCCATGTGTAATGTGTGTAAAGTAGTATTACATGTACATATATCATGTGTGGAAAGCAGTATTAATTGTGTATGTATAATGTGTGTAATGCAGTATTACTTGTGCGTGTGTAATGATAATATTACATGTGAGCTCACTGAATCTTCAAAAGCAAATTATCGTAAAGTTTGGTTTCGATCAGTCACCATGAAAATAATGAACTAATTGACATCTGATTGCATGACACTACAATAACCATTTTTAAATTCAGTCACGTGTTGTAAATGACGACTGAAGAGAAAATGTCATCTTCCTAAATGACCGATCTTTGACCGAGTTTGCGAAAGTCGACTCAACGTCTTAGAGCGTATTCCTATTCAAACTAAATAATACACCAAATGAAAGAAATATATCATTAATCGTATTTGCTACATTGCGTTTTTGAAAAACGTGCCGACATTTACAGAATTTCGATAGAGACAAGTAGATCTTACAAAGGGTATTCAAAACGTTATGAATATATGTGCATTTTTATAACGAACAGTTCGTCAGAGCATCTCCTGAAAATACTTCACATGAACATCTATACATTTTCCCAGTCTGATTATATTAATTATTAAATGACATATGTTATTTAGTCTGGAAAACTGCACTTCTACCTGCTTGACGGCTTTTAAATAGTTTGTCACTCAGCGAATCTTTTATAACGTGATTCAACCAAAAGTCAGCGATTAAAATCGAGGCTGTATGGAGTTTAGATGTTGTGCGCCTCAGAAAGTCTATCTCGATGGCGGAATTATGCGCCAGTGACTTGCCATTGAGAATATGGATCCTTCTCGTGCAGGTCGACACAATGTTGGGCAATACTTTGGATTCCTAAAAATCTCCAGTGACACGAGCATTGTCAGCAACTGGTGTTAAAAGCGAAAAAGCCATTGGCAAAAATAATGCGTATAAAGTCTGATTTTGTCGAGCGATTTGTAGTCTTTACAAGCATTCTCCTATCCAAACGTTATTGTTTTCTCTTAAAAAGGATTCAAAAGAGTAAATCTATGTTTCATCACCTTTAACAATCTCATTCAACGTATCTGGTCACACTTTTCATATTTGGCGAGTAAATGTGTAGAGATTTCAATCCGAGTCTGGTTTTGATCAACCGAAAACAAACTTTATGACCTTCAAACGATTCCTCAAAATATTTCAAACAGATGTTGAATTAACTATCTTCACTTTTATCAATTTCTTTCTTCACTGTAACCACTTCCCGTTCAGATATATAGTGGATAATAGTCTTCCAAACGGGTCATCTTCCATGTATTCAAGACTCTTTAATATACGATGAAACGATATCAGCAAGACATGACAGAGAATAAGATCCTTAAACTGTGTCCAAGTCGTCTTTGATATCAGCTGGAGATAACTCTAAGAGCGCACGGATTTTACAGAATGCATTTTGTTCAGTAGAGGAATTATTTTCTATGTTGATAAATCTAGGGAAGATTTCCATTGGTCAGAAAATAACTATGTGATCAAACCCAGGTGAGTTTTTTGTATAACTATAAACTATACAGAGAACTACTTTATACTAACTTCTATAAAGGGTCACGTGCAAAGTAACTAATGTTACTGATTTAAAGAGAATATGAAGAATATTTTAATAAAACATTTAGAATTGTAGAATTGTTATTATATACACAAAATACATATGGAAATTAGAGAATATGTACTTCCCATCAAGTGATTCTTATTGTGACTAGAATACATATTCTGTAGTATATATTCTGTAATTCAGATTATATGCTCTTAAAATAAGTATCAAGCAAGAGTGAAAATCAGCAAGATTTGTTAAATTCCTAAAACAATGTATTTTCCTTGCATGCAAATTAAAATTGTAAAAGGAACTTATGGTATTAAGAATTAAATCCCCCAAACATCCAAACATCCAAAAACTACAGACACAAATCATAATAATATAAAGTCCTGAAAACTATTTTAGTAAAAGTCCAAATTAACTTCAAAGTTGATGGCCTTGATGCGTCTGCAGTTTGTAGAGTATTGATGTGCCAACAGTCTTCAGTTGAATCACAGTAATATAATTCCAGTTTTAATTCACCTTAAATTCCTGTGAATGTCTCTATCCAAGAATTTTATCAGAGCACCTTGGTATTTCCAGAGAAACTAATTATTTGAATGCAATAATTTGAAGAAAATAGATTCCAGCCCGACAAAATACAAGAGGCAACGTATAATACAACGTGATTATGCTACAACTTAAATAGAAAAATAAAATCCTCTCAGTTTCAAGATTATATAGTTTTCTACTTGATCTTAGCTTTTTAAAAAGAAACAAAACTCATAACCTAATGAAAAATAACCTTCTAGAATGATTATGATATATACATAATAAAAATATTAGTTATTATTAGAAAGAAAAAAACCTAGACTATGTCAAATATACTTGGGAAGTTCCAAAAGCTATTTTTAGATTAAAATAATCATATTTACTTCAAATAATAATAACAATAATAATAATAATAATAATAATAATAATAATAATAATAATAATAATAATAATAATAATAATAATAATAATAATAATGATGATGATGATGATGATGATATAATAATAATAATAATAATAATAATAATAATAATAATAATAATAATAATAATAATAATAATAATAATAATTTAAACCCATACACATAGAGAATAAATTAGCTATTTATTAGTTATTAAAGAAGAAAATCAATTCTGGTCAAACAAATATATATATATATATATATATATATATATATATATATATATATATATATATATATATATATAATATATATATATATATATATATATATATATATATATATATATATATATATATATATATATATATAGTATATATATATATATATATATATATATATATATATATATATATATATATATATATGTATATATATATATATATATATATATATATATATATATATATATATATATATATATATATATATATATATATATATATAGCATCGCAGCGTGGACCTAAAGTTCTTAAGAACTATCAAGCTACCCTTAAGCAAATTTAGACAAAGACAATTGCAAAGAAAAACGTTTGCTAACATACGCCCAAGACCAAATCTTTTAGAAGTTTCAAATCAGGCGTTAAATACACGATCAATCGGAAATTAGGATGTCGAGACAATAATACAGTCTATCTTCTGACGTGCAGGTTCTCCTCTATTCAATATGTTGGCGAGACCGTTTATTTCAAAAAACGAATTAATAATTGCAAAAGCCACATTCGTAACTAAATCAAGTAGAAATCCGCAATTCCTAGTGATGTTGCTTATTGAATCTAACCTAGGATGGACACAGAACTATAGGAACTATACTGGGTGCTACAATTGAAAACTTATGGAGAGTTTGGCGTAAATAAAATAAAATATAACTTTCCCGTTGTAGCGTTATTAAAATTACAGCCAGTCATTAGGTTTGCACTCGACACATTTTCTCTAATATCTACCTAAGTAATTACATTTTTATGACTTTATTGGATTATTATTATTATTATTATTATTATTATTATTATTATTATTATTATTATTATTATTATTATTATTATTATTATTATTATTATTATTATTATTGTTGTTGTTTTTGTTGTTGTTGTTGTTGTTGTTTTGCTGTTGTTATATTTCTCATCCATTATCCCGACTCGCAATGACCTTAACATCTTTCCTTCAAAACCTCCTTGCATAACTCCAAAGGGATATAATCTATTTGCTAAATAATAAAGATGGCGCTGATCTCTGGCCACGCTGTTTGCGTCATTTGTTAATAATTTTGAATTAAGCCAAAATATACTGGTTTTCTATACAGCATACACCAGAACCTGCTAATCTATTATTCCTGCTCAACTTTGTATTGTTATATCTCTTGCTGTAAATTGCCCCTGGTGATTTTAGCACCTGGACATCCAGAAAGTTTCCTTCGATATTTTGTTAAGTGTTTGCTTTGTATATTTAAGTTGTTTTCTTCCCCTGACGATCTGTCCGAAAGGTTGAGAAACCGTTTTGAATTTGTGCCGTTATCCACTTTCGCATCTGTGTGTGTATGTGTGTGTATACATATATATATATATATATATATATATATATATATATATATATATATATATATATATATATATATATATATATATATATATATATATATATATATATATATATATATATATATATATACTGATCTATCAAAACATACGTAGAATTTACATGACTATTTATTACAAGGTCTCTGTAACACTTTTGAATAGATACTGAAAAATGCTGTTTCTGTGATCAAGAAAAATAAAGAATATATTCCCATTCACAAGAAAACGACAAATATCATAAAAAAGTGAGCAAGAAGTACATAAACCGTAAAATATAACGGGGGAAAGCAATACGCAATTAATATTCACTGTACTTAGTTACTGCTTGCTTGTTTCCGCAAACGCTATCCGGTAATATTTCCGTGCAGCTATAAATAACCTAAATGCAATACTAAAAGGTATCTTGCATTCGCTCGTTTGGACCTGATATAACGTCAGACAGGAGCACATTTCGTATAATATGTCAAAACTTTCACTATATTTTTTATAGATTGTGCAATTCCTAGGATACCATTTACGTATGAATCTAAATGTGTCTCTGATAAACATTTTGATGAGTCTGGAATGGATGCTTGTTGACAGCAATCAATTTTAAAGACAAATTTTTTAGTCTATAAGATAAATTGTTGAAGTACCAGGTATTGACTTTAATATATATGTAATGTAATATATATGTAATGTAATATATATGTAATGTAATATATATGTAATGGGGTTTTCTTTGAGCTTTAAACCGACAGAAAGTCCACATGATGTGTATACATGTAATTTCCTCATGACTGTCTTTCCCTACAGCTAAAATATTCTTTATATGGTTTATACATACATACATACATACATACATACATACATACATACATACATACATACATACATACATACATACATACATACATACATACATACATACATACATACATACATACATACATACATACATACATACATACATACATACATACATACATACATACATACATACATACATACATACATACATACAATTAAAAAGTGAGTTTAAATGGAGACATTTGTCACGTCACTAACAGGTCCATATATAGTATCTTCCACAATCTGCATTTCCATTTTCAACTAGAGTTTATCACGTTGAATTATCTGTTTTAGTGTTAGTTCATACCAATAAAGATTACACACCATTCTGATCTAAAAGGGACCTTGCTAGACATATTATTGAAACGAACAATTTAATGAACATAATTTGCATGTTTGCTTTGATACGTAAACGGCAAACATAGAATTGAAAATATTCAAATATACACTGGAAGGACTGGGTACTGAATTCTTTCCTGTCCTTTTTTCATTAAACATTAAAAAAACATATTTTTTTCCCTTTCCCTATGCAAATACAAAAGATTCAGAAATCCATCACGGGCTATTTATAAGCCAAAACAAACTTCGCAATTTAACTTTCTCCACTCCAGTGGCTTAAGTGATTATGGCGTCACTAGGATACAGGAGGTCTTGGGTTCGAACCCTGACCGAATCATACCAAAGACATTAAAATGGCACTAGCAGATGTCTCGCGTTGTGCTTAGAATTAAGAGGTTATTGTTATGACAGGCCGGCCTGGTGTCAGGATAAGGTGACTGTGTGTGACATGGTGCCACATGTCTTCGTTTGCTGCCCTAGTGCTTGACATCACTATATACTGCCACACAACAGAGTAGCGATATGACTCAATTGTTAATGTTACATTAAAAATAAAAATTGCACGCACACACACACACACACACACACACACTGAAACAATCAGTGTTTTATTACTGCTTGGAGGGGGAGGAAGATATTTAAACACCCACTATGGATCCTTTATAGTGACACCACTTTAACGTAACTTTCTTTTCAAAACAATTCAGAGCTTCAAATTTTAGTGCAATGTTGTCAAATCAGAATTAATTAAAAAATTATTATCTAGGCTTTGAAAGCTGTAATGTATTGATATCACCGCAGTTTTCGACCTTTTCGGTCATTTATTCTGTTGACTTCTTTCCTTAAAGGATACGTAAATTATCGATTATTGCTGAACGTTGACAGATACTTTAATGAGAGCTCTTTCTCTGTAAATGTGCCCAAGGCTGGAAAAAAAATCCCAGATCTCAGACTATACGACATAATTACTGATTAAGCAAGCATGGATGGAATTAAGTAAATAAGGATAAAAATTCAATAATTCTTTGAACTTTAATTGCTTCTAGTAGAACTTGGCTTAGTAAAGTCAGCATATTATTTTTATGTACTGCACAGATTCACTAGTGTCTGTACACAATACGGTACAAATTCACTTGGTAGATTCTGTACAGAGTGCATCACTAATTTACCCGGTAGTTTCTGTACACATTGCCATACAAATTTACTCTGTTGCTTCTGTACACAGTACGGTAAGAATTCACACAGTAGTTTATTATACAAATTCACACTACAGTTTCTGTACACATTATTGTTCTTTTTAATTTTAAATCAAACATAATTTCAGTCTTTCATTTCACAGCGAATTTTTAACTTTTAATAAAGCGTGGTATTTTTATGCTAGAAGAAGTTGTCTGTTCGTATGTCTACGTAGAAAAGCATGTCTTGTTGGAGGAGCTATTTTTTACTTCGTTTTTCTGAATAATTGTTTTCCTGGAGAACAACATTACTGATTTGGATAAAGACATATTCCCGAAAATATTCTAAATTGGAATGGAACAACACAAACTGCTTTATTGTTTAAATTCTGGAATTTTCTGTTAGCCTTTGTCTGACGTGGTCATCCGTCATTTTGGACCGGAACTTCAGACACTTCAGACTGTGTTTAGAACTTTTTACCGGACTTATGTTTCTATTTTAAACAAACAATTTGTGAAGTCCTATCGCATGCTCTGTGAGGGAGCTGAATTTGTGCAGCCCAGGCTGTACTTATATTGTGATCAAATGCTCCCGGGGGAGCTGGGTTTGTGTATTCTAAGTTTTATGTAGATTATGTTTACGTTAAGTAATGACAAGGATGATTATTCTTCAACGTTATACTGAAAACAGTTTTTTGTATCATTCAAAGTTCTCAGGACGAGGGGTTTCTTCATTTTTGTAGAGTTTATCATCATATACTAATACTGAAATGTGAGATTAAAAAAGTAAAGGAAAGATTCTTTTTTTATAATTTTCCCTCATCCTATCACTAACTTACGTAAATTAATCACGTAAAGATTTATTGATGCTATATATAGACGTATTGCTCTATTTATAAAAATATTATAAACAAGTTTAATATATGGATACATAACTCAAATGCATTTGTTTATAACATACTCGGTAAACTTTACAGTTTGTATGTGCAGTTTTATACTTTTTATATGACATGTTTTAAATATCACTTTATGCGATTCTGATTGGCCTAAATAAACCAATAAAATTCTTGCACAGTATTTTCTTTACTGAATGGCTTCGATCGTAAGAAAATTTTACTTACTCGCCTTATAATATATACTATTTTGGCAGCCAGTTTTTGGATGGATAATTTACCTCATAGAGGCTCGTTACGACTTGTATAGATTATCATAAACTTGAAACGTGGCTTTAAACCCTAAACAACAACAACAAATAAAACTAAGGGAATTGGTCGACTGACAGCGGTCGAAAGGGGGGTATACATGTAACACGATATATACAGGAGTTGGATAAATGTTTTTTGAAATGCGTAAATAAACACACATCTGTTCACAAAAGATTTTGGACATAACGTGGTCTCCGAACTTAGAGAACCTTATCCAGCTTGTTTAGATGGTAGAATAAGTTGAAACGCATCTTATTATGTTATACCATTCCAACTCTACACACACTTTGTCTATGTCTACTGTTCCAATTCGAACAATGCAAATGTCCGGTCACAAATACATTACTGTAAACTTGGCATATCTGCGTCATTAAACATCCCTTCACATGAATATTCAACAACTGGAATGCTTAGTAATAAAAATAACCTTAACTCTTTTAATCATTGGTGTAACTGACATCACTCTGAACTTGCATAGATATTTTGTGTTTAGAAAGTATGCTGTCTGAATCAATCATGCTGTCTGAGTCAATCATTCTATTGCCTTCAGTAGGACAGTTCTTCTTTTACTTATAATTGGTGAAAAATAATCTAATAAAGAACTGCGTTAAAAATATTCCACTAGCGCCAAAGACTATGTTTGTACGTATAACAAATGAAAGTTACATCATCTGAGTCAGAAAAAACGAAATTGTCTTTTCTTTCCTCACTATATCCATTAAAAATAAAAGCCAGTAATAAACAGAACCTCAAATGTACAGTAATTAAGTTACCAAAAGCTGGACATTTTTCAACTCTTTTCATAAATTCAAAATTAAATTATTACGGATTTGAGATCTTTTTTACACGCTACATTTGTAATCGTGTCTTGATTTATTCACATTTATGTTTTACTGGTCTTTATGATGCAAAAATGTTCTTTATTTCATTTGACTTTATCAACGTGACAAGACATGCAAACTGCTACCGGAATTCAAAATCTTAATGTGATTAGATAAATGTAGATCGAATCGAGTCGGAACAAAGTGTTTGGGAGAATAAACTTCTGAAGACAATTATATCATACTTTTCTAAGCAAAAAAATATGTTCACCATGGTCATCGTCTTCGTCGTATTTGTCGTCGTCATCATCATCATCAATGTTTTCATTTCATTTTTCAGAGATAAAGAAAACGCGGAAATGAAAAGAATAATGCATAAGCTATATATAATCATCAAGAAGTAAAATTGAGGAGAATCTCCTAGCAACGCAGCTTTCTTCTAGAGTTTCTCATAGAACATCAAACTTTTTAAAAGTAAGACATACTTCTGTATACTCCTCAATAGCTATTTATTATTATTATTATTATTATTATTATTATTATTATTATTATTATTATTATTATTATTATTATTATTATTATTATTATTATCTACTATTTACTATTTACTATAAATAATATTGCATACGTATTGTCAAACTTAGCATCCAAGTGCGCACGGCTGTAAAGATTCTTTCCATTGCATACCTTCCAAAACTTTATTAATGTCAAAAAATCAGTCTTATTATTAACAAAAGAATCTAAGCATTCCAGATGCAGAGAACAATGAAGCTGACTCCTTTAGTCTTACAGAATTGAGAACTTCCATACCTGGTAGATGTTGTACACATCCCTCATCTGATATACTGTGAAGGAATACAAAAAGACGAATATTAAAATTATCCATAATCTGTGTCCAAAATATTTTTGTTTGTTGCACATTGCTTTGACAGTAAAAAAAATGCATGCTTACATTTTATTAAGAAAAACTGCAATGTTTACAAACTTGTGTGGTAATATTTACGACCGTTACTAGAAAGGTTGCAAATAATGCGATTAACTATAGCTCTCATGCTGTGTTTGGAATTACCATTAAATTTGGTGTTTTTTTTATAGAAGTTACATCATGATCAAATTCTTTGGAGGACATGTCAGTGTGACACAGGTTTGTAAATCTCTCGTTTTCATATTTATAAATAACGTGTTTTATAATTTGTTCCTATTTTTAAAATGAAAATTCTGCAGGATAGTTGGAAATTGTTCAACTGTCAGATATGCGCTGATACATTTAATTTGTTAAATGTTCTAATAGCTAAACTATGCCGTATTTTTCCTTATTTAAATGACCCCATTATAAGACTACGAAGTCTCTATTGTTGATAGCTCATCGAATTTTCAATTTGTTACACCTTAGAATTTCTGGAGTTAAAGGTCCGATCTCATATCATTCGAGATCCATTACATGCAGGTTCAATGCGTTACAGATAATTTAGAAAAACAAACTTGCTGGCAACAAAGCAACAGGACAAGATTGTCTCAACAAAACCACTCACACTATCAGCTCGAGTTTCTGTCTCTTCAATTCTTAGCTTGACAAATACAAGTATTGATATGGAAATCTTTTCAACTAATCTAAAATTACCCAGAGTATTCATAGTCGTTCAACAAGATCAGCAAACAATAGTTGACCTGAACCAAAAACCTCAAGGCATAAACAATAATTGATAATTTGCTTGCCTGACTGATTTTTTTACCTAGAAGAAAGGCAATAGTCTGTTTTGTGGTCAAAGCTACATCTTTACGATACGTAAAATTTGGAGTCACTCAAGGCACTAATTTTTATTCTATTCGTATATTTTATTCAGTATTGATATGCTGCTTTAAATGAATGCTACTGAAACTGATTTCTTTTCTTGTGGACTACACAGCCCTATACGCAATGAGTGATACACTCCCTTCTCTTAAATAAGATTTACAACAGGACGTTGATGCAGTTATACGATGGCGAAAAGCCAATAAAATATAATTAAGCACAGAAACAACTAACTGTATGATTACTGAATCAAGGCAAAGAATAAAGAAATTAGCGGATACCAACATATGTGTTCAGAGAAATAAATTTAAAATTAAATAACTTCGAAAATCAAAACCATTTAAGTATGATTATTGAAAAAGCATTTATCGTGATAAAATGAAATAAAGCGTGTGTTCTGCTGTATCCATCACGATACCCTTATTTAACAGACTTGTGTATTACGCTCAATGCTAACAATGTTCATAATGGATATATTGCCTTTGTTCGATTGTGATTGCTTCATATGGTTGAACTGCAATGTTACTAATCCTAATTAAAGTTCCAAATTTTTTACAAGAAAAATATCCTCTAATTTATTTGTTAATTTGCAGCGATTATATTTTTAATCATAGAAAAATTTCTTTAATGATATTTTCACATACAACACTTTCGTAACATGGCTCCATAACATATAAATGAATTCCTAACTCCATCTAGCTTCAAATATCCATTAGAACAACCTATGGTCCATTTCGTACTCTAAACTACATTTGTCTAAAATCAAAAAGACTCTATAAATAATCTTTACATTCTACATCAGTGTTGAGGAATATCACTTCTAATGACTTTAAACAAACACCAACACTATTTTTGGAAAGGTTTTGATGTCTTCTTTGCAAGGCGATGTCACCTATAGATGCTTCCTTTACTTTTTCTTTAAAACTTTTCTCACTCTCGAATGTAGCATGAGTATACGCGTGATCCCTGCGCTAATGAAACGAACCGATTCCTCTAGCAGGAAGTAACATATTCTGTCCAGTTATTCGATGTTTACTGCCAGACAATCACCTCCCAGTTTTTGCTATGCCTCGCGATTTCCATTCTGTGAGCAGAATCATTCGAAAGTTTTCATTCTCAGTCAAGATTCTAGAATTCCGCCGTGGTAATGTTTCCGGTGGCCACCTTATAGAGCTTGGTAATTACATTCAGACTACCCTGTCTCATAGCTTGAATTTCAAGATATAAACGAATTAGCTGATGCATCCATAACGAAATTATTGTAAAAGCGCCGCCAGCCACTCCGGTTAATATATAGTTCCGGCAGCAGTTTAGAATGGCTTACCTGGTCGTTATTCCAGCCAATATTGGTCACGATGGATAGTCCACAAACTGCATCTGCGACAAAACACGTGTTTATATTTCGTGACTACCGCGGTTTTCTTAGCAATTTCATCTCGCCGTTATATTTTTATTTTGTTTTTATAATAAAATTGTCGTTTATCTATTGAACAAAGCGCTACAGCTGAAAACATTCTGTTGCTTGAATTCAAAATTTCACTAAAATATCAAAAAGGATTCTTCTGAAACCACTGCGGGTACTTCTCGTATTGAGGATATATTTGAAATGTAAATGCCAAAAGCGAACTCCGCAACTGCAGTGATGGTCGTCCTTTAACTGGACAGTAGACTGAATTGTCTTAAAATAATGCGTCCATATATTAAGAATGGGACAAAAGAAACATATATGCCTGGTTTTCCTTTAAAGTTATTCTCTCTGACATGGATGATGATAGACAGACTAAAAACTAAACCCAACAACTAAAAGACTAACAGTGTGTATATGACAGGTAAAACATACGAGTGATTTAAGATTTTACGAATGTGCACATAATGAAATTCTCTGCAAGAAAATATTAGTATCACTGTTACGGTAAATGTATATTTATTGCAAGGATTCTGATTCTTCTATGTTTGACTTCACACTAAACACAGTCTAACCGCACATATTTTGCATATGTGAATATCTCTTCATCTGAAAGAAATTTTTTATCATCATAGGCAAAAATTAAAAAGATTATATTTATAGCTGGTGCAGGAAAGTTATAGAGTTTTCTTTTTCTTTACAAATTACTCTGAAACTTCATTACCAACTGGTACAACGAATCATTTGCACGCGTTCAAAATATCCGTTGAACACATTGGTATATTGAAGTATACAATTAGGTGTAGTTTTCAAAATCTCTAAAAATATACTATCAGACTCAGGTGTGTTACGTCAACTGTTGTTTTACTGCATCAGAATCGTTTTGTGTTTTGATTTTATAATTTATTATTCTTGTGCTGTATGGACTATATTTTGTGGGGTTTTTTAAAATACGAAATGCCGCTGCTAGCGTTTGGCTGTTTTATGGTCCTGGTGAAAGAAGAACGACATAGTGGCTGAAACAAATGTTACATAATGTTGGGTATTGATTGAAGAAGACAAACATGATGTGGATCATCCAGTGTGCTATTTTTCTATAAAAACAATAAACCAACGCCAGATAAATTATTACACAATCGAGAACAAATATTTGGTTTTGTTATTGGCTTCGCAACACTTTCAAGTGTATAATATAACTCCTTTTCCGATTATTGTATTCTTTGATCATAATCTCTTTTACTTTCATAAAAAATTAAAATAAAGAGTCAGATCGTTTATGCAGTTTGATGTTAAAACATCGACATTCGAAACATCAAAGGAAAAGATTGTGTGATTGCTAATTAGTTTTCACGTTTATCGAAGTAACATAATGCTCTATTTTTTTTGGTACAATTCCTCTGACACTTTTTTCTATGCAATTGTAATCATTATAGCGTCAAATGTATAGCTGGCTTAGATTTAGAACAAATATTTTTTGTCTAAGTCTTTGTTTACTTTAAAACAGGAAGTGTAAAGTGCTTAAAATTTGTTGGTAACTTCAGATCGAGTTTTGGCCTACCTGACCATTGTGATATCCTAGGCTTGTTTCTACCTGACTTTTGTCATTTTTTAAAGTGTGTATTTTAATTTAAGTTATCTCTGCCATTGGTGACATTGGTACCAATGTTATGTTTACCTTTCTGAATGTTTTGTTATTAATGTCAAACTTACCCTACATTATTGTCTTTATGGCAATTTTGGTACCAATGTTAAATTTACCATTTAGTCCTGTCTTTTTGAAAGTTTTGTTACCTATTTCATGATTGCCCTACATTATTGTCTTTTTGACTGGTTTGGTACTAATGTTAAATTTACAATTCAATATTGTCTCATTGACAGGTTTTATGCCAATGTTAACTTTACCTTCCATTATTGCACCATTGACATTTTTGGTTTTTCCATATGAACTATATTGATTGAGCCGAGCATGTTTTAAAAGCACAACTAATTCATCATGTAGTATAACGGCTTACAAATCAATTATATAGACAACAGCCAATTTTCAAGATAAATCTCAAGTACCAAAGAATGGGACCGAGGATTAGATTTGCGTTCGGACCTTAGCAAAGAAATTGACCCACTAAGTTGCCTGCTTTATTTGTATTTTCGAATTATTGACGAAGATAAGACCCAATTAATCTCTGCTCCTCATGGAATTTTGCAAAGCAGAGATTGTCAAATAGAAAGCTAGCAAATTCGAAATAATGCTAAACAACAGTACAACAGTACACTCAAGACTAGCAAATCCCATCAGGTTGTACATGGTCTCCATTGATAATGACGGGCATTTTTACTGTGCTCCTTAAATCTAATTAACTTTATAATGAAATTAAAAACGTAGTTTCAAGCAAACAAACTGTATTAAAGCAAATAAAGAAGAATGTCACTACAAATTGTTTTTTTTAGAAGGAAAACAATTATGATGCAATAAAAACTATAGAATAGCTATAAAATCAAAAATATTATATATGAAAACTGATTTTGAAAATGTAAAGCAAATATATACCAGACATACAAAGATAAATACAAAGAAACAGATGCAAGCAAAATGGAAGAAGCAATAACTGTAGGAAAAAATGTTGAAAGTAAAAAATCACGGTTGCTGGACATTTAAAAGATCTAAAGTGTACCTTTGGAGAAAAAGCTCAAAAGATTAATCCGAAAGCAAGGGAAAAGTTACCATTACGTAAAAGATTATAAGAACTGTTAAAAGAGAGAGATTTTGCCTCATTAATTGCATATGATGGTTTTAACAGCAACAATTATTGCTGTCTATAGCTAATTTGCTTTGAAGAAAATGTTTGATTGCTCTTGTTATACCTAATCCTACACATGTTCGTCCGTTCCTGAACCTTGACTTGCTCCTGACAAAAATATTCATTTTGTTCTAAGCGAATCACTCTGTTATTTAAAGCAAAGTTTTTAGCGAATCACTCTGTTATTTAAAGCAAAATTTAAAACAAAATAAAAACATCTCCGTATTGGATCTAATTAGAGCTTAAAAAGGAAAGAAATCACAGCATCATTACCAGAATATTTGGTTGTGTAATAAGTTGACGTTTAAATATGATCAGAAACAATGCTTCTAAATTAGCTAATAATTTACTTTTAGTTGATCCTGAATTACTTTGACGTTTTGTTTGCATTTTTGAACCCGATAATAAAAGAGGCTAGAAAATATGGACTTTTTTCTAAAGTTAATTTAGCCAGCTCCTTCGAGCATTCACAATTGTTTGTCTTTTTAATTACTATGAGTTGTGATTACATCATTGTAATCATATTTTTCTTATCTGCTTATGTCTTAATCCGTTTCTTCCTTTACATAATTGACTACCAATTGACAAGTTGCTGGATAGTTTGTATCAGCTTCTGGAATAGTAATTTTTGCATCTGTATTTAAAACAGGTTAATTCAAAGTTTAACGCTATCAGTCTATTTTCAAATTATGTATGTATCCAAAAATATCCTACTACTAATCTTTGTAGGATTGTCACTAGACAATATACAGAGACCATAATCACCAAAAGCGAAGTTCTTTTCTACGGTTTGACATGAAATATATTGAAATTTATTTCATCTGCCTCATAATCTTCTAGACTTAATTTCTGAGTTTTGTTTTAAAATCTTGAAGAGTGGAGACAGATTATTTATATGTTCCATTGTAAACCATGACCGTTACTCATAATATTTGTGTTACAATTCAGGACATGGATAAGGAACATCAATCCATTTACTCATACTTTCTGTGTTACAATACCATATTAACACTTCTTGTAATCTGTCAACAATAGTGATGGACGCTTAATCCATTTCGAATAATTAGTGTCGCTGACAATCGTTAAAAAATGTCAATACTCTAGGCGAATTTTATTTAAAAAATCGTCTAGTTGATATTTCAGGTCAATGATAAGAAACTCATATTGTTTTCGACTGCAATAAAATAATAATCAATTGTCATATCTAACTTTTCAGAGTCTACTGGTTGCTATGGAAAAAGTCCTCGCGCAACGATGGATTTAACTAATCAGCGTGAAGTTTGTTAGGTTATTTTAGAAGCAAAAACATAATTCTAGCTAGGGCTATATACTGTTTAAATAAGAAAGGTGTCCTTTGAGAGATGCAAGTAGCTCATTTGTATGGGCTTTTAAATACTTACATTAACTTTGGCTTTTAATATTAAAACCTACGTACCAAAATAGCGCCTTCAGTTCTTTCGCTCAGACTTGATGTTTTGAAAAGATACTTCCAAATAATCTATAGCATTTAAAACCATGTAATATATGTTCATGGACTGGATAAATAGATTCTCACCTATGACTATAATAGACAACTGGATACACATAGAGATAATCCCATTGTCTCTGACCTTTGTCTGTAATAGACACCTGGACTCGCCAAGAGACAATCCCATAAACTCTCACCTTTGTAGGTTATACACACATGGATATACGCCAGGAGAAAATGTTGTTAACATATACAAGTGGCACTTTGGTAAAAGGTGGGTGGATGTTAACTTCGTGATTTTCAAACTAAAAATGTAGAGAAAACTCTGTGCATACTAAAATTGTTCTTCTAATATGACAGGTATTTTTCTGGCTTTCCTTTTTCCTTATACCTTGCAACTGAAATTTTATTTTCTCTATCGACTTCCCTAACAACTTTGGTGTCCCTTGTGGCCGAATGGTCTAAGACGCTCATTTATGCAAACCACTAATATATCACCTTGTTCCTCGTGGGCTCTAGTTCGGCCAGTGTTGGTATGCGAGAAAAATTGTCAGTAGCTTCCTGTGGGTGGGTGGTTATTCCCTTTGCTTTACCGGGTACCTCCTCGATGAAATATACTGGCTGTCATGTATAGCATTTGCTTTGCTGAAAAAGAGGCTAAACCCACAAAATCAAAGCAAGCTTAATTACTTTGAAACTTTTGTACCGGATAAAAGCAAGGTTTGCCACATTACCTTGGCAGTTTATTTATTTGTTTCCTACAATTAATATCTAGCAGACGATGTTTAATTTAAATATTTAGGTATATTGTATATTTCATCACAAAATGTTCTATGGTTTGATAGGTTTGGTACCATTGTTAAGTCTAATTTTCAAAATACTCTCTTTGACAGTTGTAGTACCAATGAAAAATCTGCCAATAGGTTTCCACTCTTTAACAGTTTTGGTACTAATATTAAATCTTCCTTAGGAAAAAGATATGCTGTTTTACAAAATATTCAATCTGTAGTATAACACCTTACAAATCAATTTATACAGAGCAGAAACCCCATATGCAAGGCAGTTGTCAAGTACCAAAGGCTGGGATCAAAATGGAACTTTTGAGCTGGAAAACAGTTATTGATTTTGTCTTATCTCTGCAAAGGATCTTCTTTGAGTGTTCAAAATACCATAACAAGTTAACTTTTCATCATGTTTCGTCAGTCAATTGCTTCATTCTTTTCTACCTTTCGACATCGCCACAGTATATTATAATCTTGATGTCAATGTTTTTTTTTTAAGGTGAAAGGAGACAAATGTTTCACAAAAGGGCTACAATGTCTCCTTAACCTTTTCTTGTTTCCAAACACATTGCTCTCATTATCAATTTCAGTTCCCTGCTTTAGTAGTTATCCCCTCTTTTTTTAACCAGTCTGACCTAATTAGTCTCCAGTCCCCATGCAAACTTGTGTAAGGGCCACATATTTTTAAATCATAAAATAAGCTAAATTAATTCACTTCTAGGAATATGTTTTGGTCCCTCACTCACCCAAACCAAGCAAAAAAGGAGAAATCATAATATATTTATACACACAGTCCATCAAAGCTTCTGTTTGATGTATAATATGGCTTGTGACATGTTATTATATTTATTTACATACAGATTTAAAAAACATGATGAACTCCATGCAAAAATCAAACTAAAAGCATAATACATTACCTTTGAAAGTATCAACGTACTGCATATAATTTTGACTACCATCCAGAGATAAATATATGATAAAAATATGTTTGTTTCACTGCATGCATTTGATTTGACTATGTACAAAAATGTTGTGTTTAGTATTACAGGTTTTGTAATATTGATGTTAAACTTAGTATTTTATCCTATGTCAGATTTAGGTATAAGATAAACAAGCTACAGCTTAGGACCTGACAGTCTGAACTCACAGTCTGAAGTGGTCTCTCAAATTTATTTTATACCCAACAGGGCGCCTACAGTTTCCTATAGCTTATGGCCTCGCTATGTTTAAATCCGGCACTAGACATATTGTAAAATATAACATTATACTTTCATTAACTGGACTATCGCCTGCATAATCACAAACAATGATATAAATAAATATACTACAGCGCTTTCAAAGTAAGTTACCATTACATTGTCAAAGTACATTTTAGAATGTGAAGATTTCTCATTTTCTATTGTTTAATGTCAGTTGCATTAACTCTATAACTCCATCTTCATCATTTAGAGCCACTTAATATTGTTGAAGGTAGTTTTGTTTGGCAAATTCACATTTTGGGTGTCAAAATGGCAGGAAGACCTTATTGCCACGCGTATTTTGGAAGCCATTTTCTCGACTTATTTAATAATATTCGTCGAGTGGAATCAGAGAAGTAGGGGGTTCTTATGGGTACCAACCCTATAAAGCAGGTTCTTTGTGGACAGATTCTTTTAACATTTTGTACAATCAATCACACCCCAACTTAAGGAATTTGTATTTCAACCATTCATTGAAAGTTTTCAGCTTGGGAACTTTTCCAACAATATGAACGGTTTGTAGATATAAGCGATTAAATATACTGTAGATTGGGTGGTGGGAGGCGGTGGGATTTTGATAGTTGGGATAACGGCACTGTTAATACATATTGGCTATAAATGAGTTATAAATACCATTTCGAAGGACACACAGAAGCTACCGATCTAGATTGGCATAGAAGGATATCTTACCAGTCGTCCTTTGATTACGAGTTCTAAGATCTACCTTGTTCGAACTAAAATAAATAAATACGTGGGTTTTTTCTATTTCAAAATTGATTTTTTATTAAAATTTCTTATGAATGTAAAAATAGAAAATGAATACATTGTGTCAGATCCACCTGTAACATTTATTATTCTCACCCATACCAAATTCAACATATATCCCATTTTTCTAAAAGTAAATTTCTTCGAACTTCAACTTGGAAAAATTGGCCATCTCTCTGACCACACAATGTTACATATCTATTAATTCTTCTTTTCCCAGCAGTTTATTATTAGAAATTGGTGCTCAAAACATGATAATAAACCTTGAACCTCTAATATTTTTTCAGGTTAGTACAATATAATGTGGTGTTCAAAACTGTCTACATAAATTTATATGAATGCTTATACCCGTGGTAATTATCATAGTGTCTAAGATAAGTGTTTAGATAAATTTGTATGAATCTGTAGATCCGTGGTAATTACCATAGTGTCTAAGTTAAGTGTCTATATAAATTTATATGAATGCTTATATCCATGGTAATTACCTTAGTGTCTAAGATAAGTGTCTATATAAATTTATATGAATCTGTAGATCCGTGGTAATTACCATAGTGTCTAAGATAAGTGTCTATATAAATTTATATGAATGCTTATATCCGTTGTAATCATCATAGTGTCTAAGATAAGTGTCTATATAAATTTATATGAATGCTTATACCAGTGGTAATTACCATAGTGCCTAAGATAAGTGTCTATATAAATTTATATGAATGCTTATACCAGTGGTAATTACCATAGTGTCTAAGATAAGTGTCTATATAAATTTGTATGAATGCTTATATCCGTTGTAATTACCATAGTGTCTAAGATAAGTGTCTATATAAATTTATACGAATGCTTATATCCGTTAAAATTACCATAGTGTCTACGATAAGTGTCTAGATAAATTTATATGAATGCTTATATCTGTGGTAATTACCATAGTATCTAAAATAAGTGTCTAGATAAATTTATATGAATCTGTAGATCCGTGGTAATTACCAGTGTCTAAGATAATTGTCTAGATAAATTTATATGAATGCTTATATCCGTGGTAATTACCATAGTGTCTAATAGATTATTAAGGTTTTGCAGCAGTACTGACACTTATCTAGCTGAAAATAACATTAGGGTATCTAATTTAAAAAACTGTCAAAATCTTATTTTTTAAAGGTGTAAACGTGAAGTTGAATAGTACATCTGTCACTAAATTAGACTAGTTCCATTTCGTGTGTTGAATGGCACAAAATCTGTTTTTGAATTAGAATATTTCCAAGCGGTGAAGTTGGATAGTACAAAATATGTCCCTGAATTACTGAGACACGGATAAACAATCAAATCAGTTAAATGTTTATTTTAGCTACATAGAAGCTATCTTCCTTTTTAGTAGATATCATGAAATATTTCACACGAGAAGTGGAAACATTGTATTGTCACGTGTGAAACATTTCCTGTTATCCTCTCAAAAAACTTTAGAGCTGTCTTTTATTATTTATTTGTGATCACATAAAGCCTCAGTTTCCCTGGATTTGTTTCTTCGTTCTGTGTCAGTGAAATTAACGTCGCCCTGACTATATCGATAAGAAATTCCGAAATAAAGCAATAGTTTTAAGACAGCGACTTTTTAAAATTTAGATTGTATCTATAATGTTCAAATAGTGTATTTTATCAAATAAATGAATGTCTTTGAGCAGAAAAGAAGATGTATTTTAAATATGTTAGCACATTTCTTGCGTGTATTGACACAGTGAACATTTTTGGGATGGGTTAATTGCAAAAACATAAGAGGACAATAGACTTCAAAGAGTAACATCATCCAAAAAACATATTTTAATGGTTTTCATTTTCCATGCAAGCATTTTCACTGGGTTTTTTTTTTATTCAGGACTGAATTTTGTTTATTTGCATGCTTGCAGTCTATTTCGGTAACAGACTGCAGCTACATTTCGATCGTCACTTAATCAATGCCTGATTTCTCCATCATTTTTAGACATGTTTATGATTAAGGTGACAGTTAAAAATCGCTGCCTAAACAATTTGATTACTATATACAATCAAGAATTTTCCTTAAAAATGTGTATCGTTTGTCGTTGGTTGTTACGAGTAAACGATGCTCTATGAGTGACACAGAACATCGAATAGTAACAGGTCGTTTAAGTTCAGTCACTGACATTTTTTGCATGATTCATGTGAAAAATGATTATAAAAACTATTTAAATGAGACCAGCTTTTGTTGTTTAGAGTTCAACATTATGCATTTTTGATGGCGCCTTTCCATGGAATGCATAAATGCACACTTGAAGGTTAACAGTCGACACATTTTAAGATCTAGCCATTCTGTCTGTGAAGGAGACAGATAAGAAGGGTGAGAAATAGTGAAAGAAAGAAAAGAAGAAAATAAAGTCTTCCTTAATATGGCAATGCAGATCAATAAAACGTATATCATAGATACTTCCTAAATGGAAAAAGAAAGTAGATCCAAAAGTAGCGGTATGATATTTGACCGTTTGGCCCGGATTTTAAAAGGGGTCAGTGCATTATATACCCCATGACTTTACTCTTTGTTACCGTCGCGTCACATGCGAGTATGCTACGTACGTGTGCAGTTCGGCTATAAATGTGAGTAACAAAATCAAAGTAATTCTAAAAGTCACTTGATCAATTTTGCGTGGCGTAAACGATGGAGCCAATTACTAATTCTTTGAAACTATAAAAGGATACACCGCTAAAGTAAGCGATTAAAAGTCTGCAACCAGCACGCGCTGTGAATTCAGTCCTTATTCACACTTCTAATATCGATGTTGTTTTATAAACATATTGGAAATTCTTCTCAAACATGAAGAATGTGAGTAGCAAAATAAACTTGAGAAAAAATGTTATCCTGGGAAATGTAGATTAATATATGCTGACGAACATTTACTCGATCTTCACTGCCTGTAAATCAGCTACTTGATTTGGGGTCGCTAACGCCCAGATTCAGATTCTTTGCTCAAACAAATAGGTGGTTTATTCATTTATTCATTTGCACCAACACGGAGTCGAACTCAGCTATGCAAATCATTTTGTCCTCAATAGCCATCAAGTACAGCTTGATAATTATATTGTCAATTCTTTGCGAAACAGAAAGAGGTTCTAAATATACATTGAATGTAACCTAACGAACTTAATTTATCAGCACCACTTAGACACCGGTTGATATCGATATGCCTCTGACAACAACTCAGATTGACGTGTCTATGATAGTTGCTGTGATCACAATTTCAGAAACACCAACGCCAATAGCGATCACAGCGGTGAAGCTGCAAATGGCATCTACAACCACACACCGAGCTTGCATTTCGAAAATTAAACATTTCTGTGGCGTCTATCAACAGCTTCTGATATGGCATTGCTGGCGAGTGTTGTCGTTCGATGTAAATATTTATAAAAGTTTCCAAATTTACTATGATTATATGACAAGCAGTTGCCCTGTGCCTAAAGCGGTGTTGTATATATCTGTTTCTGTGGCGGCTTCAAGAAAATATTATGCTGTGGTTGTTTTAGAGCTAAGCCATCAGTTCATCATACACAACAAGATTATTTGAGCTTGTGTCAAGGTCTTCAACAGAAGAGTGTATGTGGATAAGAAATCAAAGATTGAAGCTTTGCTTAACCGTTTCATAATTTGATTAATAAATAGTTGAAATTTCCAGTATTCAGCTGGGTCAATGATCAAAGCCCAAAATGAGTTAGGAAACATGTCACCGTGCTTGGATAGCCTGGGCTTTGTCTGCGCAGAGAAGTAAATGACAGTGAACTCGGATTTTCTATTTCGCGATGCCATGTTGAATGGTACCTGTTGTAAAGCACACGAAAGCCTTCATATCTTATGCGATTCAGCAAATTCATCGCGGGTTCAAACACGTATGTTCGAGTTGCGATGAAAACATAGCTCTGGATACAATTATACGGGTATTGGACACGGTTGTGATATAGATCTCACCGATTACCTAAATACGACCAGTACTACGCTCGGAAAAGGGTAGCCAGATCGATTATCTTAAAGGTGTGAAGGCCAAGATTCTCATTTAAAAATCCACTCATTAGAGGTAGAAATGTAAGATAGCAAACAAGCATGGGTAAGAAACTGACTGCAATATAATGAGATTAATCGAATGGAGAAGTTGTTGTTGAAAATTAGCGAGGGTTGAAAATATATTCAGAAGATCGCTGATCGAGCATGATGAGCGAATCAAGTATGGTGTCACCTACCAGCACGAATAATAATTTCCCAAGAAAGGTGTAGTGACGAAGTTCATCAGGTTGATCTTTTGTTTCTCCCACAAGATTGTTTTGAGTAAAAAAGTTATTCTTCGAAGCGTAAAATTAACAGCAATACTATGAATGAGTTCTTTGAACTTTTGAGTAACCTGTGCAGGAAATTATGAATTGCCAAAGACCCAACTCTTTCAAGCTGGTTTGGAGTGTCGTTCTTATCTGTATAATTGCTTGTGGAATGTAACGTGCAATTTCTATCCGCCTGGCTCTTGGAGGAAATTTAAAACTAGCTACGATGCTGTTGTTGCGTTTCAGCTATGGAACCTGATATGGCAAGTGTGTTAATGTTCCTTGTGTATTTTCGTATATTTATTCTGCATTTGTCAGTTTAGTGTTGATATTATCATGGCAACCGGCTGTGGTTGGTCCGGGGAAAGTTGCCGTGCTTCTAATAACGTATCTATATCAGCTTTTAGCATAACGCTGCGAATTCGTATCAAAAGTTTTCGAATGCTTAAATTGACATGATGCGTTCAACTGTCATATCCATCTTTCTATATGCTTCTGAAACATGGACGCTTACATCAGATCTACAAAGAAGGATTCAAACCTCCGAAATGCGATTCTACCGCAAGATCTTGGGCATCTCACACATTGACCATATAACCAATGAAGAAGTCGACAACATGATCCAAGGAGCCATCGGATCCTATGAAGACCTCTTGACCACTGTAAAAAAGGCGCCAACTGCTGTGGTATAGTCATGTCTCAAGATCATCTGGACTGGCAAAAACAATCTTGCAAGGCATAGGGCGATGGTGCAAAAATGAGGCAGACATAAACAGAGGTGGGAAGACAACATTAAGGAGTGGAGAGGCATAAGATTTGGAGATTCCCAAAGAGCAGTAGAGAACAGGGAGAGATGGAGAGAATTTTTTATAAAGTCAACTGTGATGCCCCAATGACCTCTTGTTTTAAGGGATGATGAAGATGATGATGATGATGATGATGATGATGATGATGATGATGATGAGTTAATTCACAGTAAGTATTATGGAAAATAAGGCAGATTCAATGTTCTAATTGCTTATTGCATCAATAATTTGTGAAAAATGTTTTTACTTTACCAGGATCAGAAAATTCGATCGCTTCAATCATGGTAATTATTTCACTGACCTGTAATTTTCTCAACAATATCTTTAGAATCTTCCTCGACAATTGGTTCCAAATATTTGCTGTCGAGTGTTTGCCGGCGCGCGATAATACTCGCAAACTGATTGGTATGGTCGGCAAATCTGGTCATGTGGCTGTACTTCGATACCAATATTGATGTCGAACAGTGAGAGCAACATGTAACACTAGCAATGTGATTTACATATTCGTTATAGCATGCTATGCCTTAGACTTGCATTGTATAAGCATGTGTGTGTGTGTATATATATATATATATATATATATATATATATATATATATATATATATATATATATATATATATATATATATATATATATATATATATATATATATATATATATATATATAGATGCAATAAACTGACGACGAACAGTACGAAACTAGTAACTAACTAGCCTAAGCGCTTTCGACTCTTAATGAGTCTTTTTCAAAGGCAAATACAAAACATAGTTACGACAAACAAATAAACACAAAAACGTTGCGTTTGTAAACCTCTACATTTCTATCTTCACATGTGCTAAAACTATAAATACAACCAGCTTGTATAGACTAGTTGCGGAAACTGAAAACGTTGTATAATTCCCTAAAAGTCTACAAGCCAAAGCGACATCTATTTTTACTTTGTGTACATATGTAACGCAGATTATATCCCGGATATTTGGTTCTATACCGGTTATTCTTATAGTAAAAATTGAAGGATAAGAAGATTTAGAAAATGTTAAATTCTACTAGTGCATAGTTTTCATTTTCTAGTCTTCTTGGTTTAGACCGCTTGGTTTCAATGTTCTAAGGCGGCGTATCCAGTATGATTCCTTTTCCTTCCTGGTTTCGGAGCTCCAGCTGTGGTTGTTGGCAATAGCGATAAGTATTATATCACTGAAAGTGTGGCCAGGGGAGGAGAAGTGTTCTGCGACCGGGCTTCTGTACAGCTTTTTTGTCATCCAATCAGATCTATGAAGGTTTATCCTTATGTGTAGCTTTTCAGTTTCTCCCACGTACTGAAGGCCACAGATCTTACATGTGATGAGATAAATCACATTCTTTGTTTTGCACGTTTTGTTTGGACCATGTATGTTTAGTTTTTCTTTAGTCACTGTGCTAGTGAATGTCTTGGTCTCTATCATATGTTGACAGGTTTTGCATCTTTTATCGCCACAGGGTCCAGATTGACTAGGTTGGTTTTGACTAGCGATTGTTGTTAGCTTGGCCCTGACTAGGATGTCCTTTAGGTTTTTTGGTCTCCGGTAAGCTACTACAGGTTTGTTCGGAAGTATTAGGTTTAGTATGTCTGACGATTGCACGGTTGGCCAGTGGTTTGCGATGATTTTACCTACTTTGGGATTGTCTGGGTGATAGGTCAGAATAAATGGTATCCTATCAACCTTTTCTTTCTGTCCATATCTGAGTAGGTCATCACGGTTTGTTTGTTTGGCCCTTTGGATTGCCTCCGCAATCAGGTCTTTGTCGTAGCCTCGGTAAATTAAATGTTTAGCCAGCTCTTCAGACCTTTCTAGGAATCTTTCATCGTCGGAGCAAATTCTGCGTATGCCTGGCTATATGGAATGTTCTTAATGCAGTGTTTTGGATGACAGCTGGTTGGGAGAAGATACTGGTGTTTGTCGGTTGGTTTCGAGTAGATGTCTGTGTGTAATTTGTTTTCCACCAGTCTGGTTGTTGTGTCCAGGAAAACATGGTTTGAGTTGGAAATTTCTGCCGTGAATTTTATTGAAGGATGGAAGTTGTTTGCCTTTGAAATGAAGTCATCCAGACTTTCTCTTCCATACTGCCACTTCATTTCTATATCCTCGATAAAGCGTACCCACTGGTATGGTGTACGCTCAACCGATGCTAAGAGCTTTCCCTCAAGTTTTCCCATGAAAATGTTAGCATACGAAGGGGCCATTTTAGTACCCATTGCAGTTCCATTGATTTGTAGGTAGTTTTCTTCATTAAATTCAAAGTTGTTGAGTTTTAGGACAAGCTCCAGGAGTTGGATTAAGAAGTGTGTGGGTGGATTGTTTACAGTTCTTGTTTCCCATGCTTCGCTGCATGCCTGTAACCCTTCGTTGTGCGGTATGTTGGTGTACAAAGATGTGACGTCTAAGGAAGCAAGTAATGTATCTGGCAGTAATGGTTCACTAGCTTTGTTTTTTATTAGATAATCTGTCGTGTCTTGAAGATATGATGGTAATTTGTGGACATGTGGTCTCATAAAATGATCTAAATATTCTGATATCCTTTCTGTGGGGTGCCCGTTACCTGAGATTATAGGTCTGCCAGGGTTTCCTTGCTTGTGGATTTTGGGTAGAAGATAAAATCTACCTGCTCTTGGGTTTTCTGGGCTTAAGTAGTTTTTAGTTTGCTGGTCTATGTGTCCGCTTTGGTACGCCTCGTCAATAACATTAGTGATGATTTTTGCATATTCCAGCGTTGGATCATGGTCCAGTTTTTGGTAGAACCTAGCGTCACTTAGTTGTCTACTTGCTTCACTAATGTAGTCTTCCCTATTCATATCAGAATATTTAGATCATTTTATGAGACCACATGTCCACAAATTACCATCATATCTTCAAGACACGACAGATTATCTCATAAAAAGCAAAGCTAGTGAACCATTACTGCCAGATACATTACTTGCTTCCTTAGACGTCACATCTTTGTACACCAACATACCGCACAACGAAGGGTTACAGGCATGCAGCGAAGCATGGGAAACAAGAACTGTAAACAATCCACCCACACACTTCTTAATCCAACTCCTGTAGCTTGTCCTAAAACTCAACAACTTTGAATTTAATGAAGAAAACTACCTACAAATCAATGGAACTGCAATGGGTACTAAAATGGCCCCTTCGTATGCTAACATTTTCATGGGAAAACTTGAGGGAAAGCTCTTAGCATCGGTTGAGCGTACACCATACCAGTGGGTACGCTTTATCGATGATATAGAAATGAAGTGGCAGTATGGAAGAGAAAGTCTGGATGACTTCATTTCAAAGGCAAACAACTTCCATCCTTCAATAAAATTCACGGCAGAAATTTCCAACTCAAACCATGTTTTCCTGGACACAACAACCAGACTGGTGGAAAACAAATTACACACAGACATCTACTCGAAACCAACCGACAAACACCAGTATCTTCTCCCAACCAGCTGTCATCCAAAACACTGCATTAAGAACATTCCATATAGCCAGGCACTGAGGATACGCAGAATTTGCTCCGACGATGAAAGATTCCTAGAAAGGTCTGAAGAGCTGGCTAAACATTTAATTTACCGAGGCTACGACAAAGACCTGATTGCGGAGGCAATCCAAAGGGCCAAACAAACAAACCGTGATGACCTACTCAGATATGGACAGAAAGAAAAGGTTGATAGGATACCATTTATTCTGACCTATCACCCAGACAATCCCAAAGTAGGTAAAATCATCGCAAACCACTGGCCAACCGTGCAATCGTCAGACATACTAAACCTAATACTTCCGAACAAACCTGTAGTAGCTTACCGGAGACCAAAAAACCTAAAGGACATCCTAGTCAGGGCCAAGCTAACAACAATCGCTAGTCAAAACCAACCTAGTCAATCTGGACCCTGTGGCGATAAAAGATGCAAAACCTGTCAACATATGATAGAGACCAAGACATTCACTAGCACAGTGACTAAAGAAAAACTAAACATACATGGTCCAAACAAAACGTGCAAAACAAAGAATGTGATTTATCTCATCACATGTAAGATCTGTGGCCTTCAGTACGTGGGAGAAACTGAAAAGCTACACATAAGGATAAACCTTCATAGATCTGATTGGATGACAAAAAAGCTGTACAGAAGCCCGGTCGCAGAACACTTCTCCTCCCCTGGCCACACTTTCAGTGATATAATACTTATCGCTATTGCCAACAACCACAGCTGGAGCTCCGAAACCAGGAAGGAAAAGGAATCATACTGGATACGCCGCCTTAGAACATTGAAACCAAGCGGTCTAAACCAAGAAGACTAGAAAATGAAAACTATGCACTAGTAGAATTTAACATTTTCTAAATCTTCTTATCCTTCAATTTTTACTATAAGAATAACCGGTATAGAACCAAATATCCGGGATATAATCTGCGTTACATATGTACACAAAGTAAAAATAGATGTCGCTTTGGCTTGTAGACTTTTAGGGAATTATACAACGTTTTCAGTTTCCGCAACTAGTCTATACAAGCTGGTTGTATTTATAGTTTTAGCACATGTGAAGATAGAAATGTAGAGGTTTACAAACGCAACGTTTTTGTGTTTATTTGTTTGTCGTAACTATGTTTTGTATTTGCCTTTGAAAAAGACTCATTAAGAGTCGAAAGCGCTTAGGCTAGTTAGTTACTAGTTTCGTACTGTTCGTTGTCAGTTTATTGCATCTATTTTAATTAATCCCTGACAAACGTGATCCCTTGGTGGATCCAGTACGCTTGAGAGGGTTGTTATCCGCCATATGATTTGTATTCTTTATATATATATATATATATATATATATATATATATATATATATATATATATATATATATATATATATATATATATATATATATATATAGATATATATATATATAGTTTAATACAAACAATACTATCATACAGGTTAGAGAAATTAAATTCATAAACTACCGAGTTTCGAACCCAGGTCCGCGAGTAAATGGCACCCATGCCTGCACACGATGGGTGCCATTTACTCGCGGACGTGCGTTCGAAACTCGGTAAAGAACGAATTTAATTTCTCTAACCTGTATGATAGTATTGTTTGTACTAAACTGTTATTTCAGCCCAATATTATCAAGATTCTACTACAGAATCCAGGGATAGAACAGTCTGTTCTGTCTGGTATATATATATATATATATATATATATATATATATATATATATATATATATATATATATATATATATATATATATATATATATATATATATATATATATATATATATATATAAGTGTGTGTATGTATGTATGTATGTATGTATGTATGTATGTATGTATGTATGTATGTATGTATGTATGTATGTATGTATGTATGTATGTTCCAGTGAACAGTTTGTATTGTCTAAAGAATATTATACAATTGTAGTAAATTTGTACACATAGCCGTCTGTGTTAATTGTGATATATAGTGTTACTTCAGGTTCTGGTAATTATCAGTCTCATCTTCTTGATTTCAACAGAAAATATTTTACAAAATTCATACTCTTGATATAAATTCATATTGCACATTACCAAAACTTAAAATGACCCATAAACTGGGAACCTTTTGTAGTCGACAGAATTCACTGATTTATACAAAATTCTAAATCAGTATCGCGTGATCGTTTATATCAGAAACCACAAAACTCGGTTGATTATTATGTATTGGAATTATTAACCGAATAATAAGCTTCATTAGTGGAAAGTAATCTAGTCCCAGAAAGTTTAACATGAAAAGTTCGAGTGCAAGCTTGGAGCTCAGAAGCATTATGCATTGATAAGCAGCAGGATCTAAGTAACTACGCCATTACAACGAATTGGGGTCATCTATTTCAGTGCATTATTTTTAGCTCTAAGTTTACATGCTGGATAAAATATAACCACAAGACTCAAAGTAATGAAATTTAGTGTTATTATAAGATAATGAAATGAAACTGATAAACTCATAGAATATAGATTAAACAGAATCCTAGTGAAATAGAGTTGTCAGATGACGGATAGTATCCAGATGACCAACGCGGTTATTAACATGCTCTTCATGCAGATATTTTTTAACAATAATCTAAACGACTCAGTTCTCCAATCGAGATTCAGCATCCTTGTTACTACTTGCAATCTTATGCTGCAACTTAAACGACAAATCTGATAATGGAAAATTATTTCGGAAGTTTAATTTCCGGCGACTGTAAATTTACATACATATTGAAAAACGTTGATGAAAAAACGGATTAAAGACGCATTACCCTAAAGCAGAATAGAGACATTGGGAACAGGGATATAATAATAGAGCACGTTAAGCTTTATCTTTCATTTTTGTATTAGTACGTTACGCTGGTGATTATTAATGTTAAGTTTTCTTACAGTGTTATGGTGATTAATTTTGGAGAGGGGTAGTGCGCATTGCTAGAAAGTAAGATAATAAAGAATATGCAAACTATAAAAAATGAATTAAACGGAGGTCATGATATATAAACACATAAAAATAAATCAATGTGCGCAGTTCAAAATTTCAGAATGTGTAGCTATTTCTCTTACTTTTGGTTAGTTGGTTTTCAACTGCTTTGGTGAGCATACAAATTGCTGTAGCAAAATATATTCTGATTCCGTAATGAATATACAAAATATTCTAATGTTTTATATTAAGTGAGCACATCTATTGACTTTCGTCTGTTCATCATAATTCAATTCATAAAAAGCAGATTCAAAACAGGTTTTTAATGGGTCTTCAAACGAAACGATAAACGACACCAGTAATTTAAATATGCTTATCTTTAAGATAGTATACCCTTAATTGTAGTACCTTATAAGAATTAAATTCACTTTACATGTATGTATTTTCATAGTGTATTTACAAACATTTGAAAATACTCATGAATTGTATTCCGTAAATAAATAGGCATTGTTTTGACGTTTAAATATTTAACAAGCTGTTTTTTCTCATTTACAGCACATATCTTTTGTTGCGGACGTATATTTTTTCTTTCTGATTATCATCTAATTGTATACCATGTGAATACTACAGGCATGGTAAATAAAAATTTCATAAAACACAAGAGTCCAGTTATTAGTTTGGTTTCCTCTTTAAGGTACGTTTTGTATTTCAAGTTTTGATTAATCAACTATGGAGTAAATCAAAAACTTCTTATACCTATTTCCCTGTTTAATTAAGTAACAAATATTTCTGTTTTCGTCTGTTTTAGTTCATTTGTTAATGTGCTAGTCTTTAATTTATATAGGTTTTTAGTATAATTTATTTTTCATAGCATACCTTTGTTTCAAATAGTTATGATATTTTATATTTGCATTATTTTTACATACATTGTCAGTACTAGCACTATGTTATTTATGATTATGATTATGATTGATACATTTTATGTAGGTGTAGGCTGGTATAGTCTGATCAATTCATATTCTGATTGTATTGCGTCATTGCATGACAAATGCCGGTAATCGTAGTAATTTTCAGTTATAATAATACTTTCACTCACGTTAATTTGTTCCCTTTTGTCATCATGATGTGGCTTTGTCGGTTAAATCATTCTTTTTTCGTAGCTGTCACAAAGGATAAATGTTAGCAGTTATTTTGTTATTCGTATTAATAATACTGGTGCTAAATCCTGCTTTACCTTAATGAATTTCGTCTTCATTGTCATGGTTTTTTTTGTTATTTAATTACTTCTTCAATTGTCCCTGATGAAATCTAAATGCTAAAGTATTCCATAGATTTCTTTATTTCCTCCAGTTTAGTATCTAAGGCATTTATGTTTGGGGTCTTTATTTGCTTAGTTTGATTCAAGTACTATTTTATACGAGGTGTTTCCTGTTCTAATTCTCTTTTTCTCTTTTTTTGTATGTCATAAGAAATGTTGTTTAACATCAGATTGAACAAGTAATACTTCTCAAACTTTTTTCCTTTCGTCATCTGATTTATTTAACCCTTGAATTACGTTATTTCTTTTACGACCACTCTGCATATGTATATTTCTTTTACGACCACTCTGTTCAATGTCTGCATATGTATTGTATATTTGGTTTCTATATATTGTTATGTCTTCAAAATATTATCCATCAAATATTTATCCATTATCAACACACTTATGTACAAATTATATTGTACCTACAAGAACTGATTGGACTGTACCACGCATATATATTATATATTTGGTCTCTATACACTGTTATGTCTTCAAAATATTATCCATCAAATATTGATCCATTATCAACACACTTATGTACAAATTATATTGTACCTGCAAGAGCTGATTGGACTGTATCACCTACACTGGTGATACGGCTGTTCATCATCATCACCATCACCATCACCATCATCATCATCATCATCATCATCATCATCATCATCATCATCATCATCATCAATCCCTTTACCCAAGAAGTCATTGGGGCACCACAGTTGAAATTCTCTCCATCTTTCCCTGTTCTCTACTGCCCTTTGGGAATATCCAAATCCCATACCCTTCTACTCCATAATGTTGTCTTCCCACCTCTTTTTCTGTCTACATCTTTTTCTGCACCATCGCACTATGCCTTGCAAAATTGTTTTTGCCAGTCCATATTATCTTGAGACATGACCATACCACTTCAGTTTGAGTCTTTTTTATAGTGGTCAAGAGGTTTTCATAGGATCCGATGGTTCGTTGGATACTATTCTGGAATTTGTTGGCTACATGGGCAATGTATGAGATTCCCAAGATCTTGCGATAGCATATCCTTTCAAATGTTGGAATCCTTTTTGTAGATCTGATGTGAGCGTCCATGTTTCACAAGCATACATAACGATTGATAAGACAATCGTGCATGCCAGCATTATATCGGAACCAAAAGCAGTGTTGTTATCTTTTCATATTGGTCTCAAACTTGTTATTTCTGCTGTTGTCTGGTCGATTCTGCAAAGTAGTTCTCGTTTGGAGCCCTCATCTGCGAAAATTGATCCGGCTGTTACTTCAATTTAAATCAGTGCTCATTAATTGATCTAGTGTCACATCTTATCGCCCTTGTGTGGATTTAAATCTATAATTACGTAATCAGTTTGAAGATATAAGCCCCAGTTAATTAACGTGAAAAACGTGTTTTCTGGCATATCGAAAACAGTTTTCAACTTCATATTTGATTTATTTCTCATATCTCTTTGTGTTTGCTTCTAATGATCATTAGCACAGTAAGAGACAGAGGCACCTCGAAAAAATTGATTACAGCTAGAGACTGATGCAGAGATGATCAGTACAAATTACAGTAATGTTGATGCATTGATTACGTCGGTTAAAATGCACCAATTATTTAGACTTCAGACAGCAGAAAATGTATGCATTGACTTTCTCTTATTAAATAACTGGCTATAAGTCAAATTAAAGGTTAGTCATAATCATTAATTATTTCTCAGACTTGCGTGAACTTTTTAAGTGTGTTTAAAGCACTCAAAATAAATACCATGTTTCATTGTCGTAATTTGACCTCAGACCACAATTGTTTGTGGTGAAGTTGACAAAATAAGGAACATATTCCAAGCAAATGAAACCAATTCAGTTTTTTATTTGGCAGCTGACATCCTTTGAGATGTATTGAGTTTTGTTGATAATTCAAATATATACTTGAATGTTTACAAATATTCAAAGATTGTTAAACTTAACTGCTATGCAATGACGACGGACAGATGTAAAATTTGACTTAATTTTCCGGTCAGTCAAACACATTTTTGTTACTTCGTTTCAGTTAACTTCTTTAACGTTTTAATATACAAAGTAATCTCGCCAATCCATAATGACGTTCAGGATTTTCATGTACAAAGGTGATGTGGTACGTATAGCAAGATACAAAAGTTTATCTGATATAGTAGCAAATATAAAATAATGAACACTTATAAATAAGAAAGAAGGAAAATAATTGTGATATAAATGTCATTTGCTGTCGCATCTTCCTTGATCACGTTGATCTAAATTTCAAGGTTATAGAATCTATATGGAATAATAACAATCCTTGTTTCATTCTGGCTATTGGTATAATAAAATGTGGTGTATTTCCATTCGTTGTAAATATTGCAATACCCTACACGAATTTATATTATCTGAAAATGAAAGAATTTTCAATATGCTTGATATGATAGATGTCCTTTCAGATGATTCTTATATTCTAATATAGTTTTCTTTTCGAATGGGAGAAATTTAAAAATACATTTGTTGAATCTTTCTCTAAAAGTTGTATCTATTGTAACAATTATAGATTTCTACCTTTTTGTATGTTTCAGCAGGAGCTCATTCTATTTTAAGTGTTGTCTCCTAAAAATAGTCTTCTTTTAACAGTTCTTTATCTTGACTTTGTTTCCTATATTTTCTTCTCGATTGTATTGACCATTTCATTGTATCTTTTGTTTTGGGTAACCATCAAACTAATATTTGTCATGGTTTATATTACTATCAATAATTGCTTTTTATCTAATAGTATTTGATTTCATGTCATTGTGTCTCTAATTCATTGATATTATTGGTGGGTATAATCGTGCTAGATACTAGTAATTTAATGATTAGATGACAGAATCTAAAGGTGAGTTTTAAATTGTAGCTGATGCCCCTTTCAAAAGTGGTTTTAATTAATTAACATTTATTCCTTGTATAAAACGTTATATCAGTTTGAAAATTTTAAAATTTATATGCAAATTTTTTAATCCTTATTTGTTAGCCTTTTTGACAACATCAACAAATGTTATGCAATTTCTAACTTCGGTGGAACACAACTCTATCGAAGTCATTGTTGATCCAAATAAATAGCTTGAATTGGCCGAAGATAGGTTACCTTATAGGTTAACCTTATGCGGAATTTGAAATACCCGACATTCACATGCGAGATGATGATATTGAATGTGTACAAAATAATAAACCACATTCAAAAGATCAACAGAAAGTTATGCAACTTTTTCAACAAACACCACATCACTCTAGACTTACATAATTTGAAGCCCGTCAATTAATATAAGATTGTATCATTCATAAGAATAATATTGTGCAATATTGTGATTAAATAATTTATTAATTCGGTATTAAAAGTAGAGATGGTCAAAATTAAGAATACAAGTCATATGGCGAATAAGTCCTTTCGAGTGCACTGGATACAGCAAGGAAAATGCATTTATATAATAATCCTCGACGCTCTCGACTCTTAATGAGTAGTTTTCAAATGCGGATGAAAAACATAGACAAGACAAACAAATAAAACAGAAAAACCATTGTGTTTGTAAACCTTTACATGACTATTTCTACGGGGAATGAAAACTTTAAATGAATAATGTTTCAAATAATTTATTCTAATTTGTATGCGCATTTGTTTATAGCTCTCCATTTTAAGGAATTCTTTAAAGTTTGTGATGGCTTATTTGATTATGGGAAGTCGGTGCTGGAGAATTAATCCACAGACGAAACGATTAACCGATTACTAAGAGCAAACGTCACAGAGTGAAGTTTTGGAGAGATTTCACGATGTCATTGTTTATTTTAATGAATTCAGATCAGAACCGCAATAGTGTCCTTTGAGGTCACAAATCTGTATTAAAATCTGTTGTTGCTCTGGTGGTAAATATGTTGTGAAGTTACCGGCGAAATGTTGATTAAAATCCTGTTTTGACTGGCCTAAGGTGGCATAGTGAAAACAGGTTGCTGAGTGGTATATTTTTACGGCCTGTAAAACTGTTGATACGTTACGGAAATTCAATGAGGAGAAACCATGCGGTTGTGAGACTCACACGCCATTGGCAAGTTGTGAGGTTTGTGGCCAAGTATTAATTGGATCAAACTTATTTATGGTTCGGTGCCGTTGTTATTTCCAGTTTACAACAGTAGTTGTATGAAAGTCTTTAGAATCAGGGGCAACATATGACTTCTAGCTGGATTAGCGAGTGTTGAAATTACTCTGTAAAGAAACTCCTCTTGCTTCTTCTAACACACATACATACACACATCATATATATATATATATATATATATATATATATATATATATATATATATATATATATATATATATATATATATATATATATATGACAATAAGTTTTCTACCTTAAAGAAGCATGTGAAAGACAGCCTAAATACCCTTTAGAATTTGCTATTTTGCTAATACTAATGCAAGTTGTTGTTCATGCAGCTATGTAAGGAATCAAGGGACATTAATCAGCTGACAATCATGTACAAGAAACACAGATCTAGACAGACTGATAACAAAAAGAACTTAAAGTCCGGTTTCCATTTGGAGAGCTCATATTATTTCATATGCATTATATAAAAGAATTACGTGGTTATTTAAATTTTGTGAAGTTGTCAATTATCAAAAGAAAAGATGAAATCGGACTTTGAAAAGTATGTAAAAGAAACAGGGGACATAAAATGATAGTAACCAAGGAAACCGACAAACTAAAAATGTTAAATTACAAGAACAGTTGAAAAGCGTTAAATGTTAGGAGCTCAAACAGCCAAAGAGAAACGCAACTTCAAAAACATTGAAAACATAATTTCAACATTATAGAATATTGCTATTAGTTGAAGGAGTAAAATGACTGGGTTAAAGAGATAAGTGTAGGATTAGTACACTTATTACAATTATGACAGCTCTTAATCTGTATATGAAACATTTTTTACAAGATTTAACATAGGTGGCGGACGAATAAGTGTTGATTTTATTTTGGGTTTGGCTATATATGGCCTAATATAAATGGTGGAGGGATAACATGGGAAAGCCCCGGTAAGAAAGCCCACAGGAAACAATTGTCAGCTTTCTCGCATATCCACATTGACCGATCACGAGTCTAGAACTCACTCGAACAGAGAGGAGATAACAGTGATCGGTAAAGTTGAGCGCTTTAGAACACTTGACCAACCGGGGTCTCAGGATCAGCTGTTGCTCTTAGTGTTTGTGGTAATGGCATTACAATGAAATGCGTTACCATATATAGTCAAACAAGGAATCCAGCATGTTGCCAAAAATAGTTGAGCGATTCAAAAGTCAGCATCAGAATTACTTGGCATAATTTGCAACGTAACAATACATCTTTTAAAACAGCAGAACATGTTGCCTTTTTCTCTGCTGACTGTGCAAGGTTGCTTATGTCATTAGCTGGCATTTTGCCTGCAGTTATGAGTTGTAAGATAAAAATAAAACCTATTTCAAACACATAAATGAAGCCAGATTATAAAAGTAACTGCGTCAATATGATGACCCGAATATTTTGTATTATGTGCAGTCGTAACTTCAAGACTGTCAGTAGTTTTGTCCTTTTTGTTTGGATAGGTCCGGTTCACGTTCTTATTTTATATTTCTTTGTCTCTCATTTGACTAATTATTAAATACTGCTTATAAGGTGCTGAAACACGTTCTTTCACAAATTCGCATTTATAATAGACTTCAGTCCTCGCCTGAAAGCTATCGAATAAAGTCTGAAGCTGCTGTTATTGCGAACAATGCGACAGGTTATGAACACGGTGTCACTAGACACGGTACTGTCATCACTAATTGCTTCGTCTAGTAACAAAAGTTAACTGTCATCACTAATAGCATAGTCTATAAATCTCAAATATATCGATGAAATCGAATCCTGATGTTTTCAAAAAATCCTTGTTATCCTCAATTATTTCCTTATAAAATACCTTTTGATATTGTCTCAAACAGCTGACGTAGACTAATAGTCTTTACATTTTGAACTTGATCACATCAACCACAGTCAGACCAAACTTGATACTCCGATTTAATCATGTTATTGGATCTTCCGTCAAACCATTACCTTCCTGTAAAAAGAAGCATACCCAGTCTATTTTTTTTTTCATCCACTGTAACGATCTCGTTGTTTATAATCATATGAATTTTTCATCATCCTGTAGCTTCCTTGCTAACACCACTCGATCTCTTATATGGAATATCTTGCGAGTAGCTGATTCCGTTATTATCAGAATCATATAATATTTGTCGTCTTATATTACGGCTATGCTCCTGTCCATGAGTGTGGAAACTGATTTAAATTTTTGCTGCTGTTATTCAAAACTAATGTCTGCTTACAACACAACCGCACAGAGCATTCGTATAACATTTTTCTTATCTGAACATAAATTTGAAACCTGCGTTCCAAGTTATCAAGGTCTGATACAAGTTTTTCTATTATATGCCAGCAGGGTATTCCTCATCCAGTTGCTGCCATACATTATGCCTAGTTTGATTGATCCTGCCAAAGTCACATATCACCTGTGCTCTGTATCTTTTGACAGTGTCGTCACTGTACAATTGAGAGATACAGGTATAATGAATGTCTAATTGTCTGTATATGAATCAGAATTTTTCAGCTTCAAACGTGTGGCAAGATAATGGTATGGTGCACTGCTGGATATCTTTATTCCCAAAACCTTTGTGTCCTTTTTAAGTGTTAAAACTTTTACGATGCTTAACTAAATCATGAAATAATACACATTTATCATCATTGCCAAACAGCTGCTTTTGTATTTTGTTTTGTCTAGCTGTAGTCTGGATAGCTTTAATCCACGTGCGCAACAAAATTTTTCACATCGTTCCATGGATTAAGTTTTTCATATTTCAATCAGAAATATAAGTTTACAATAACAGAAGAATTGAATAGCCTGATAATTCTTTCCCATTATGACAGTTTCAATTAATTTATCTGACTAGAATAGCAAGATAAAACATTGATGTAAGTGTCATACTGTATACTTCTACTTTAGTACTTTATATTGTAGCATAGGGGGCTGGGGCCAGTTTTATGTACAAATTTAATGCCGCAATCAGATACCTAGTACAAAAAAAATCATAAAAAATCAAATACACAAGTGAGGTCAAGAATGTCCATATTTTGATATACCTATAATAAAACAAAGCATAAAAATATTATCCACTTGACCAGAGAAGTCAGTGGAAGTTCATAGTAGAAGAAATTTATGCACCCCAATCCCACATTTATACCTGCAATTTTCATGTCCAAAGGTCATTTTTGACACCATGTGGTGCTCACAGTGCAAACACAAGCTCTTTTTCTAGATGACAATTCTGCAAAACAGTGTGTACTAAACAGGCTGATGCAGTTGAAATTAGTTGCCATCCAAGCCGTTTTTGAGATATTCTCATTGCCCCAAACCCACGTGTTTACTGCTATGAGAGGCTAGCTCTTCTTCCTAACCAATTATTGGTATTTCACTATCAACATATTGCAGCGTGACTATGGAAGGTGTACATGCCTGACATCAATTTCAAGAACAACGCAAGCCCGAAACACCTAGTTCACAAATACATCCATATCTTTAATTACTAGACAATAATTGCTGAAAAAGTCACACCATAGTTTTAAGTTAAGAAATTTGCCAGGGGCCAAATTACGAAACTCTACCCTGCCACCTTAACAAGTACCAGAAATAGTATATAATAGTCGATGCATATTCATTCATATTACGTTATGACTAGAACTTTTCAATTAGGTACAATTTACTAAAAGTTTGTATTTGCTGTACCCAATATTTCTCTTCGCTACAAGTTTATCTTTAATTTGACTCATTTCGCATCCTTTCGAGGGACTATACAAGTGTGTAAATGGTCGGTGAGTTTCGTATTGACCTTGTTTCTTATATCCGTTTCATAAATGTTCGTTTTTTTTCTAAAGTTATCAGTTTGGCAAACATTGGATAGCATAAAACGTATACATGAGAACGCGAGTGCCGTTTTGCTAACACAGTCTAACAGTTGCGTGATATTGTAAGTAATGTTTATGAGCTCTTGAAAGTACTTATATGCTGTTTGTTAACAAAAATAGTTAACATCTGCCTTACAGCCATATGTTCCTGATTTCGGATTTCGGCGTGCAAAAGCGGCAATACTATATCAAGGAAAGGAGGTGTGTGGATCTGTTTAATGACCTTATTATTGGTTTTACAAAATAAAACGTCAGATAGATTATTACACTATGTCGATACCAAAGAATTTTCCGTTCTGCATACTCGTCTCCACAGCCTATTCAACTTTGTATCATTGGTATCGTGTAAAACCTTAGGAAAGTATCATGCACGTACAACCAGAAGCACTAGGGTTTCTCTATCCAGCTCAAATTCATTTTCTCTCTTCCTCTACAAATTTCCACTTGAGAAAGAGATAAAAGTGAAAGCAGATATAAACTCTACCATGAAAATGTGTAATATATTTAATTTATTTCAATACGGGAGTTGTTATTGTTGTTTCTCCTATTTTCTTAACTAATAAGTGAAAATTATCACTAATCTAGAGAATACAAACCAACAGTGTGCTTTATTTTTAAAGTATTATATTATTATAGTAATACTGGCGGTGTGTAGGTATGACTATGTTGATGTAAAAAGCAATTATGATTACAGTTTTGTTTGAAAAATTATTTTTCAGATATGATCACCTGGATCTTTTTTACTATCGTTAACGCTGATGATCCCTCGTGATTTAGTGGCCCTCCGTATTCGGTCAGTAAATGATATGTAACTTCATATTTTGTATTTTAACTGGCTTATGTTTATCTTTGATCAGACTTAAATCATGTTTACTGAATTTTAATTACTTATGGTATTTAAATCTCCTTTTCTGCAGATGTGCATGGTCAAACTAACACCTTCCCTTATTTATTTGATAACATGAGAAGGCTCGTAATATATTTCAATCTTAAATTAAAGAGAGATGAATGGTAATAGCAAACAAGGTAACTCTTGATTAGGTAAATTTATTTAATATTTTTTTCTGAGTTTCTGAACTGAAACTCAAGTACATAGATGTTGCTTAAGCTGCACCATTGCTACTGTTGGTGTACATGAATGTTCAATATTAATATTCACTTATATAATTCATGCCAAGGTGTAGTGTATGCGCTCTTTTTTTACTTTTTCTACATAGGTCTGTCAAGTAAATCAAGTGTGGTGATAGAACACACGGTCCTCATTATATGGAAGAATGGGAACCAGAATTGGAAAGATGTATGAAACGTGTAGATTTAATAATGCAGCGTCTCATGTGGTTTTCCCTACAAAGAAGCTTGCATCGAGGTTGTAGCCTATACTGAGACATAAAGGATTGATCATGATCATTCAGAAATTTAAAGGCATTGACATTTTTATATAATGATGTTTCTCTTTGCTTGTTACACGAGCTGAATTAGCAAAGTGAGTTCTTTCGTAATCTACTTACGTCATTTAAGCCAACTTTCATGCTAAAATCATAAAACTCTCTCAGCATTAATAGGTTAGTGTTAGGACCGGTCGGCCTGGTGTTCACCTTGGATGAAAATAGATACTCAAAAAAGAAACGAATTATTAGTTTCAGAAAGGACTTTGAACACCTGAATCAGATGCAAATGTACATTTTGTAGCGGTCAAACTGAACAGGAAAGCGGAGAGTCCACTCACTCCCAGTTTTCTGTTATCAATCTGAAAGGAGCAGTAATACTATGAAAAATATATAAAATTCCATAAAACTCTAGGAAATTGTAATCCTTTTAAAAACATCATTATCTGATCCATAAATTATTGTTAAACATTTGGATTTGCATCGATAATAGAATTAAAACATTTTAGAATGTAAAAGCGTCCACTTCATTTTTGAATTCTATAAATAACGTACATGAATAAAAAAAATATATGCATTCGAACAACCGCGGCTGTTACCGTAAAAGCTGATGATTCCATGTACATATGTGAGCAAACGAAGACCTACATCCCAGAAGAACAAATGTATTTTGTGGAAAAACTGTATGTACAGATAGGACAGTTTCCTGACGACAGGTAACTAAAGACGCTCGATTATTTAATTATCTAGTTCATAGTATGATCTCAAATCGAAGCTTCAGAAAATTTAAATCACAATGATAGTTTTAAAAAAAAATTATTAATGGAAGAATGCATTCGATAAAATAGCTAAAGCTGTTGTTACTAGAAATTAACGGGGAAAGATAAAATGTGCACACATACTTATTATTGTGACCTTTCTAGGAGTGAATGGCAGCAGAGCATGCTATATACATAACGAAAACCAACTTCTAATTTCTTATTTAGTCCAGAAAACCCTTATTGTCAAACTACAATTCAGTTGTCTTATTCACAATTTCTTCATTATGCATTGCTGTGATGTGATGAGATTATGATTTTTAACGTAGCTTTAACAATTTTTCATTTATATCGCTACGATGTCTGCAGTGTGGCAGTTTATAGTGATGTCTAGTACTGGGGCATCATACCGCATACATGTAGCATGATGTCCCACCCGGTCACATTATCCTGACACCAGGCCGACCAGTCCTAACACTAACCTCTTAATGCTGAGCGTCAAGCGAGGCAGCTGTTAGTACCATTTTTGTAAGTCTTTGGTATGACTCGACCGGAGATCGAACCCACGACCTCCCGCATCCCAGTCGGACGCTCTAACAAATAGGCCACTAGAGAGGTTGCATGGAGTGCAGATGCATATATCTAATATAGATTATATTTGATTTTTGGCAGTACCACATCGCATAAAGGAACCCTAAAACCACTGTTAAACGGAAATAGCTGACAGTGACTCTCAACGGCCCTTTTGTCCATATAGACTCATTGTGAACTTAGCTTGCAGAGCAGTTCAACTTTTATGGTGAAGGATTCTATTAACATCTAGTAATCTGAATAATTTGGAAATAATTAGTAATATCAAATCACCTACAATTTCACACGAAAAACACAAACTGTAAAAAAATTATCTTTATAATAATAATAATAATAATAATAATAATAATAATAATAATAATAATAATAATAATAATAATAATAATAATAATAATAATAATAATAATCATTATCATCATCATCATCAGCTGCCATGTGCATTGGTTGTTATTGCAACTTTCATTTGCCCATTCACTGTTTGCATGTGTCTCACAATCATTACTTCTATAGTCACGATATTTGAATGAAAAATTGAATTTTATGAAACATTGGAAGCCAGTTGGAAAATCATATGAAAGGTATAAGCCGCACAAATTCCAAAATTTTACTTTGCTTTCTTTTTCTCTGCTTGTTTCGAAATGTGGACAAATCTTGATGAAATGCAGATGTTCAATATAACACGGCTGAGGTCACAAACTTTGACGTACGTGTGGCTTTAAACGTCTAAAAATCGAGCTCTACAACGCTCATCGGATTACGTGATAAATGAAAATAGTAATTTAAAGAGTAAACTGCGCGAGAGTGGATGTCGACGGTTTCACGTTCATGTATGTGTTAATAAAACTCTACATACTAATGTCGCCGATGTAATAAGACAGTTTAATAGGGAATAATATACTTCTCTAGAAGATAAGCAGCTCATACTTCCAATGTTTAAGTAGGGGAGTAAGCAAGGAATTTGTTGCATAATGGGATCCTAGGGGTCATCTCAAAGTGTTACCAATTAAAATTGTATGCTTTAACATTCTCTCTCTCTCTCTCTCTCTCTCTCTCTCTCTCTCTCTCTCTCTCTCTCTCTCTCTCTCTCTCTCTCTCTCTCTCTCTCTCTCTCTCTCTCTCTCTCTCTCTCTCTCTCTCTCTCTCGTCAAATAAAATAATAAAAAATTTATTTATATGGTACACATACATACTCACCCCGAAATTCATTCATTGTGCAAGTTTAATGTTAATAAATGAAGCTTTATAGGAGTCTTAGTATGAATAGGTTAAACAGATGGATTCACAGACATTTAAGGACAATGTTAATACTATATGATATAGGAGTCTTGGTAAGAACAGGTTAAACAGATGGATTCACAGACATATATGGACAATGCTATTACTATATGATATAGGAGTCTTGGTATGAACAGGTTCAACAGATGGATCCACAGACATATAAGGACAATGCTTATACTATACGATAGCCTGAAACTTAAAGATACCACTAAACACATGACGGAGTTAAATTTGTAGATGTCATTGCGACACAGTCATTTTAATTTGACATCTGCAATTTGGCATGGAATTAAATCCGTGGCAAGTGTAAGTATACAGTATTCGTTCTGGTATGGAAACGGCTGATTCTTAATGAGATTTCATCTGACAACTTTGTCAGACATACTGTTCAAGAGGACTTGAAATGGCTTCATGTATAGAAAAATGCCAATTGTTGAAAGGCTTCATATGCAGAGTTTAATTTGTAATTTAATTTGTAATTCTACAAACTCTGGAGAGGTGTGAGTTACTAATGGTGGTTAGATCAACTAAAATACCTATTTGATCAGTAACGGTTTGGAGAGTGTTGATCCTAAAGATTTTACCCTCACTGAGAGCAAACTGTTAACACAAAACACAACATAGGTTTGAGACTCACCATCCAAAATCAGCTAAAAATACGTTGAGTAGAGCGGTGTAGTATCACAAGCTACGCATGCACGCACAAATATATTATATATTAAATCATTTTTTATTAATTATAATAACTATATTTCTGTGAATCTGTATCCGATAAGAACAAACTCACAAAATTATAAGCAATTGATCATTTTTTCATAATTTTATACATGCAAGGTACAAATTGACACATCTCGCCGGTTGAGGTATATAATGGTTACTTAAAACAGTCTGTACATTATTTAATAGCATGACGTTATATAACATAGGTGTGGCTAGCTGTAAATGTCAGAATAAATATTGCGTCATCCAAAATATTAAACAATTCTTTAAGATAGCACGAATATCGAAAGTGGAATGCAATCTATATATTTTACATAACAATACAAACGAAGATTGCTCCCGTGAAGGTTATTGAGGTATACAGTCTTCAATACGTAATCGATACCTGATTTCGCCAGACAGAGCCCGCTATAAGACATTTTGCCATGCTAAAATTTGTTGGTCAGGAAGCCTTCATTCCCGAGGTCGTACAGCAGTATTACGTTGAACAAACTCGTTTATATTTTCCCATACAAATTCACTAACCTATAAATACGTCTTCAAACTGATGTTACAACAATAGCATAAGAAATAAAACTAAAAGTTTCAGCTCCAGGATGACTACACCTACGAGGCAATTTGCATATCGTAAAATAACCCATCTGATCAAACCAACTTACCCAAACCAGCCAATTAGAAGTTACCCTAAAGTTGTGAACATGTTTATTACTATTATTATTGTTATTATTATTATTATTATTATTATTATTATTATTATTATTATTATTATTATTATTATTATTATTATTATTATTATTGTTATCATCATTAGTAGTAGTAGTAGTTGTAGTAGTAGTAATAGTAGTAGTATTAAAAGTAATTTGATCATAGCTATTTATAGAGCCTACACAATCTTGTCACGTTTAATACTTAATTGATGCATGTACACAAAACCTATCTATGGATAATCTCTACATTTTACATTCATTAATAAATATACAAAAACTTAAGATATGCCTAGCACATCCTTTTATCAGGAAAATATACATTTATGCAAAAAGCTTTATTGTTCCATATCAATCAAACCACATATGATAATAATAATAAAATTACAAAGGAAGATATCTTTTGAGTTATGCAAAAATATAAATATATTCAAAATCAACCATGATATAATTTCTATATACGTGAAGGTGCATCTGCAATTAAGTGTTATTATCCCTTAATGTGCCGAATGTCAATGACTGATTCTTGTAGCATCAAACTCGATCTCACCAACTTCGACAATCTCTGACTTTTATTTTCCATTTTGTTCATGAATGAAAGAAAGAAGGAAAGAGCTAAATTAAAAAATTTAAATTGATGTAAAGCCAAAATTAAAGCCAAGAAATCCTTCTTGATAGTGAAATAATTTTCTCTGGTGTTCTTTAAATTTTAGAAAAACAGCGCACTGGATGATCCATGCCAGTTCATTTTTTTTCTTGAATTAATACGTCACCAACCTCAACATCACTTGCATAAACTGACATTTTAATTTATTGGCTGGAATCTGGAGCTACGGTTTACATTTTAGTATGGTTTTTAATTTATAGAACCTTTCCTGACATTTGTCCAAATAGTAAAATTGGTTTTCTTAATCAAATTGATAAGGAGAGGGGCTGAGCAGTTATTGACTAATTTTAGTCAAATTTCAGATAATATCTAGCCATACCAAACAATCTTTTCTGTTGGTTTTACTGATATACACAGGGAATTCAGATATAGCTGATCGTGTGCCAGAATATGTACTATAAATGTAACACAAGCTAGGCAAAACTCACTGTTTAATACATTTATTGTTACATTTACTCACACATTCGAAGGAAGAATTTATTAATAATCTCCATGACGACCTTACTATGTGTCGCTATATACACACTACAGCCATCTATATATGATGTCATCATTTTCATTAAACGCTGGAATGTTGAGGGAGAATTTTTCATAACAAATAGCATTACCTTCATTTGGTAGAGTCCATCTATAGTTGCAACGTTGTTTGCTCTATTCAAGTGGAATCTTTGGGGAAGGCTTATAAAAGGTAACATATTTCGCATTTTCAATATTGTCAACAGAGTGATCAATTCTTGATATTTGAAATTAATCTGTTCACTTGTCTGTAGTCAATATACATACGGAAAGTTTTATCTAGTTTCTGCACTAGTATACACCGTGATCTCAAATTAAATTTGCTTGGTTCAATAAGATCAAAAAATATTCAATTTCCCTTTTCAAACAATCATGCTTGAGAGGATTCATCCTGTAAGGATGCTGTTTTTCAGGTGAGGAATCTACAATTTCAACATCAGGTGTGGAATCTACAATTTCAAAATCAGGTGTGGAATCTACAATTTCAATATTAGGTGTGCAATCTACAATTTCAACATGAGGTGTGGAATCTACAATTTCAACATCAGGTGTGGAATCTACAATTTCAACATCAGGTGTGGAATCTACAATTTCAACATCAGGATAGATTTTATTTATGGGTTGGAATGTCTAACACCTGCTTATATTCACATATTAGCTGCTTAATCTCATTCTTATCTTATTGCAGAAAAAGTGAAAGTTTCATATCCAGATTCTTTAATAGTTCCAAATTTCAAAGATTGGTTGAACTGAGCCATTAAAATCTCATTTAAATCTTCATTGTTTGGGATGAGCATATCTACATTGACTGAATAATTAATAGTGTTATCTCTATCAAAATACCCCTTTAACATATTTAAATGACGGAGTTATTTATGTTTTTCTCCAAACAGGTGTTCTAATAATATAATTGAAATCACTTTCTTTTTAACTTTATAAGCCTGAGAAGGATTTTGAAGCATGGGCCGGAGAAACAGAGTTTTATCGCCAGGCTGAAAAGTTCTTTCATTGGTCGTTTTGCCTTAATTTCCTTTTGAATGACTAGAGTTAAGATTATTCCTTGAATCTTATACAATCAGAGATCAAAACAAGAAGATTAGCTTCTGAATTATGTGTTAAAAGTAGTTTATATTTCAACGACTTCAATGATCCAAAGACAGTTTGTCCAAAAACAAAATGGATGAAAAGTCGTACAACTTGACAAAATCTGCGTTATATAAACACATCACTTTTAACTCAGGGACAAAAAAAAGGTGTGAGATCTTGTGTTGAGTCTTATTAACCCCAATATGACCAACTAAGTGAGTTACATGGGATAAGAAAATAATTTCCTACCTCTACGACGTAGGAACAGCAATTTTATAGTCCATTTTACCATTCGTCGCCAGCGGGTACCTCAGGTGGTCTTCATTTCCTCCTAAATCCCAATATTTACATACCTTGACCAAATCATAATCAATACTTGCTTATTTCTAATGATATTCAAGTCCAGTTCTTTCTATTGTCAACTTTAAATTTTGAGCCATTTGTTTTCCAAATGCGGAATATATATCGCTTATCTTTTCTTTCAAAGGGGAAACTAATCTACTTCTTTCTGTAACATTACAAATGAATTTTAATAAGTGGAGTACATTCTGCTTGTCAGATCTAATTCCTTTAATTTCAACTGCATTGCGATCTCTTTCTTCTGTCTGTAATTGCAATTTCATTGGCATTTATCTTTCTTCTTTGCGCATTTGCAGTCCCCTTTGCATTTACCTCTCATCTCATCTCTCTCTCTCTCTCTCTCTCTCTCTCTCTCTCTCTCTCTCTCTCTCTCTCTCTCTCTCTCTCTCTCTCTCTCTCATTAAAATACGAAATTCTTTTTTCTTTCCTATATTTCCCTTAAAATTTCTTTTCTCTCTCTCTCTCTCTCTCTCTCTCTCTCTCTCTCTCTCTCTCTCTCTCTCTCTCTCTCTCTCTCTCTCTCTCTCTCTCTCTCTCTCTCTCTCTCTCTCTCTCTCTCTCTCTCTCTCTCTCTCTCTCTCTCTCTCTCTCTCATGACCAGACGGTGCGGTGTCTTACATGCCACAAACGTGCGTGTCTACCCCTTCTCTCCCAACTCCATCAGTATATTCTGTTCACGACAAGGCAAGGGAAATGTAATTCTTCCCATATCACTGTCTTAGTGCTTTCTTCAAGATAAAATAATAATCTACACGATTTTGCCATCAACCCATGTCAAACTAATATTTATTGTTCTTGACCTGACTAGGCGCATCTTAGCATCCTTTTCCTTTTTTATTTTCATCAATTTTATGTGCATGCAGCTATATTGTCATGCATAAGGTTAATAATGCATAAAACGGAACAACATGCATACATCATGTTTTTCTTAAGATTTTATTTGCAGATAACTATCCATAAATTCAATATGTCATGGCTATTGGTTTTAAAAAAAGTCTTGACATGAATAAGCTCAGAATATGAGAAGCGTTCCATCTGCTTTGAGCTTAATAGAAAATGAGACATTACACATGCCATATTATCTATTATTCATTATGTATCTTGACTACATGAAGTTATGAAGTATTAGCAACTTAAGAAGAGTTTTACATTTCCTGCTATATCGGTATCTATGGAGAACTAGAAACTATCAGCTAAGGAACCAATCATTTATTTTGATACTGGAGAGAGGAAAAACCTTGTGTTTTATTCCAAACTATAATTTTATTTACCTCTAGATAATTAAATATTTTCAACTTATATAATGGATATAATACGTTTTTGTCCACAAAGCACAGCGCGATTATTTTTAAAGTTATTCTAAGAACGGAAGATTGTCATTTTGGTGCTTAAATATTACATCCCCACCCCTTCGGAAAATTAAATGGGCAGTCCCTGAGTTAAATGCAATAAAGAAAATCTCTCTGAACCCCATTTAACCTGCTAGTTACTATCCTTTTATTTTTAACTTTAATTTCAATACTAGCCTGGCAAGAAATACTTTTGTTTACTTTACAGAATGTCTCATCTTTTTAGATCAAGCACAAGCTTAATTTCAACATCATAACGAAACAAAAACAAGCAAAGTAACAAGTATGAAATTGTGTGCAATAATGCTGCTTTCAACTCCTTTGAACAATAAGTATTTGTATTTGAATTTGGTAAAATATATGTATAGGAAGTACGTGGATGCTTGAAAAACCTACCTGTTGTATTATATATATATATATATATATATATATATATATATATATATATATATATATATATATATATATATATATATATATATATATATATACAATAAACTGATAACGAACAGTGCAAAGCTAGTATCTAAGTAGCCTGAGCGCTTTCCACTTTTAATTAGTCTTTCTCAAAGGCAATACAAACATAGACAAGGCAAACAAATAAAACAGAAAAGAATGTTTTGTTTGCAAAACTTTACATGACTATTTCTACAGGAATTAAATCTTTAAACTTATTACGTTTCATCTAGTCTATTTCAACCAGTTGCGGATGTTTGTAAATATTTTACATTTACCTAGAAAACAATGGTCCATAACGACAGCTATTATATTAAGTAAGTTTATATAAGCTCAAATTACATACCGGATATTTCATTGTTGTAGTAGAAATTAGTCTATTGGATAACTAATAAGCAACTTTACATAATTATTTAAAAGAAAATGTGTCGTCTAAAAGAAGATAATTTTATATGTGCATAGCTGTCCTTTTCTAGCCTTCTTGTTTTAACTAGGATGCCCTTGAGGTTTGTAGTCTCCGGTAGGCTACTACAGATTTGATAGGGGAGGATTAACTTAGTGTGTCACACGATTCCACGATGGACCAGTGTTTCTCGATGATTTTACCTATTTTAAGGGTTGTCTGGATGATAGGTGATAGGTCGGGATAAATGGTATCCTAAAGTGTTATTCGCCATATTATTTGTATTCGTTATATATATATATATATATATATATATATATATATATATATATATATATATATATATATATATATATATATATATATATATATATATATATGTGTGTGTGTGTGTATGTATGTGTACCTTATATTCAAAAAGCTATTTTATTTCTTTTATAATGATCTATATGATTTTATTAATCAAATAAAGCTGCCGACGGTAATGAGTCAAAATTAATATTTGACACCAAAGAAAGCAAACTTTATCTGTGTTTCTGTCTCTTTCTAATCTAACCATTACATGCTCATGATTCCGTTAAGAAATCGACCCTTTCCCACTTTAATGAGACCTTTGAGGCAATTTATTTTTAGAACATTAATGTTCCTGCAGATGTTAACGATATTCAACTTATTTTTACTCTAGTTTTTCGTTCTTGATCGATTATGCCTTACTTTATATCAATGCACCAACAAAAAATACCCTGGTGTTAGAACACATCAGCCTTGACTGTATATGCCTAACCTTCGCCTAGCAAAATCGTTGTGTTATAAGATTCATTATAAACATATATTCTCCTGTCACAAGCACAGATAAACAGACATTCAGACACACAGATACACACACAAAGTCTGCACCATGCAATAAATACGCGTGTGATGCAAAGTTCGTGTATTAAAAACATAATCTAAAAACTCCCGCCCAAATTCTTGTATAATTATGTCAAACTATCACGGCTTGATAAGAACCCCGTTAAGATGTACGTTTCTATAAAGTAGACTTATAAATGTCCGCCATACTAAATGCAGTGATTGTTTTATATAAAAATTATCTTTAATACAATCATTGCATGAATGCTTTATTCTTACGAAGGTTAACTGGGTCGGACTTTTTACCTACAACAGTGCTGCGTGGCAATAATTGTAAAATGTATTATTCAAATTTTTTATAGTAATTATTTTGTCTGGATTTTTTTCAAAACTACTTAAAATAACTAACATGGAATCAAACGTAATATTATCAAAAGTTTTTTTCTTATTTTCCTAATATTAATTATATTTAAATAATTATAAGGAATTGAAAGCACATGCTTTAAACATATACAGGTCCAGAAGATGCAGTAGCTCATATATTTCCTTTGCACATAAACTGGTTTCTATGTTTCATCTATACTGATAAATATAGTCTTGGTCACGAGCTCTCAAAACTTTTAAGTTATTGAATTTTTAATATCATTGTCTTTGCATAGGTTTCGTATGGAGTCTGAGTTAGTACCATGATTTCCGAAGATCTGAACAAATCTAATAAAGCACGAACTGTTTGTCTTTCTTTCTTAATATAGTACTTGTAGAAGGCATTTTTAAAATCTTCTATTAGACGTTTCTTCACTTCTGGCTGTATAAATGGCAATTACAGCGATTTGCATGTAAGTCCAGCTATTAGCCGTTAAGCTCACCACAACAATTTTGTCAAAGATAATGAAAAGGATAACAAACTTCAGCGATTACAGTGCCAAAGAAGATTGTAAACTGTCCTCAGCTTGATAGAGTTAGCGTACTAAGTCGCCGCCAATATAGAACTGTCTCCAGGCTCTGACATAAATTTGTTTGGAGATTTTGTCACATTTCAAACAATCCGTTTCTCCCAGATTTAATTGAAAATGAAAGAGGTTGAGAAGATTATTTGCCAGAAGGTTTTCTTGAAGAAAAGATATGGTAGTAGTAGCTAGCAAGTGCTTGTGGAAAAATGGGTAAAAAGTTTTAATAAAGATACGACTCCAAAATATTTACGTTTGTTTGTATTCAGGACTCTTTTTTGCATCTTTTGATTTCAAATTTCAATGGAACAATGCGACATTTTATCGTTTCAAAAGGGGATGACTTTTTAATCTACAAGAGCAATTTGGTCCAGATCTTATAAAACAATGACAGACCGCAGCAATACCCTAATTATTGAAGACTTTCTATTGTTCTCCGATTCACAAAGCTAAAGCACAATGTCGCCGTCAGTCTAAAAACTGAAATAATGAAAACTGGCTAATCAGCGACATTTCCAACATCATATTTCTCGCTTGTTTGTTGCAAATTAAATTCTTTAGATTCTTTGTCAACGAGTTGTCTTGAAAACCAGAACTCATTTTTTAATTTCATATTGTTTCGTTGAGAGGTATTTCTTTGCTTTGAAAGCTTTCTCAAGTATGTCAAAAAACTTTTGTTAAATTTGAATTCTTTCTCGTCAGGTAAATTGGCTGTCGATAGTGAAGAATGTCGAAAATTTCTGGCAACGTACGATTTTTATAGCGATGTAAATTAATGTATTTTGATGAGTCAGCAATTTTGTAAGAAATCTATGAATGCTAACAAATTAGGACCAAGTACAACCTTTTACTTGCCGTTAAACATAAATTGATTTATTTTGTCTGTGCAATGCGACGTTTTATAAGTGGAAAACAGAAATTCATGTGTCCTTATCCTTTTGACTCTATTTTGCATACTTTCATCGTTGAATGTTTTCTATTTAGTTTTTACAATTGAAAATATTAGTCAAATGAAATAAAAAAAAATTAAAAATATTTTCCCTCCAATCTTTCTCGCAATTCAGATTTCCCCCATTTGTTATGAAATAGATTGGCATGCTTTATAGTCAATTAGCTTAAAGGATTTTGCGTTCAGACCCATTACTGTCAAAGGTGATGTTAAGGCGTTTCTCTTTCTTAAATCCTAGAATCTCTTTCTCGCCAAAACACACCAAAAAGTAAAGTGCACAAGAAGAGCAGATTCATGTTGTCGTCTACCAATGAGCGAAAAACCCCAAGACCTATTGTCACAGACCTAAGCTCGGCACTCAGGTACGTCTAGTCTGTCATTACTAGATGTTGCTTTACAGCTATGGCAAGGTTCCAATCGATAACTGAAAGCAAGGCAAAGATATCCTGTAATACAAGTCAAGTTGGAGCAACAGTTTCAAAATAGTGTCAGCGTATTTACATAGACATGATTCACCTGTTTGGTTGCAGATGACTTAATACAAAAAATGTCCATGTTTACCCGGACGGCAACCATTGTTCGGAGGAATAGACGAAAGTCTGGCGGAAAATTAAGGAGAGGATCGGCTCCTGTGGTTCTCCAACCTTCTTCCCCTTCCACACAACTCGTCTCAAGGCCGTACCTCACACCTCAACCATCACCCGCTAAAAGTGTCTCTTTTACATTTGAAGAGCGGAATGGACGTCTGAGTGTACAAGGTGACATCATTTCCTACAGAGCAGTAAGTTTCGAGTTCTTAATTTTGTCGCTCATATGTATGTATGTATGTATGTATGTATGTATGTATGTATGTATGTATGTATGTATGTATGTATGTATGTATGTATGTATGTATGTATGTATGTATGTATGTATGTATGTATGTATGTATGTATGTATGTATGTATGTATGTATGTATGTATGTATGTATGTATGTATGTATGTATGTAATTATTTATTTATAAGTTTGATTTAAGCCACATTTTATGTAGTACATACTATACTTTCGTGGTTAACATTATTTTAATTTTACTGCATTCCTATATATTGACTTAAAACTCACTGCTATATTTATAGCTTATATATATATATATATATATATATATATATATATATATATATATATATATATATATATATATATATAGTAAATTATCTGATCTTGTTCAATGTGTCCTAGGTCAATATCAAAATGCAATAAAAACATTATCTGCATCTTAGATATATTAGTGAAACTTAATGAAAGCGAGTGTGAAGTTTCCTTTTTTACTTTTTCCCATGTCTCTAGCTTTCGACTGCTTTAAAAAATAACCGATACTATTTTCATTTTAGGGAAAAAAATTATTTTTATCCAGTGGTTCTCTTTTGAAAAGTTTTGTTCGCTCATGATTTAGAAGAAAAAAAAACGGAAGAGTAAATTTTATGCATTATCACTACTACTTTGGTTATGTGAGGTGAGAAGTTATTTTCTATCAGCAGTACGTAACAATGGCGTATCTTTAAATTCTAAAATGTATCAAATTTTCATAACTGGCGGCATAAGTCTGCTTAAAGTTTATGTATTTCTTTTTTCTCTTCACTTAGAGGAAAGAAACACAAGCCTCAAATCTGATCCAGACAAGTTGTATATTATTGTCTTTGAATAAGAACTTATATTTAGCATAGTGTGCGCTTTTTTATCCTCCAACAAAATATGTATGTTCCATCCAGTAATTAGTAATACGAAAATGTGGTCATGTTTACTGGAGAAAATGGTAAAAAGAGAAACAGACGATTAGTATGATCAACTTTGCCTCAATTAATGTACTAAAACAAAATGTTTCGCACCCCACCTCCAGCGTCCAATCAGTGACTAAAGTGAAACGTGTTTTCAGTCAGAGCACCACTAAAGTACGTACCTGCATAACTTGATCAACAGATTTTGACAGATGCATTGAAACTTTCTTTTCATATTTCGACATAATGCACATCTATATATGAAAGATTAATGGCGCTCCAATTTAACGTGAGTCCATGAAATGTAATGACTTAATTTTACCAACATGTTTTTAAGTTTTAATCTATACCTAACCGTTTGAATGCCTGACTATAGTCTGAATCAGATGTCAAATCTCATGCTGATGTCAACACAATCGATTATTGAGAAATAAGCAATTATGCCACCTCTCCAAAGCCATTTTAGGTTCACTGCTTTTGCTACATTTTAACTAGGATCTATTCTTTTGTTTATAATCGAGCATACGATTGTACAGGAAACCTATAGACATATAACATCACATTGAAATTTGCATTTTTTTAAAGTATTTATGTCCCAACGTATCTGTTTATGACCAAAAACATTTTCCACGCGCACTTTTTGCGCGCTCGATCTAATAATTAAAGAATTGAAAACGAAAAAGCCGCTAATCAGGAAATGAGACACGCTGGAGCGTAATTGCTTGTTAATAACACTGTTTTGAAGTCACAGCTACTTTAAAAAAAAGGAAAATGCTAATGTCTTGCTTTCGAATTTGTTAGCAGTGTTAGTCTCTCTCTCTCTCTCTCTCTCTCTCTCTCTCTCTCTCTCTCTCTCTCTCTCTCTCTCTCTCTCTCTCTCATATTTTATTATATTAGACAGATGATTTTCACTTTAGAAATACAGATTCGGTAAAATTATTCACGGTCATACACCGAATCTGATCAGATCAAAATGTTTGCATTTCAAACACCTTTCAATGATGCGAAAGACATGCTAGGCTTATATTGATGAACTCTACAGTGCTGAATACTATAACTGTAAGGAAGCAAAGAAAAACAAAGTATGTAAGACTCGTCCAAGTATGTTATGAATAAAATTAAAATGCTGGATAGAACAGCAAATAATATCCCCATCATTAAGCATTAGTAAAATAAAAACAACCTGTATATATCAAAGAGACACGCATTGATGAATGGCGTCTCGTCGGAATTAATCAATAGGAGTTATCTTTATGGCTTTACCTTGCATTGACTGTCTTCCAATACATGTTTCGTCTTACAATCACACTGAAACAAAAAAATACAACAAAATGGTTTCCTGCATAGAAATTTATATATAATTATAAGCCTGCTATTTCTAAATAGGAGCTTGTCACAGTAAAGTTATGTAAATTAAAGTGCCCTGCCCAAGGATAGAACGGTAGCTCGTCACGAACGTGCGTGACAAACTGTCCTCCGAAACGGTTTCGGTTTCAATCCAACCAATCAGGTCAGTCGGATCAGCTACCGTTGTACCCTTGCGCAAATCTCTTTACTTTGCCTAAGCACTACATAACCTATTTTGTGTTTCTCTGACGTAAAACACTAAACCAAAAACTATCATTTAACATTTCAAATAAAATATAGATAATTATGTGCGTATTGGCAAAACGGATTGAAATATGAATCATTTCCCCGGAATTTACTCAGGTCCGCATGAATAATACTACAAATATGGCTACTGACGACGTCATTCAGAATTTGATCTGTTGACTCGTCCTTTCCACTGAAAAATTATTCCATCACCCCATTCATGTACCTAGACCCCATTACCTAATTCGGAGTTCAAGATTATCTAATATGTAGCGGAGCGATTTTACGGAACGGTGAAGGGTATTAAACATTTCTGCAAACATGGTATTTTTAATGACCAAGAATCAAAATTACAACAACAAAAAAAAACATACAACAACAAAAAAACCCACAGAAAAATGTAGGCCTTTGAGTCTTTTGTTTATCTTCGCTCTGAAGTCGTATTTCGAAGGATAATATCGTTACTTAGTATAGAAATGATAATACGGTACCATATATCCTTTGGATTATCTTATCATGGCATTTAAATACCATTAACATATGCAAGTGGTTAAATACATTAGGTAGTGTTTGCCGCGCAAACATTTCTGCGTGTGGTTGTATAGGTTATAACTTAATGACGTCTGAATGGCTAGTTGACGTGCTATAATTACCAATGACTTGCATAATAGTTTCACATTACTGAAACTAAATGATTTCTTCAATTGGTTCATTACGAAGTTGTAGAAATAATATCAATAGTTAAAAGTACATCTGTGTCATTGATGCTTAGAACGGGTTGAGTGTTATTTTTAATTCGTATTTTTTTTTAATAAGAATCTGTACTTTGAAAATCTACTCGCATATTCCTCCGCAAATAATACGATTTTTAGACAATATCAGTCGGATTAACTCCTGGTCACTTTAAGACTCAAAGTTATTTGAGTCACAGCGGAAACAGATGAGAACATTCCGAAATATCACCTAATAAGTATAGGCTACATTGATGACAGGGGAAACACTGTTGATCTGTTTAAAAAATAACATGTAAAGAAATTTCCAGAACGTTAACTCAAAAACCATAATTTTACATATTATCCTAACGCAGACATATCTTATCACCATGCTTCATAAAATAGATAGAAACATCACCCGATTTGAATGAGCAAACGATCAAGTAGAACACGTGTAACTTGATTAAAGTTCCTAATGGAGCTATTAAGCACTGTACGGACCGATATCAGCAGAGTAATACAATGGAGCTATTGAGCACTGTACGGACCGATATCAGCAGAGTAATACAATGGAGCTATTGAGCACTGTACGGACAGATATCAGCAGAGTAATACAAAATAATGATAGATTTTAGTTTAGCACAAAGTAAATTGTATTGAACTCAATAATTTCCATGACAGTAACATAAATATTTGATGAGTTCAAGAAACTGGAAATGATCGATGTTAGTTGTTAGTTTTGACGGGATAAAATGTGCTAAAAGTTAGTTATTTTAAAGAATAGCGTAAGAGTTTTAACGGGATAAAAAAGAATACAGGCAATTTATTTTAAAGAATAAGATGCAAGTTTTGTCGGGATAAAAACGTACTCAAAACTAGTTGTTTTAATAAATAGCATGCAAGAAATAAAAGTTGTAATGTACAAATATAATTTAATGTTCAGAAGAAATACATGTTTTATTGCATTAGAGAAACGAGTGTATTTGAAACCAAAACAAAGGGCGCAGATACAGTTACATGAGACCTGGGTTTTTTGTTTGGATTTCTTACAGCAGCTTTAAAGGTCACCGGACACCTATATTGTACAAACGTATGAAATTATTATAGTCATAAACAAAACGCATTTGTTATGTATGCGCACAATACAAATTCTTAATTGTACTCAAAAATCCAGTTTCGTAAATGAAAAATTATTCGGCAATCTCTTTAAACAACCTCTAGTTTCCCGTGCCAAACACGGATATGACGTACATTTATCCCTTCTATTCAACCTAACCATTCAAGTCTTTAATTTCCCAACGTTAATGTCTGTCTGTGTGATATATCTTACAATCGTGCTTTTGTACAGCGATTATGATTCACTGTGTTGCATAAAAATGATGATGTGGAAAATGATTCTTTTTGTCTGAAAAACACTGTTTACCAGGAAAAGTGAATTAGAGCTGTTTGATAGAAGTGAGAGGATTATCATTAATGCCTGATTATGGTCAATTTGGCCCAAGACAATTCGACTCAACTCGAAAGACAATCCGGCTCAACTTAACATTAGTTTGAACAATTTCTTTTTCTTAAAACAACAAGTAGATACTATGTAAGATACGTTTTAGAAATAGGCTTTAGGAAAAAAATTAAATTTAAACGACATTGACATTCTTTCAAAGAAAATAATCATACTTTTCAAGGTATATATATATATATATATATATATATATATATATATATATATATATATATATATATATATATATATATATATATATGAGAGAGAGAGAAAACACAAGCAGACATATCTTGCTCGTTCTAATTAAAATATTTATACATTTTTATGCTAAAATTATATGCATCTGCACAACAACATTTTTAATTTAAGTCTTCTGATCAAATTATTAATATTCATTTAATAAACAATAAAACTTAACAGATAATATTGTACAGAATATGTATACATTT